>JANFOE010001053.1:0-568104 GCA_025667525.1 Glebionis coronaria | reverse complement strand
TTAGGTGTGGGTGTTCGGCGTCAATTCTTATTAAGAAAAAAAGAAATATCTTTGAGGTTACTAGTTTCACAAAGGGTCAGAATCACCCACTTGTAGCTGAAAGAGACATGATTTTTATGAAGAATTCAAGGAATGTGGGTTATACAAAGTAGCATTTCCTATATCAAGTTTCGAATGCAAATTTTGGTCCTGCTATAGGCTTTAGATTGATGAAACAGTTTCACAGTGGGTTTGCTAGCATTGGTGTAACAGTTGATGACTGCAAGAAAGAGAAAAAGGAGATTAGTTTTTTTATTGGCGATCGAGATGATCAGATGGCTGTAGAGAAGCCGATTAGTCGAAAAATTCACTCCCCTGGTTTTTTTGTCAAACATTTTAAAGGTGATGATTTCTTCTATAATCTGAGTTTTTTAGTCAATTAATGTTTTTTTATTTTACTGCATCATGTTTTATAACTTAAAACATAAACCTTGATGTTTCATTCTTTTTACTGAATTAATCATAGGTTTTAATGCATTTAGGTATTTAAACTACAATTCAGTAGAAATTATGTGTAAATTAAGTAGTTTTTATAATAAGTTTCTTTCTTTTTTTAGGTCCTGATAATCGCTTGGCTTGTCTTTTCTGGGCTGATGAAGAATGTATCAGAAACTATGCTACGTTCGGTGACATACTTTCTTTTGATGCGACTTTTCGGTCTAACAAGTATAATTTTTTTCTTTTTGTCTCAAAAAATTATGTGTTTTTAGTATTATTATGTCTTTTAATTTGTTATTATGTTATTTAACTGTAGGTATCAAATGGTTTTTGTTCCTTTTACTGGAATCAACCATCATAACCGTTGTATTACATTTGCTGATGCTTTGCTTGCTGATGAGAGTGTGTTGGCTTATATATGGTTGCTTAGAGAATTTATAGAAGCATTCGGGAAAGCTCCAGAAGTTGTCATCACAGACCAAGATCCATCAATGAAGATTGAAATAGCTGAAGTTTTTTGCGATACAGTTCACCATTTTTGTATGTGGCACACTTGATGAAACTGGGCACGAAGGTATTTTATTTTATCACTTATTCTCAGAAACTTTTGTTTTTACTAATGAAATATTGTTTGTTTTTAGCTACTGTTGTATTATATCTAAGTTATGATGCAGTAAAATATGCACGATAATGCTCTATAATACACTAAACTAGATTATGTAACGTACTATAAAATGTAGTAAAATATGCACTATAATGCATTTCATGTTTTACTTATAGTTATTTTGTTTTATTTTTTGTAGGTGGGTGCTGAACTATGTAATAGAACAGAATCTAAGAGACGTATTTCTTATATTGTGTGGACATACCAAATTACGCCTGAGGTTTTTGAAAGAGAATGGAAGTTTATGATAAATGAATTCGATCTTGGCAAACACAAGTAGCTGGCTAATATGTTTGATCTGAGGCAAAGCTGAATACCTGCGTATTTGAGGGATGTTCCTATGGCGGGTCTAGTGCGTACAACTTCAAGATCGGAAAGTGAAAATCATTTCTTTGGAAAATGGACCAACCCACGTCTTACTCTTATTGAATTCTTAAGCCATTATGACACTGCCATCGATTATCAAAGGTATATTGAAATAAAAAATGATCATAGTTCAAGATATAAAACGCCAGCTTTCAAAACATACCTTCAAATGGAGAAAGAAGCATGCAAGTTATTTACTAGAACAATATTCTTCGATGTGCAAGATGAAATGTATGCTTCATACAAGTATTGTATTGCTATGTCTGTTGTAGTAAAGGGAGTTACCCCCGTAAATATATTAACAAAAAAACCAACGTTAAGTACAAATGAAATACGGCTGAAGTACCGTATTAACCTCAAGCCAAAAGCTTGATCAACAAGTGCTTATGACAGGCCATAAACACAGCAACACTAAGCTAACAATATAAATCGAAAACTAGTCTAAAAACAACATTAGCAAACTCCAATAAGAAGAACTCTTGGAACCAGGCGACCACCCCACAACACCAGCAGCAACATAATGGAAGTAAAGGATCCAGATAATGTTGCCTCCTTAAAAAACCTTTTTGAGAAAAACCCTGTGGGAGAAACCCCAAAAAGGAAAAAAGAGTACAACCCTTACCCGGTACCCCCATCATGAGAAACACTTGAGGACGGAAATCTACATCGATCCAAAATAACCAAAGACCGTGTAGTCATCTTCTTTAATCTGAAAGTAATAAGCTTGAGGCGAACAGTCGAAGTAATGATACTAACAAGTTTATCCACATAAAGATGTTTCCCTTTGAACAATATAGCATTCCGTTCCATCCAAACCAAGTATACAGTAGCCGCAACAACCAAACGAGCAATAATACTAGTAGTAGATTTTCCTTCGGATATTGGTATAAGAAATGCCAAAACATCATCCAAACAAGGAGGATTAGAATCCATACCACAAAGCACCCTAACTTGCATCCAAACCTGTGAAGAATAAGATCACTCAAAAAACAAATGAGAATGAGAATCGGGAGTGACTTTACACAAAGGACACTGAAGTAGGCTTAAATCCACGGCAGGCCCAACATCCCATTGCCGTAAACGATCATGGGTCTTCAGTTTCTGCTTAACAACAAGCCACATATTCAACGAGTGTCGAGGAGTACAATGAGAGAACCAAACAACATGGTACCATACCACATCCTGGCGCATGGTTCTCAGCGTATCCCAAGCCAGAGCCACAGAAAATGACTGCAAAGAACCACCACCATCACGCCATACTAGAGAATCCGGCCGCCCCTTATCGAGAGTGGGGACAGGGATAGAGACAATAGCAGGAAGTATGTCCACCCAGCCAGTCGGCCATTTCCAAGCGTTGTTCTCAATCAAGTCATAAAAAGTATCATGAAGGGTAAAACCAAACCTAACAATATTACGTACCGAAAGAGTATCCCGTAACGGACACTCAGCAGCCCACCTATCAAACCACATGGACGCAGATTTACCCTCATGAAGCCTATACCAAATAAATGGCCGCACACATGTCCTAAGCTGAAGAAGTTTACGCCAACCCCAACTTACATCACCAATACAAGGAACATATGAAAAGCTCCTACCGCTTAACTTATATGAATGTATCCAATGAACCCATAAGGATTCCTTACGCGTGAGAAGACACCAAATATGAGAGGTAATAAGAGCAGCATTAAAATCATCAAGCCTTCGAATACCAAGACCGCCCTCACTTTGGGGAATGCAAACATCATCCCAAGCCACCTTTGCCCTCCCCTTTTTCATCTCACCTTGACACCATAAAAAATTCCTCAAAAGCTGCTCAAGATCATGAATAATCCGAACAGGCAGGATAAAAACTGAATCCCAGTACAGGTGCATAGATGATAGCACAGATTTAACAAGTTAAAGTCTCCCTACAGTAGATAGAAATTTGTTACGCCAATCCTGGACCCGACTCTCCAATTTTTCAACAAGGACATTGCAATTCCTATAAAGCAACCTAGACGGGATAAGAGGAACCCCAAGATAACGCACTGGCAATGTGCCTTTCGCAAATGGCATAAGATCCAGAATACAAGCTTTCACATCAGGTGGAACATTACAGAAGAAAGCGGTACTCTTAGGAATACTTGGAACCAAAACTAACACATTTTTAAATTCCTCCATAGCATCCATGATGGTGCGAACCGAATCCAGATGCCCCCTAGTGAAAATAAATAAATCATCTGCAAAACATAGATTAACAATACGCTGGTGCTCACAATGATTATGATACATAAACTCCTCCGCAAAACGAACACGCCTCTGCAGCAGGAGAGTCAAAACTTCCATAACCAACGTAAACAAATAAGGTGACAAGGGATCACCCTGTCTTAGCCCACGCTTACCCTTAAACCAGCCATGGAGATTCCCATTAATACAAATAGAATACGAGGTCGTAGTCACACACTCCATAATCTATTCAACCATCGTAGTGTGAAAGCCAAACCCAAGCAGAATCACCCTAAGAAAACCCAAATCAACAGTATCATAGGCCTTTTGAATATCCAGTTTGAAAGCACAACGAGGAGGTCCAATATTCCTATGATAACTTCGCATTACTTCCTGTGTAAGTAATATATTATCCGAAATCCTACGCCCCGGAACAAAAGCAGATTGATTAATATTAACCAAGTCCCCCAATACCACTTTAATACAGTTAGCAATAATCTTCGTAATGCTTTTGAAAATCACATTATAGCTTTTTTGGACAAAACAAAGTAACCCTAAAAAAACAAAAATGGCGGCAGAATTCTTTTCTCTTCTTCATGATTCAATTTTTCGATCCTGTTAATCTCTAAATCTTATAACAATGCTGGTTTCTCGATTAATCTTTGATTAATCTTGAGTTAACAATGCTGTTATTTGATTGAAAGTTTTTCTAGGGTTTGGTAATCGTTTCTTTTTTTATTATTCTGCTTGCATTTTTTTGTTGCGATTGTTTCTTATTAATATAGGTCGGTTCGTGTTTTGATTTAAGTTATGTGTCCTCCTTGCTTACCTACACGATTGTTTTCCTTTGTGTTTTTGTTTTTCTCGTCGTCGCTGTTTTAGGGTTTGGGTATTTATTTTTTTAGGGTTTGGTTACTGTTCGACTGCTTAGGGTTTCATTCTTAGTGATGGATTCTATTGATTTTGCGAGTTTGGATTCGAGAGGCAAGGGTGCAGCTCTCAATAGTTTGCAGATCTGCACATTGGATGTCATTCGTAAGTTTTTTGGGGTGCAACTGGTAACAGTTAAGAATGTTCATGATTTTATGCATGGCTTGAAGATGAACAAATATGATTTTTGGTCATTGGTGACTGGTCCTCGATCCCAAGGAATATACAATATGTTGTGTTCTGTTGAAACGTCTTTGATTGCGAAGGGGGAGTGCTCAGCTTAGGGTTTCATCAAACCCTACTTCTGCCATGCTAGGTAATGTTACGACGCGTCAACCAATGTGGGTTTCTTACCCGCTTTTTGGTGAGCAGCAAGATGAGTTTGTGAGTATGTCATCTTCTATGGTCTCGAAATTCTTAGATGGGGATGCGAGCTTGTCACAAGTGGATGCAAACCCTAATATGGTTAGTCATGATCGTGAGGGTTTACTGTTTGTTGGGGAGGGTTGTGGGGTTCAAAAGGAGCAGGATGTGACTGGCGTGTCTATGGGTCCGTCTAGTTCAACGGCTAATATTAATGTATCCCCAAGACTAAGTGGTTCGAATGGTAATGGTTCTAAAACTTTGGATGCTACTGGAGTTCCGTTTGTTCAAGTTTCATCCGTTTCCTACGCTGGCATTGCGTTGAATATTGACTCTTCAAAACGTACTAATAATTTTACATTTACGCAAGTGAAAAATGTGTTTGAAGGGGTGGATATTTATATTCCGCGTCGGGTTATCCAAAATGTGGGGAATCGGTTTGAAAACACGCTATATGGTTACTTTATTGGGAAACGTGAAGCTTTTCCTGTGGTTGAATATTATGTGAAGAAGAATTGGGCAAAGTATATGCTTAAGAAAATTATGCTTAACGCAAAAGGTTTTTTCTTTTTCAAATTCGATTCAAGAACGGGTTTGGATAGTGTACTTGAGGGTGGACCTTGGATGATTAGGAATAATCCGATTATTCTTAAGAGATGGACGATGAATACTAGTTTACTGAAGGAGGAATTAAGTCGTGTTCCGGTTTGGAATAAATTGCATGATGTTCCATTAGAAATGTTTGATGAGGAAGGTATTAGTATCTTGGGGTCTTAATTGGGTAAGCCGATAATGCTGGATTCGTATACTAATGCTACGTGTAACGAGTCATGGGGCCGCAACAGTTTTGCAAGATGTCTTATTGAGGTTAGTTATGAGGCTCCTTTACGTGAATCAATTAGTGTTGGTATTCCACTATTGGAGGGTACGGGTTTTACGAAAGCTACTATTAAGGTGGAGTATGAATGGAAACTCCCTAGGTGTGATAATTGTAAGATTTTTGGGCATTCCACTGAGTCGTGTCCGGATAGGGTGGTGGTTACTAAAGAAGATGCAACTGTTAATGATGGTTTTCAGCAAGTGGTTAACAGAAAGAAGAAAACTAATGTTACTAATAAAGGGGGTGTTCAGCCAGGTAAGAAGTTTGTGTATGCTCCAAAGGCGGATGGTAAGAATGTTAAGGACAAACCTCCTGTCCCTAATTCTAGTGGTTCAAGGAGGAATAGTGAGGGTTTGCATGGGTCGACTTCTAATCTGAATAGGTCGTTGGTGTCTAAGGCTGCTTCTTTATCGCAGGCTACTCCTATTGTGATTTCTAATCCATATGATGCTTTATCTACACTAAATAAGGAGGATAGTGGTACTTCTAAGGTTATTGTATTCGATGATGAGGAGGACGTGGAAAATGTTTATGATGAGACGGCTAATCTTATGCATTCTTCTCAATCAGGGGCAAGCACTCCTGCTGTAAATGTTTTTAATGTTTAGTATTGCTTCTTGGAATATACGGGGCTTGAACCAGTCCCCTAAGCAGAGAGAGGTTCGATAGGTGGTTACTAAGAATAATTTAAGTGTTTGTGCTATTTTGGAGTCTTGATGAGACTGCTTTTATACATAGTCTCATCGTCCAAATAGGGCTTGAAATGCATTTAATATCATCAAAATACCCAAATATATGCTTGTGTTTGTTGCTTGTGTATTTTAGGTACGGATATTGAGAAAATGACAAAAGATCATAAGAATCATGCAAAAAACGAACACGGGAAACGAAGCCGCACAATGAACCAAGCCCTAATGAAGATTTTCCCAAGAAAACCTTGAAGATTTGAAGAATTATGAAGAAGGGTCCTCCAATATGGAAGAATTGACACTTTATACCCTTGTATCTTCATAATTACAAGATTGGTCCCTAAAGTTTGTCAAAATTACAAAAAGGGCCCTCCACTTTGAAGACTTGGCAAGTTTAGCCCCTCAACAAAGCTAAATTGTCAACCATTATCCTCCACAAAGTCAAATATATCATGAAGTCCTTCAAAGTACAAGAAAATACAAGTTTGGTCCTTTGAAAATCTCAAAATTACAAAAAGGACCCTTAACTTTCAACATTTGGCAAGAATGGTCCCTCAATCATTAAGACTTGGCAATTTCAGTCCTCCAAAATGCCAATCATACAAGTCAAGACCATTACCATTGAAGAAAATGCCAAATCAGCCCTTGAAGTATCACAAAATGGCAAGAAATACCCCTGAAAATACTTTGGAAAAGTATTTGGGGCAAAAGTGTGAAAACTGAAAGTTTGATTACAAAGGAAATTCAGTTTTGGGGTTTAAATCTGCAAATGACCAAGAGAAGGAAAGAAAGGGGGTTATATATGGCCAGACAACATTGTTACCTAGACCAACCAGAAGCTGCCTCTAACACCCTACCAAATGCTATGCGCATCGGAACTACAACATTTGGGTGCTAGGCAGTTATCATCGCACACAAGGTATATCGAACGACTCCAAAGAGACATAAAAGTTTGAACTTAAATTAAAATTGTTAAAAATGTACATGTCTACGGTTTTCCAACCCCAAATGATACAACAGAGTTAGCGTTTCGGTCCCCATGAATCTCAACCCCAAAAGATACATTTGCACAACAACAAGACATAAAGTTTAAAATGTTCAAATAATAACGGGAGGAAAAACAAGTAGACGCCAAGCCCCACACACAACTTCCATCCAATGAATGCTCCATGCTACACTTCATCGGTTACCTGAAACACATGCTAAATTTGGTCAACAAAACGTTGAGTGGAATTCATAGGTTTTACAATTCATTTTGAACATATGTGTAATAAAATCATTCACGATCATTCATAGACTTGTCGATCAAACAATCTATATTCAAGGTTATGACAATTGTGTTTAAGCTCATGACACTAAACCGTTAACTCAATCACCCGCGTAATAATTACCGACGTGATTCAGATGAAACCAGTGCCCCTACTAAGGCATCAGTTGCAATTATACCTTATCTCTTATCACAAATTATCCGTCCACAGGGGGTATCAACGTACTAGCCCTCGTCTCGGATAGGGTAGTCAACCCCATAGTACTATCACTTTGTATAAGCGGCTATTTTCAATCTACGCTAGGATTAAACAATAGTTAATAGTTCATGAAATTAGGGCCTTTTGCAACTAGGTACTCAACACAATTTCTAAGGCAACATTCGGGTCCAACAATCATTCATGACATATGTTCATTTTGGAAAACTAGCATGCATTCCCTCGCGGGTAAAACAATTTAAAACAATAATAAGCGAGGCTATAAATTCACACCTTATATAACAAAGTAGTCGACGATTCGAGTGACGGTCACTGACGACGATGAGGATGCCCGGGTAAATCAACACCTATCAAACCAATAACGCGTAATGAGTAATCTCATTTATAAACCTTAAGTACTGTATATAATACATACATATAAGTCAATTGTGATAATTACAACTCACACCAAAACTAAACAATTAAGTGTTACTCGTTTTATACCATTCGTCCATGTTATTAACGTTATTCCTTTTTACGCATTTTTCGCCGATACTTACCAAAAGTACGGACTGTTTTACTAGACTTAAACCTTTTTATAAAAATTGGGAAAATTCTCAAAAATACCTTAAGACCTGTAGAAAACACATATTTAATCCCATTAAAAGTTTTCGCTTTTACGACCCATTACTCAACACTTTACCAAAACTACGTTTTTCGGACTAAAATTGCACTTTGACCAAGTCGGACTCATTTGACCCATTTAAAATATACCATTGACCCATTTGACACCTAAGTCTTATAATAGACTCAAATATGCAGGTTCGAGACCAAAAATCAACCCTTGACCATTTACCAAACTATACCTATAGTCCCCGGGATTTGACCTAAAACCAAGCATAATTGCGGATTATGACGGTTTTCATCTCCCGGTACACGAATTTCAAAACATCATAACTTTTGACTCGTTAGGAGTCGTAAGCTCTATCTTATACCAAATCGAAGCTAAGAAGACGCTCTACAACTATATCCTAATCACAAGACCTGTTTACAAAATAATTTTTAAGAAAACACTCCAAACTTTCTGCCTAAAATCACCTATGCCAAAATCAATCCAACACTCGTTTCCAAACCCATTTATCGACACTAGACATCAACCTAAGCACTCCTAATCATACTCAATCACACTAATCAGTCCTAAACACCCTAATAATCAAATCCACCATAAAACCCAATCACAAAATCAAACATGAAAATGGTTTTACCCATTCAATAACATGTAAAAACAAGATTAAATACAAAATCCATCAACAAAATATCAACCACCATGATCCACCAAACACCCCCTTGTGCCGTGGGGTGTGGGTGATCAAAACCCCCAACCAAATTGATTTTTGTTGGTTTGTTGGGTGATTACACATCCCCTACACTTGAATTAAACATGCATATACATAATTAACATCAAAACAAACTTTTGAAAAATCTTTTAATTTTTGGAAAAATCATGTTAATGCATGTTGGATTAAACCTTGGACTAGTACTTATAAAAGGTTTTGAAAGTGTGGTCTTTAATTAGAATTAACCAAAAACAAGAAAATTTGAATGTGGTGGTGGTGGTGGTGTGGTATGGCCGGCGGCCTAAAGAGAGAAAAGGGAAGAGGGTGAAAAATTTTTGGAGTGAAAATGTTTAGTGTGTGTTTGGTTCTTCCTTTTGTAAAAATGGGAGGGACCTTGGGTGCAATTATAGCTTTCTTTTGTCCTTAAGTAAAAATGACGTCATAAGTTTACGGGATTGACTCATTAGTCATTTTGGAAAATTTTACGGGAGTCGGGGATCATCCCAAACGCTCCAAAATACTTTTAGGACACTTTAAATGTACCCGGAAAGCAATAAAACTCACCTGACTCGACTTAACACGAACCGAAAGTAAAATTCTCGAAAAATTATACTATCGATAAAACGACAATAATCATAGAAATTTGGGCATCCATCGGGATCGTAGTCGTCATCGTTCTTCTTAAATCGTCAATCGTCAAAATTATGACTTCGAATATCGGTTTCAACCAAAATGATAAAATATATAGCAAATAAGATTTATTAAAAATTTCAAAAATAAGCGTAATTTAGGGTAATGTAAGTGACCTCGATTCTAGGGTATCACATCCACCCCTCCTTAAAGAGAGCGACGTCCCGGCGCTCGCCTCTTCTTATACTCACATTTCGTGCCGCTGGAACAGATGAGGATACCTTTCCTTGAAAAAGTCCTCACGTTCCCAAGTGTATTCCGGTCCACGACTAGAATTCCATCGAACCTTCACAATGGGAATTCTACTATGCTTCAGCCTCTTGACCTCTCGGTCCATAATTTCCACGGGTTCTTCCACGAAATGCATTTTGTCGTCCAGTTGAATCTCGTCCAAAGGAATCACCAATTCCTTATCCGCCAAACTCTTCTTCAGATTTGATAGGTGAAACGTGTCGTGAATAGCACTAAGCTCGTTCGGTAACTCTAACTTATACGCTACTGGTCCAATTCGTTTAACGATCTTAAATGGTCCAATATACCTCGGACTCAACTTTCCTTTCTTCCCAAAACGAGTTACACCCTTCCATGGCGAAACCTTAAGCATAACCATATCTCCGACTTCAAATTCCAACGGTTTTCTTCTGTTATCGGCATAACTCTTCTGTCGGCTTCTCGCAGCAAGTAATCGGTTCTTGATTTGCACAATTAATAAGTGTGAAAACACTTATCCTTTTACCACTTATTTCCAATAATGACAAGACCAAAACGTGTGATTTATGTCGTAAAAGTCGGAATTATGCGTGGTTTGTGTTTTTATTGTGTTTTAGGACCAAAATATGAAAAAGGAAGAAAATACGGGTTTTCACGGGCTTTTATCGAAGAAAACGGGAAAAGACGAAGTCAAAAGATCAAGAGTGCAAAAAGAACGGAAGTCCAAGGCCTATTCTGAAGATTTATCGAAGAAAAAGTCTAAAGACGGAAGTTTAACGAAGTCTAAGAACTTAAGTCTAATAGAAGAAGAAAATTTAAAAGACAAGTTCAAATCCCGAGACAACAAAGACAAAGAATTAAAGTCGAGCCGAGAAAACGTGAAGAAAGCAAGAAAGAAGATGCAACACATGCACTCCTTCCACCTTCCCTATAAATACCCTCCTAATAGTCATTAGGAGGGTAGTTAGTGGTTAGAAAGTTTTAGCTAGTTTTCATTTTTTTCATTTTTCTTTCTAGTTTTAGAGAGAGAAAGTCTTAAACTTTCTCTCACTAAGTTTCATCTTTTTCTTCTAATCTTTCAAGATTAAACACTTGTATTGCTTATTTCATTAATCAAGTTCTATTTTTAAGCTTTTAATCCTTAATCTCATTCTACTTTTCTTTGATTTTAGATTGATTTTGGTGCGATTATCATATGATCCGTGTTGTTCTAATTGATTTCGTGCTTAAAAAGTTAATCTTTTGATCATTTCATAAGTTTTCATTTGATTAAGCTTTAAGACTTTTGTGCTTATTGGCTTATTTTTATGATTAGCTTATTTTCTTATAAAAAGCTTTCTTTAAAAGTTCATGTTTTGATTGTTTGATCCAAAAAGTTGTTTAATTTCGAGTTAGATAAGTTGATAAGTGCTTATTTGATTCGGTTAATTATTTGGTTTGTTAAGTTTTGGATATTAGCTTATGAAAGTTAGCTTATTATCTAGCTTAACCGAATCCCTTAGATTTTGGAAAGGGTGATAAACCCCTTTCCGATTGAAGTATTCCGAGCAGCCTCCATCTTTATATTCCGATTGATCAATCGGATTAGGGCTTTCGTTTCCGATCTGACCCCTTCTTGCGTATTCCGATTGGTACTCTTAGCAACATATTCCGATTGAGACTCCTCCAACATTCCGATTGATCTTGTTTCAGTGATTCCGATTGGCACTAACTACTTATTCCGATTGTGTTTGATTGTTGTATTCCGATTTGGACCAATAGTAACATTCCGATTGACCCTCTTGCTATATTCCGATCTGTCCCCGTCCCATATTCCGACCACCAGATCGGAATACATTCCGATCTGGGCTTGCTTTGGCTTTTTCCGATTGAATTGTTTTAGTGTATTCCGATCTTACTTTCTTTTAGTACTTTTCAACTAACTTCTTATTTTTAGAAAATTTTCTAAGTGTTAGTTTTATTTAGTGTGCTAGTACTTTTCCATTGTACCTTTAAGTTTACAAGAATTTATTTTTACTCGTCATTCTAGTTTTAATTCTTTCATTTTACTCAACGACACTTTAATTACTTGCTAATAGTTTAAAACAAACAAACCAAACCATTCTCTTGATTCACCAAAAGACGATTGAGTCGCACTTAAGACCGGTTTTCAATTCGAAAAGATTCGGTTCAACGAACTTTCATACTTAGGTGTAAGAACCAAGTATTAAATGGCGCCGCTGCCGGCTCTTTTCGTTACGATTAACGGTTTTTAGTGAGAGACGCATTGAATTTTGGGATCCGTTCTTTGAACGTTATTTTCCTTGCTTTAAAATTTTCAAAATCCTAAAAAATATAAAACTTTTCAAAAATATAAAAACATTGAAAAAATCATTAAAAGCATTTCTTTTCCAAAGATTTTGCACCAAAAAGATTATATAGATATTCTCTGTGTATATTTTTCTTCTGCAGGTGTATGCGTACTAGATCTTCGAACTATTCTAAGCCCGAGACTCGTGAAGATTTAGATATGGCTGGTGTTAATAACAACAATAATCACCCACCTCTACCCAATTTGAATAATAACAACAACAACAACAACAACAACAATGTACTCCTACCTGATTTACGCACAATGGAGGAATTATGTCAACCCACATTGAACGGACGCGGAGGCCCAATTGCGCCGATGCACGTCACGGCTCAGGAGTTTTCGTTGAAGCATCACATGATCCAGCAAGTTCAAACTAACCCATTTCGTGGAATTCCGGATGATGATGTCAACAACACCTCGACAAATTCATTACTATAACCCAAAGCATGAAGTGCTCCGGTGTTTCTATGGATGACCTTCGCCTTCAACTCTTTCCCCACTTGCTTTCTCACCATGCCGAAAAATTGTTTGACCGTCTTCCTAAAAATTCTATTCATACGTGGAATGACATGACTCAACGCTTTTTATCGCGCTACTTTCCCCCATCCATGGTCACTAGCCTTCGTAACCAAATCAGTGGATTCATGCAAGAGAATGATGAATCATTTTTCGATGCTTGGGAACGACATAATGATTTGATCGACCGCTGTCCAAATCACAATATGCTCCCCGTCACTCTCATTGACACCTTCTACAATGGTCTCACTTTTCGTGATCGTGACACGATTAATGCCACCGCCGGTGGTACCTTTATGAAAAGGAGACCGGAGGAGTGTCAAGAGTTGATCGAAAACATGACTACTCACCACAAGAATTGGGATTCATCCGCATCCTCAAGATCTAACTCGAGAATCAATGTTTCTTCTACTACTTCCAATCCTGAGATATCCGAACTTACCCGACAAATCGCGAGTATGCACAAGGATTTCATGTCCATAGCCACAAACCAATTTCAACAAGCTAAAGCCGTTGCTATTTCTTGTGACACATGTGGTGGTCCTCATTCTTACAATGATTGTCCTTCTACCCAAGGCAATTTTTCTGAAAACGTTAACGCAGCTTACGGCACTTATCCCACGGGAGGCTATCAAGCCCACCCGCAAGGAGACCGTGGCTTGCTAAGTTATCGTTCCAACAATTATCTTGCTCCTCCCGGTTTCCCTCCTGCAAACCAAAACCAACAACAAAGCTATAACCGAAACAACCAATCCCAACCTCGTGCTCAAAATCAATATCAATCCCAAAGAAACCCATACCCAACTCAAGGAAATTCTCAAGCTTACCAAGTTCCACCTCTCAATCAACCGATGGCAGTAAACCAAGACGTCGAGACGTTCATGAAGACTAATCGTGAGATGGTGACGAATCTTCAGAGTCAATTTGTCAACTTGAAAAATGACATGGTGAAACAAGGGAGCGATGAAATTAATGCAAACACAGCAATGAAATTAATGCAAACATGCAAAACTCTTTTAATAATCAAGCGGTTCACCTTCGTGATATGATTGGTTCGCTCATCCAAAGTAATCAACCCTCTTCTTCGGGTACTCTTCCGAGTAATACCGTTGCAAATCCAAGAGGGGAGATGAAAGCAATCACCACTCGTAGTGGAAAAGGTTATATGGAACCCGAGCTTCCTACACCTCCACCCGTGATTGTGAACAAGGAAAAAGAGCAACTTTCCCCACCTCCTTCACCTTCTATCCCCATTTCCCCACCACCCGTGGTTGTGAGTGATCCTACTCCCTTAAAGCCTTCTTCTTCATCCAATATACCTTATCCTTCAAGGTTGAGGAAAGAGAAGCAAAAGAGCAAGGATGATATTCAGGTTTCAAACTTTCTAAAACTGTTTAAACAATTGAATTTTAACATCTCCTTTGCCGAGGCTCTCGCTCACATGCCCAAATACGCTAAGATGTTTAAAGATCTTCTAAGTGATAAGGAAAAGCTTCTTGACATCGCTCAGACCCAACTTAATGAGAACTGCTCCGCAGTGCTCTTAAGGAAATTGCCTACTAAACTTGGTGATCCGGGTCGCTTCTTGATTCCTTGCAACTTCCCAGGAGTAGAGAATTGCATGGCTCTAGCCGATCTAGGTGCCAGTATTAACTTAATGCCTTTAAGTGTTTGGAAGCAATTATCTCTCCCCGAGCTAGTCCCCATCAAAATGACTCTGGAATTAGCCAACAGTACGGTTGCTTATCCAGTGGGGATAGCCGAAGATGTCTTTGTTGGCGTCGACAAATTCACCTTCCCGGCGGATTTTGTTGTCGTTGACTACGAGATGGATCCCCGTGTTCCATTATTCGTTGGAAGTCCCTTCCCTAGGACCGGTCGCACTCTCATTGATGTAGCCGCGGGCGAAATAATCATGAGAGTTGGTGACGATAAAATTGTCTTCAACATGGGTAAGATTTCTAAGCAACCTTATTCGTATGAGAGTGTTAATGCTATTGATGTTCTCGATGAGGCTTGTGAAGAACATTTTCATGATGCTTGCAAAAGTACTCTTTCTTCTCTACCCAATGTTGAGACCGTTGCCTCAATTGCTCCAGCATTGACTCCTTTTGGAGAAAGTGACTTGGATGATTTCGAAGCTAGCTTGGGTCCTCTCGATATTAAGTATGATATTGTCCACCAATTGGGACGAAGATATTCGTACTATTGAGAGACTTCTCAATGACGACCCATTCTCTCCTCTTTCTCCTAAAGAGGTGACTAATGATGATCCATCGTTAGTTTCACCATCTATTCAGGATCCTCCTACTCTCGAGCTTAAGGACCTGCCTCCTCATCTTGAGTACGTTTTCCTGGAAGACGACGAGAAGTTACCGGTCATCATCGCAAATGATCTAAAAGAAGACGAAAAAGGCCGACTTGTCGCTGTGTTGAAGAAGCATAAAAGAGCTATCGCTTGGAAAATCTCCGACATCCGTGGAATTGATCCTCACTTTTGCACACATAAAATTCTCATGGAGGACGACTTTAAGCCCACAATTCAAAGCCAACGAAGGGTGAATCCTAAAATCCATGAAGTCATCAAAAAAGAGGTTATCAAACTTCTTGATGCGGGTATGATTTACCTTATTTCGGATTCACCATGGGTTAGTCCAGTCCATTGTGTGCCTAAGAAGGGCGGAATCACCGTTGTGCCCAATGCAAACAACGAGTTAATTCCTACCTGTCTCGTTACTGGGTGGAGAGTTTGTATAGACTACCGCAAACTCAATGATGCCACGAGAAAGGATCATTTCCCTCTACCTTTTATGGACCAAATGCTTGAACGTTTAGCGGGTAATGAATATTACTGCTTTCTTGATGGATTCTCGGGTTATTTCCAAATACCCATCGATCCCCAAGATCAAGAGAAGACAACATTCACTTGTCCCTACGGCACATTTGCTTACAAAAGGATGCCTTTTGGCTTATGCAATGCCCCCGGGACTTTCCAAAGGTGCATGTTATCTATCTTCCATGACATGGTTGAGCAAACCATGGAAGTCTTCATGGATGATTTCTCGGTCTTCAGGGATTCCTTCTCTTCTTGCCTTGCCAATTTGGAACGTATGCTCAAGCGGTGCGAAGACACTCGCCTTGTTCTGATGGGAAAAATGCCATTTTATGGTAAAAGAAGGCATTGTGCTAGGACACAAAGTCTCTAAAGCCGGTCTTGAAGTCGACCGTGCTAAAGTTGATGTCATAGCCAAATTACCTCCACCTTCAACCGTGAAGGGTGTGAGAAGTTTTCTGGGTCATGCGGGCTTCTATCGACGATTCATTCAAGATTTCTCTAAAATCGCTCGCCCGATGACCCACCTCTTGGAAAAAGATACTCCTTTTATCGTTTCTAAAGAGTGTCTCGAAGCCTTCAACCTTCTTAAGGATAAGCTAACTAAGGCACCGGTCTTGGTTACCCCTAATTGGAAGCTGCCTTTTGAATTGATGTGCGATGCTAGCGACTTTGCTATTGGTGCGGTTTTGGGCCAACGAGTGAATAAACACTTCCAACCAATCCACTATGCTAGCAAAACAATGACGGGGGCTCAATTGCATTATACGACAACCGTAAAAGAGCTTTTAGCTGTTGTCTATGCTTTTGAGAAATTTCGCCCCTATCTTGTTTTATCCCCCACCATCGTATACACGGACCATTCCGCGTTGAAGTACTTGATGACAAAGCATGATTCTAAGCCAAGACTTCTTCGCTGGGTTTTACTCCTTCAAGAATTCAACATTGAGATTCGTGACAAGAAGGGAGCCGAAAACTTGGCCACGGATCATCTGAGTCGACTTGAGGATCCATATCAAGGGGATCATCCGAACAAAGAGATCAATGACTCTTTCCCCCTTGAGACCTTAATGTCTATAAATCTCAATCTTGATGACACCCTGTGGTTTGTGGACATTGCAAACTACTTAGCGGGTGGAATTCTCATCCAAGGGTTAACATCCCAACAAAAGAAGAAGTTCTTGAATGATGTTAAGACTTACTTTTGGGATGACCCTTTTCTATTCAAACAATGTGCTGATCTGATCATTCGTCGATGTGTTGACGGACCGGCAGCTTTTGACATTCTCCAAGCTTGCCACAAAGGACCCACCGATGGTCACTTTGGTCCCAACTACACCGCTAAAAAAGTGTTTAATTCTGGATTCTACTGGCCCACCATTTATCGTGACGCTCACGAAATGGTTAAGCATTGTGATGCTTGCCAACGTCAAGGCAAGATCACACATAAGGATGAGATGCTTCAAAATTTCATACAGGAATGTGAAATCTTTGATGTATGGGGCATCGACTTTATGGGGCCATTTCCATCCTCCAAAGGGAACAAGTACATCCTCGTCGCCGTCGACTACGTTTCTAAATGGGTTGAAGCTAAGGCTCTTCCTACGAATGATGCGAGGGTGGTTGTGAACTTTTTGAAGCAGCTTTTCGCTCGATTTGGCGTTCATCGTGCTATCATCAGTGACCGCGGGACTCATTTTTGCAACGATCAATTTGAAAGAGTCATGGCTAAGTATGGTGTCAATCACCGTCTGTCCACCGCCTATCATCCCCAAACCAATGGGCAAGCCGAGATTTCCAACCGTGGCTTGAAGAGAATTTTGTAGCGTACCGTGGGAGAGCATCGCGCCGCGTAGGCCGATAAGTTAGATGATGCTCTGTGGGCTTTACGTACTGCTTACAAGACCCCGATCGGTTGTACACCTTATCGTCTTGTGTACGGGAAAGCCTCCCACCTCCCAATCGAGCTGGAACATAAGGCGCACTGGGCCTTGAAGTGGGCTAACTTCGACATCAACAAAGCCGGTGATCATCGCAAGGTTCAACTCAACGAGCTCAATGAACTGCGGAATGAAGCTTATGAGAACTCGCTGATCTACAAGGAGAAGACGAAGATCATTCATGACGCAAAAATCAAGAACCGAGAGTTCCACTTTGGTGATCAAGTCTTACTCTTTAACTCTCGGTTAAAGATCTTCTCTGGCAAGTTGAAGAGCCGCTGGTCTGGTCCATTCACCGTCGCCAACGTCTTTCCTTATGGGACCATTGAGCTTTCTCAGCCAAATGGGCCCAATTTCAAGGTGAATGGCCAGCGTCTGAAGCTGTACTTTGGTCAGGACATCTCTCAGGAGATGATTCCATCCCTCACCACGTTCCCCATGAACTAAATTTAGGTCGAGTCAGGCTCGTGACTCGGTGAACAAAAACAAGCGCTTCTCGGGAGGCAACCCGTGATCTATCCTTTACTGCTTTCATAATAAGTGTAGGGGGAGCCCCGCATATGTTTGTTGTCTTGTTTCTTGTGCTGTGCAGGGATTAAAGCTTCAAAGATCCACCTTGATGACTTTTGACGAACCGTGATACCGTGTTCCCATCTTCCCGGTTCTATCCTAAACTCTTGTGATTCAATTTTTCATATTTTATATGTTCACATTGAATTCACTATAGTTGTCCTTTCCTTAGCAAGATTTAAACAAAGTGCACAATGTCCTAAGTGTAGGGGAGTTTAATCCCACATGCTTAAACATTGAGGACAATGTTTATCTCAAGTGTAGGGGGGACTTCTATCGAAGTAAGTGGTCTTTTCCATGAATTTGCCCTCATTTTAACCGGAAAATTTGATTTGTCAACATTTTTCAAAATTTTTAATCTATTTTGGCCCAGTGTATAGTTGCATTTTCCTTTATTATGCTTATTTTCTTTCCTTGCTAGAATAGTTCTTCAATAAAGTGGTTTTAGATTTTTCTTAGTCGTGAACATTTTGACTCAACCCGAGTTTACTTACCTAAGTTTACTCTAGCTAGTATCCTTAACGTGTTTAAGTCAAGTTTTGCTAGGCTTTTATTTAGGGAGCTGTAAAACGCGAAAGTCTTAACTCTCACGGGTTAAGAACAAGAACTTTTCGCAAGTTCCTATAATTGATCCTAGAGAGTCGTTTATCAAGGGAACTTTAAAACGCGATTTCTAAACTTGAAAAAGTCTAAGAATTTGCAAGGTCCTATAGGCGACTCGAAAACCCAAAACTTTGATTTAATAGGCTAAGCATCCACGAGTCTCATTCCTTGAGATTTTAAACTGTGGAGAACGAGAGATGATAGAGTCAATTATAAGTATGGTATTCTTTCGTGAATTTATGTGAGTTAATTATAAGCATATTCTCCCTCCGCTTGTTAATAAATTTATCTGCAATAAATAAGGTTGTACGATTTAAAAGGTTACTTAGCTACTAGCCCCAGATCGTTTAAAAGTTGCTCTGTACGGATTAGAGTTCATAGCCAAGGCATAACTTATTGAAGCGGGATGCGAAGATTGGCGAGTCCGAAAAGGCCCTAACAAGGCATGAGGGCTACATTTTGTTGCTAAAGATCCAAAAGTGATGTGAAGAATCATTTATCGAAAATCAATATGAAGGATCGAGACACACGACGAAAAGCAAAAACTCCCCAAAAGTCATGGAGAAGTCTATCCAAAAAGACCCTAACAAGGTATGAGGATAAATAGATCCAAGTCCTAAAAGGAGGCGGATCGTTGTATATCGAAGTCCAAAATAAAGATTGGAGAGAAATGAAGAAGTCGTGGTCCAAAGATGAAGAATCTCTCAAAACTTCAAGTGAAGAAATTCCTATTATGAAGAGAAGACCATTATTTCAAGAACGTCTCTCTAAGATTTGAAGTATGAAGTCGCTGCCAAATATCGGTCCGAGAAAGGTCTCAAATTGTGAAGCGAGTTATGCCAAGATATGAACTTTATGAGGTCCCGAGAAGCAGTTTTAAAAGATTTGGTCCTTTAGCTAACTATTGATTAAATCGTTCACTTTATTTTCAGACTAAATAACTATCGAAATAAGTCAAACAATGCATCCTGGTGATCATTCAAGACAAAAATAAAATATAAGAGATACACCTAGGAATAAGGGAGTCTAAGTGAATAATTGGCCCACATGAGTTCGTGATAGTTTGCTAACTTATAATAACAATGATCTCGTTTTTAAGCTTGGTGTGGGGAACGTGAAACTTGAGGATGATAAACGTTCATGGCTGCCAAAACCCAATGTAAGTTTTTAATTTCTTTACTTATTCTTATCTTTTATGTTTAGTATTTAATAAAGGCCAAGGTGGGTTATTTATGATGGGAAATGTAAACCGTGCTTTAAAATTAATGCATTGCATGAGGGAATTGCAATGGTCAAGTGTAGGGGATTTAATAAGTGTGAAAACACTTATCCTTTTACCACTTATTTCCAATAATGACAAGACCAAAACGTGTGATTTATGTCGTAAAAGTCGGAATTATGCGTGGTTTGTGTTTTTATTGTGTTCTAGGACCAAAATATGAAAAAGGAAGAAAACACGGGTTTTCACGGGATTTTATCGAAGAAAACGGGAAAAGACGAAGTCAAAAGATCAAGAGTGCAAAAAGAACGGAAGTCCAAGGCCTTTTCTGAAGATTTATCAAAGAAAAAGTCTAAAGACGGAAGTTTAACGAAGTCGAAGAACTTAAGTCTAATAGAAGAAGAAAATTAAAAATACAAGTTCAAATCCCGAGACAACAAAGACAAAGAATTAAAGTCGAGTCGAGAAAACGTGAAGAAAGCAAGAAAGAAGATGCAACACATGCACTCCTTCCACCTTCCCTATAAATACCCTCCTAATAGTCATTAGGAGGGTAGTTAGTGGTTAGAAAGTTTTAGCTAGTTTTCATTTTTTTCATTTTTCTTTCTAGTTTTAGAGAGAGAAAGTCTTAAACTTTCTCTCACTAAGTTTCATCTTTTTCTTCTAATCTTTCAAGATTAAACACTTTTGTATTGCTTATTTCATTAATCAAGTTCTATTTTTAAGCTTTTAATCCTTAATCTCATTCTACTTTTCTTTGATTTTAGATTGATTTTGGTGCGATTATCATATGATTCGTGTTGTTCTAATTGATTTCGTGCTTAAAAAGTTAATCTTTTGATCATTTCATAAGTTTTCATTTGATTAAGCTTTAAGACTTTTGTGCTTATTGGCTTATTTTTATGATTAGCTTATTTTCTTATAAAAAGCTTTCTTTAAAAGTTCATGTTTTGATTGTTTGATCCAAAAAGTTGTTTAATTTCGAGTTAGATAAGTTGATAAGTGCTTATTTGATTCGGTTAATTATTTGGTTTGTTAAGTTTTGGATATTAGCTTATAAAAGTTAGCTTATTATCTAGCTTAACCTAATCCCTTAGATTTCGGAAAGGGTGATAAACCCCTTTCCGATTGAAGTATTCCGAGCAGCCTCCATCTTTATATTCCGATTGATCAATCGGATTAGGGCTTTCGTTTCCGATCTGACCCCTTCTTGCGTATTCCGATTGGTACTCTTAGCAACATATTCCGATTGAGACTCCTCCAACATTCCGATTGATCTTGTTTCAATGATTCTGATTGGGACTAACTACTTATTCCGATTGTGTTTGATTGTTGTATTCTGATTTGGACCAATAGTAACATTCCGATTGACCCTCTTGCTATATTCCGATCTGTCCCCGTCCCATATTCCGACCACCAGATCGGAATACATTCCGATCTGGGCTTGCTTTAGCTTTTTCCGATTGAGTTGTTTTAGTGTATTCCGATCTTACTTTCTTTTAGTACTTTTCAACTAAGTTCTTATTTTTAGAAAATTTTCTAAGTGTTAGTTTTATTTAGTGTGCTAGTACTTTTCCATTGTACCTTTAAGTTTACAAGAATTTATTTTTACTCGTCATTCTAGTTTTAATTCTTCCATTTTACTCAACGACACTTTAATTACTTGCTAATAGTTTAAAACAAACAAACCAAACCATTCTCTTGATTCACCAAAAGACGATTGAGTCGCACTTAAGACCGATTTTCAATTTGAAAAGATTCGGTTCAACGAACTTTCATACTTAGGTGTAAAAACCAAGTATTAACAATCTTCTCTGTCGTCTCCAAAACCATTTCGGGTCCAGTCAATTGACTTTCTCCTACTTCACTCCAACACACAGGTGATCTACACTTACTTCCATACAACGCTTCGAATGGTGCAACCTTGATGCTCGCATGATAACTATTATTATACAAAAACTCCACTAAAGGCAAGTGGCGTTCCCAACTTCCTCCAAAATCAATCACGCATGCTCGGAGCATGTCCTCCATCGTCTGAATAGTTCGTTCGCTCTGGCCATCAGTCTCCGGATGATAAGCCGTGCTCAAACTCAAGTCAGTGCCCATCGCACGTTGAAGCGATTTCCAAAATTCCGAAGTAAACCTACTATCGCGATCCGAAATGATCGATAAAGGTACTCCATGTCTGCAAACGATCTCCTTCACATACACACTGGCCAGCTTCTCCATACTGTCCGTCTTCTTCATAGGTAAGAAATGAGCAGATTTCGTCAATCTATCCACTATTACCCAAATCATATCACATCCACTAGGAAGTCTGGGTAAACCCGTCACGAAATCCATAGCGATTCTCTCCCATTTCCATTCTAGGATCTCTGGTTGTACCAACAACCGAGACGACTTCTTATGTTCGGCTTTAACCTTCGCACAAGTCAAACACTTACTAACGTAACGAGACTCGTTCATAACCAAATCTCGTACTCCAGGCTTTCCTTCCTCGGATGGACACAACGATAACCAAATCCGATTCTCGAAATATCTCAGCCCGTCTGACCTAATCACAAAAAGAGGTTTCAACATTCTTCCCAAGTTCTCAGCATCAACATTCTCTTTCATTAATCCCTTCTCTTGAGCCTTCAGTATTGTTTCGGTTAAATCAACACCCTCAGTCATCACTAAAGCTCTGACTCTCAAAGGTTTCTCTCGATCCTTCCTACTAAGTGCATCCGCTACGACATTCGCCATACCAGGATGGTAGCGAATTTCACAGTCATAGTCACTCAGTAATTCTACCCATCGTCTTTGTCTCATGTTCAACTCCTTTTGGTCTAAAATGTGCTGCAAACTCTTATGGTCGGTGAATACAACACACTTCGTCCCGTACAAGTAGTGTCTCCATAATTTCAACGCAAAAACTACAGCTCCTAATTCCAAATCATGCGTCGTGTAGTTCTCTTCATTCTTCCTCAGTTGTCTCGACGCGTAAGCAATCACCTTCTCACGCTGCATCAACACAGCTCCATAACCCTTACGAGATGCGTCACAATACACTACAAAGTCTTCGGTTCCTTCAGGTAATGACAATATCGGTGCAGAGCATAACTTGTCCTTGAGTGTTTTGAAAGCGAATTCTTCCTCATCTCCCCATTCATACACCCTATTCTTCTCGGTAAGCTTTGTCAATTGCTTCGCAATCAACGAAAATCCTTCAATGAATCTCCGATAATACCCAGCTAAACCAAGGAATTGTCGAACTTCAGTCGGCGTTGTCGGTGCCGACCATTCCCTGATCACTTCAACCTTGGTAGGATCCACGCGAACTCCTTTACTATCAATTACGTGACCAAGGAATTGCAGAGACTCTAACCAAAACTCACACTTCTAGAACTTCGCATACAACTTCTCTTTCTTCAGCAGATCCAATATCTTTCTCAGGTGCTTCTCGTGCTCTTCCTTACTCTTAGAGTAAATAAGAATTTCATCGATAAAAACAATGACAAACTTATCTAGATACGGCTTGCATACTCGATTCATAAGGTCCATGAATACAGCAGGCGCGTTTATCAACCCAAAAGGCATCACTCGAAATTCGAAGTGTCCATACCGCGTACGAAAGGCAGTTATAGGAATATCCTCCTCTCTCACACGCAGTTGATGATACCCTGACCTCAATTCTATCTTTGAGTATACACAGGAATCTTGTAACTGATCAAACAGATCGTCAATCCTCGGCAATGGATACCGATTCTTAACCATCAGCTTGTTGAGCTCTCTATAGTCAATACACATCCGAAATGACCCATCTTTCTTCTTTACAAACAACACTGGTGCTCCCCATGGTGATGAGCTCGGTCTAATAAATCCCTTATCCATCAACTCCTTCAGTTGATATGATAACTCTTTTAACTCTGATGGTGTTAATCGATAGGGCGCACGGGCAACTGGTGCAGCTCCCGGCATCAAATCGATTCGAAATTCGACCTCACGGGTGGGTGGTAAACCCGACAACTCGTCTGGAAAAACTTTCGGATATTCGCGAATTACAGGTACCTCTTCTAACTTCATCTCTAAGTCACCATCACTAGAAACTTGTGCCAAAAACACATCGCATCCATCTTCTACATACTTCATCATTTTCAAATAAGAGATCACTTTCAAACGAGAAGTGCATTCATCTCCCTTCACGGTCAAGACTCTATTCCTCAACGGGATCTGAACTAATCTCTCTCCACAGACGATCACGGCACTATGCGCCATCAGCCAGTCCATTCCAACGATCACATCAAACGATCCTAGCTCTATGGGCATTAAATCGATTTCAAAAGCGTAATTTCCTAACTTCAAGGTACACCCTTTCAGTATAGAACTTGTACTAACGATCTTCCCATCGGCTAATTCCACGTTATAACTAGTCGTTAACAATACCGGTTTTCTATCGATATGACGACTAAATTTAACATCTACGAAACTCTTGTCGGAACCAGAATCAAACAATATACTAGCATAACAAGCGTCTAGCAGAAACGTACCGGTAACCACGTTAGGACCTTGTGGTTTATCAACCGTTCCTACTTGATATACGGCAGCAGCATTGTTACCTCCTTGCCTGTTTCCAGCCTTCGGGCAATTTCCTTGCTTGTGTCCTCTTTCTCCACATCCAAAACAACCCATCACTCTCGTAGCATTCGCCCCAGTAGCTACCCCCTTCGCTCGGCAATCTGACATCCTATGGCCCGCTTTTCCACACTTGCCGCACGCAGGTGGGCAACTCCCTACATGGTACAAATTGCATCGACCACAGTGGGGATTCACCTTCGCTCCTCTGGGGTTTGTGACAGCCCTCATCCCATCATTCCTTCACTGGTTGAACTGCTGATTGTGGTTCTGACCTTGATTGTTACGGTTTCCACCTCGGTTTTGACCTTGGGATTGATTACTCTGAGCTGCCTCCCACTTCCTCTTGTTTCCTTCAGCAATGAAGTTCTTCTTGTCTTGCAGTTTGACATCCATAAGCGCGTGAGCCATTTGGACCGCTTCATCGAACGACCCAGGCTTAGATGAAGTCGTCTCACCCTTGATATTACTGGACCGACCTTTGATGTACTGTTTCATCTTCTTGCTATCATCAGCAAAGGCATCGGGACACAAAAGGCTCAATTCATTAAACCTCCTGGTGTAAGCAGTGATATCATTGTTCCTCAAAGTCAGGTGCCTCAACTCATCTTCCAATTGACCCAGCTCCTCTTCGGGACAGAACTTTTTGGTCAAAAGAGCCTTAGTAGCAGTCCAAGTTCTTGCATTCGCTACTGCTAACCCAACAGTGGCTACTTTGATGTTCCACCAACTCAATGCGTCATCAAGAAAAGTAGCAGCCGCAAACTTGACCTTATTCGCCTCTGAACAACCACTAATCTCAAAAGTACTCTCGACCATATCTAACCATCTCCTGAGTTCTAGAGCTCCGCCAGTTCCACGAAACTGCGTGGGACTGCATTTCATAAAACTAGAGTAAGTACACTCTCTCGGGGCTTGCTGTCTCCCCACATTTCTGCCTTGATCTGGGTTTCTATTGCTCGATCTGCTTCAAGCGCATTCACAATGGCTTCCTGAATCATCGTGTTCACACGGGTTGCTGTTAGCTTTGGAGGCATGGTGAGTTCTCAAGTACACCTATCTGCAAAGACAGGGAAAATAGAAAAACAATGTAAGTATACACATCAAGATTAAGATGGATTTATCTTTCAAGACATAATATAAATACAACGACACATCACTACAAGGTTACTAATATTCATCAATTCACATCACAAAAGAGCAAATTAAAGACATATCACAGATCATGAAAGGTAAACATGGATTGTATTGATAAATCAACCAAAATTGTGACAAGTATTGCCACTACAACCATTCACCATAAAACTTAAGTCCTCAAGTTTTTCGTCACAATACCATCATACAAAAGTCTAAAATAGTTCTATTACAACGATAAAAGATAAAGTACAATACAAGCAACTAGTCATGTGGTGATCCACACGACCTCTTGGATGGCGGTTCATCTTCATCCTCCTCGGGTTCTTCGTCACTGTCTTCCTCGTCCTCTTCATCCATCTTCCTCTTTCCTTTGTCATTCGGCCCACATTCAGTCGCCTTCTTCGTCCCAGAAGTAGACCTACACTCAACTGCTACCTGATTTCCTACAGTGATACAAACACCTCTGGCAGGTGGCTGGACCATGAAATCATTAGCTTCCATTTCCAAGTCATCCACAAATCTCCAATATGGGGGCAAGGATGCTCTCACTCGATGCTCCCAACTTTGCATCCTAGTCAATCTCGCTTGATCTTCCCTAACCTGCTCAAGACTGGCACTCAGGTTCGCTATCATCGATCTCAGACTGTTGATATCACTCTTGTTTGCCATTCCATCAAACTCAATCCTTGAAGTTCTTGCCAATAACTTCTAGTGTGCCCTCTCATTCTCATCGAATCTGTTGATTACCCTCATTTCCACTATGTACCGCTCGCACATCGATTCATTCAATCTCCTCACAACACGCGGTACGTCACGATAAGCTCTTGGTCCGGGGCAGATAACTCTTGAGATGCCCTGATGAAGAAAATTTGCGCTCGCTGCAGCTTCGGGTCTTCTAGGGATACCTGGCATACCAACCAGATGAGAAGTACGAATAGGCCTGGGGCAAGTAGTTCTCCTTTGGTCGAGGTCCTGGGCCTGCACATGGTTCGTCTCGGCTTGTCCTTCAGCAGCTGTTCCAACATTTCCCCCTTCGTGTCCTACGACGTAATCGTCTCCATTTCCGTTAGCCGGTACCTCGGCCATTCCTGCAATAACAGAGAATTTTGGAGGGTACGTAGGATTACTATGCAATATTTATAAATACATGCATGCAAATGCAATGCAAAGGTGGTACACATGCCCAAAATGCGATAATATGATGCTCATGCATAAGTAATACAAGAATTACGGTATCGGGTACTCCACGTATAATTCCAACGTTTACATATAGTAGTTCAATATCTACGTAATAAATACCCACATATATACTTCAACTCAAAAGTATACATCAATACCATGAATACAAAAATAAACCTTACCGGAGCCATGCATGATAGTTTTGTGCTTGGAAAATTTCTTACGACACCAAAAGTTATAGTTTAGGAATTTTCAAAACGACCTAGTTCTCTATAACTCATGGCTCTGATTACCAATCTTTAACACCCCACCAAATGCTATGCGCAGTGGAACTACAACATTTGGGTGCTAGGCAGTTATCATCGCACACAAGGTATATCGAACGACTCCAAAGAGACGTAAAAGTTTGAACTTAAATTAAAATTGTTAAAAATGTACATGTCTACGGTTTTCCAACCCCAAATGATACAACAGAGTTTGCGTTTCGGTCCCCATGAATCTCAACCCCAAAAGATACAGTTTGCACAACAACAAGACATAAAGTTTAAAATGTTCAAGTAATAACGGGAGGAAAAACAAGTAGACGCCAAGCCCCAAACACAACTTCCATCCAATGCATGCTCCATGCTACACTTCATCGGTTACCTGAAACACATGCTAAATTTGGTCAACAAAACGTTGAGTGGAATTCATAGGTTTTACAATTCATTTTGAACATATGTGTAATAAAATTATTCACGATCATTCATAGACTTGTCGATCAAACAATCTATATTCAAGGTTATGACAATTGTGTTTAAGCTCATGACACTAAACCGTTAACTCAATCACCCGCGTAATAATTACCGGCGTGATTCAGATGAAACCAGTGCCCCTACTAAGGCATCAGTTGCAATTATACCTTATCTCTTATCACAAATTATCCGTCCGCAGGGGGTATCAACGTACTAGCCCTCGTCTCGGATAGGGTAGTCAACCCCATAGTACTATCACTTTGTATAAGCAGCTATTTTCAATCCACGCTAGGATTAAACAATAGTTAATAGTTCATGAAATTAGGGCCTTTTGCAATTAGGTACTCAACACAATTTCTAAGGCAACATTCGGGTCCAACAATCATTCATGACATATGTTCATTTTGGAAAACTAGCATGCATTTCCCTCGCGGGTAAAACAATTTAAAACAATAATAAGCGAGGCTATAAATTCACACCTTATATAACAAAGTAGTCGACGATTCGAGTGACGGTCACTGACGACGATGAGGATGCCCGGGTAAATCAACACCTATCAAACCAATAACGCGTAATGAGTAATCTCATTTATAAACCTTAAGTACTGTATATAATACATACATATAAGTCAATTCTGATAATTACAACTCACACCAAAACCAAACAATTAAGTGTTACTCGTTTTATACCATTCGTCCATGTTATTAACGTTATTCCTTTTTACGCATTTTTCGCCGATACTTACCAAAAGTACGGACTGTTTTACTAGACTTAAACCTTTTTATAAAAATTGGGAAAATTCTCAAAAATACCTTAAGACCTGTAGAAAACACATATTTAATCCCATTAAAAGTTTTTTCTTTTACGACCCATTACTCAACACTTTACCAAAACTACGTTTTTCGGACTGAAATTGCACTTTGACCAAGTCGGACTCATTTGACCCATTTAAAATATACCATTGACCCATTTGACACCTAAGTCTTATAATAGACTCAAATATGCAGGTTAGAGACAAAAAATCAACCCTTGAACATTTACCAAACTATACCTATAGTCCCCGGGATTTGACCTAAAACCAAGCATAATTTCGGATTATGACGGTTTTCATCTCCCGGTACACGAATTTCAAAACATCATAACTTTTGACTCGTTAGGAGTCGTAAGCTCTATCTTATACCAAATCGAAGCTAAGAAGACGCTCTACAACTATATCCTAATCACAAGACCTGTTTACAAAATAAGTTTTAAGAAAACACTCCAAACTTTCTGCCTAAAATCACCTATGCCAAAATCAATCCAACACTCGTTTCCAAACCCATTTATCGACACTAGACATCAACCTAAGCACTCCTAATCATACTCAATCACACTAATCAGTCCTAAACACCCTCATAATCAAATCCACCATAAAACCCAACCACAAAATCAAACATGCAAATGGTTTTACCCATTCAAAAATATGTAAAAACAAGATTAAATACAAAATCCATCAACAAAATATCAACCACCATGATCCATCAAACACCCCCTTGTGCCGTGGGGTGTGGGTGATCAAAACCCCCCAACCAAATTGATTTTGGTTGGTTTGTTAGGTGATTACACATCCCCTACACTCGAATTAAACATGCATATACATAATTAACATCAAAACAAACTTTTAAAAAATCTTTTAATTTTTAGAAAAATCATGTTAATGCATGTTGGATTAAACCTTGGATTAGTACTTATAAAAGGTTTTGAAAATGTGGTCTTTAATTAGAATTAACCAAAAACAAGAAAATTTGAATGTGGTGGTGGTGGTGGTGTGGTATGGCCGGCGGCCTAAAGAGAGAAAAGGGAAGAGGGTGAAAAATTTTTGGAGTGAAAATGTTTAGTGTGTTTGGTTCTTCCTTTTGTAAAAATGGGAGGGACCTTGGGTGCAATTATAGCTTTCTTTTGTCCTTAAGTAAAAACGACCTCATAAGTTTACGGGATTGACTCATTAGTCATTTTGGAAAATTTTACGGGAGTCGGGGATCATCCCGAACGCTCCAAAATACTTTTAGGACACTTTAAATGTACCCGGAAAGCAATAAAACTCACCCGACTCGACTTAACACGAACCGAATGTAAAATTCTCGAAAAATTATACTATCGATAAAACGACAATAATCATAGAAATTTGGGCATCCATCGGGATCGTAGTCGTCATCGTTCTTCTTAAATCGTCAATCGTCAAAATTATGACTTCGAATATCGGTTTCAACCAAAATGATAAAATATATAGATAATAAGATTTATTAAAAATTTCAAAAATAAGCGTAATTTAGGGTAATATAAGTGACCTCGGTTCTAGGGTATCACACTGCCACCTGTCCCACTCACACCCCTCAACCAATCACAACACTCCACTCCTCCACCTCAGCCTTCCACTCACCCTGGTTTATACTTAATTAATCCTTGAAGCCTAAACACCTTTTTAAATACTAATCACCCCTAAAACAGATTGAAATCAAGTTCTTCATGTTCATAAACCAAATTGGGCATTTGCTAATTACCAACAATTAACCCCCAATATGGTGCAGATTTATGATTAAGGGTATTGTTAACACATCCCAAACCTTAAACATGACACCCCACCAACCCACATGTTACATGGGACCTCCCCTGCTACAAGTTCATACATACTGCCAAAAGGGTGGCAGTAATCCAATGTCCCACATTATGGCTTACTTTCTAAGCTTCATACACACCCTTTGATCACATTTTCACATGCCAACTCATGCTACACAACAAAATGCAGTCACATGATCCTCAAGTTTTCAAAAGTTCACAAGGGCATTTAAGGGATTCTCCCAACTAGGGTTTACGTTTTTATGCATTCTAGGATCATTGTACACCCTCTATATAAAGGGTATTAGGTCTTTCATTTATCTTTGCTCTTGAATTTTCCTAAGTTCACTTTTCTGTAAATCCTTTTCAATATTAACGAAATGTGTTTGAAATGTTGAAGAAAGCTCAAGTGCCATTGTTATAACCTGTTTATTATTGTTCTTTGTTCATTATTCTTGAATCAAAAATCTGTTTTTAAAGGAGGAGTGTTAAAAAGTTTGCACAGTTTCCACAATTTCTTGATATTTTGCTAAGATCTTGGTCTATCTTGGAATTCTTGGGCTATAGGGCTGATCATAGCATCCTGATATTGTGTTATAAAGGTGTGGTGAAGCTTATAACTTGGGGATAATCAAGTGTGGAGGACAAGAGTTGCATCAATCAAGGATTTTTCATCTTTCTGTTTTTATAATTGTGCTTCTAACTTTGTTGATTCTTAGCAGGCTTTGTTGTGGAAGCTTGTGCTTGTTCTTGCTAGCACATAAGCTCAAATTTCGTGGGTGTGGATGTACATCCATGAGGTACACACCCTTAATCTCAAAATCTGAAAATATTTTGGATATTTGTTATATTTGAGTGTTGCCTATGTTCTTATGCAATTTGTGGCTTAATCTTGCTTGAATATGTTGTTCAAATATGTTATTGTGTTAATTTGGGCTTGGGTGGTCTTAAATCTCACTTTTGATTTGAAAAACTTGGTTTTGAAAAGCCAAAAGGGTGTTTGGGATTACCAGTTTGTGATTGAATCTTGTTATTGTGTTTGTGGAAATTTGTGTTTGTGCTCTATATCTGATATACACTTGTTTGAGAGTGTTTTGCTGCAAGTTTTGTGGTTTGAAACCTTGAATCAAAGATTGTGCTATAACTTTGTGAGTTTGACTGTTTTTGACCTAAGAATTTGGGAAAACCTAGAGTTTATGCATGCTTAGGGTTGAAAGATGTTAAAACATCATTAATATAACATACTTGATAGATTTTAGGTGTTGAATCTGGCTTGTGTGTCAAATACATTAGCAAAGTGAAAAACTACATGTTCTTGTGTTCATCAGCAACTTAAGGTGCTTGAATCTTGGTTAATTCTTTGAATCACTGCATGAAACCTGTTTAGACTTGTGTATGCATTTGGTTGAATATGGCTGGCTGAATATTGCTCTAAGTGCTTACTGAACCTGTTCTGCTTATTTGTTCATGTCTGTGCAACATCTGGTACTTTATTGATTTAACTGTATCAATTGGGTGATTGTGTTTGTGATATTTTGATTGTTATTGACTCCTTTTGATCCAAAGATCATTTGGGTGCCTTTGTGTAATCTAAATCTCCAAAAAGTTCACTAAAGACAAAAATGTCTATAAGTCAAGCAGTGGAAAAAGTTTCCACTGCTCAACACCCAAAACTAGCCTCTGCTAGTGTAAAATTGAACTCAGCTTATCAATAAGCTATTTTAGCTTATCCAGACTTGCAACAACTTATTTTTTGTGATAGATCTTCATTATTTGACCCATTTGAGTAGACTGGAGCTTATTGGACTTTGACTTTGACTTTTACTAGAAAACCAACTTATTTGACTTTTACATAAGTGCTTATTTGCTTTTTCCAGCTTATTGAGTCAGCTTATTTGAAAACTCTTTGTTGATTTTGCTTAATTAAGTCATTTGAAAGCTATATAAACTTGAATCAGCACTTAGGGTGGCCTAGAACTCAAAAACGACTATTTTGTCGTTTTCTATAGATTGCTTATTGCATTTTTAGGCTTATTCCTTGGGCTTATTTCAAATTTCTTTTTACAAAGTCTTATTTAGGACAAAATAAGCTTGTGTGTCTAATTTTAGCTTATGGCATTGGCTTATATCTTAATGGGCCAAAAAGCTCATTAAGAATAAGCTGTTTGGTATAAGCTAGCTTATTTCACACTTTCAGCTTTTTGGCCTTTGGAAAAAGTTGTTTAAAATCAAATTTTACGTCAAGTAGTGCTTTTTGGGCTTATTTTGGACACTTTTTAGTTTTGGGCCCAATTTAGCCCATTTGGTGATCTGTTTTGGGTTTAGCCCCTTTTCTAGGCCCATTAAGGGTATTTAGGTAATTTCACTTTCATTCCTGAGTTATTTAGGTAAAATAAAGCTAGTTTTCAAGTTTTTATAATTTTTTTATGATTTTTGGATTTTTAATAATATTTTAATATTATTTTATGGTTAAAAATTAAAACTCTGATTTTCTAAGTTTTTATATTTTTCCTAGATTTTAGACACTTAATTAGGAATTTTGCAACTTTCCAAATATTTTTAGAGTCTTTTAATTATTTTCTAGAATTAATTTAAGTTTCAATTGATTTTAATAGTTTTTAATTGTTTAAAAATAGTTTTTAGAGGTTTTAAAATATTGAAAAATACTTTTTAGCTTAATTAGGGTATTTTTAAGGTTTACAAACTTTAAGATCTTGTTTGGGACTTTTTAATAGTTAATATTGATTTTTAGGGCTTTAATTAGTATTAAAAAGTCATTATTTAATTTATTAAAAGGTTTTAGCAAGTTTGGATTTTTTTAAACTCTTAGAATATTATTTTGGATTTTTAGTGATTTTTGGTAATTTTTAGGGTAAAATTTTAATTTTAGTGCTTTTTACGGTTTTACGTGTACACCTTTTTCGTCTTAGTTTAATCCGTCTTCGTAACCGTCATTCTCTTCCAATCTCATATCTATTTTTCTTTCCCAAAAATATAATCACAAAGATAATCAATTCATTACACACACACTAAGCCTCCTTGAGAACGATTCCCCATCTTGGGTCATTTGTACACGGTTTTCCTAAATCGTCGTACTTAACGCTTACCACTATTTTGCCTTCCTTTTCCTAAAGGGGTAAAAACAACTACATCATTTTGGCGCCGCTGCCGGGGAGGCGTGTTGTGTTTTGATTTGGAATTGTTGTTTCTATATACTAACCAAAATAGTATTTGTATTAGTAGCACTCTACTAATACGTATTATCGGTTTTCGATTTTTGTTTGAATACTATTACTATATTGTATACGTAGAACTATAAATTCACAAGTACTCCAAATACGTGAGAAATCACAACCTTGACTTGGGAGGTCATTACCCAATCATTGTATTCGAATCTCAAACCAAAGAAAAAGGCAAAAATAGATAAATACTTTCGTGAGGCTCAATCTTGAAAAATACAAACTATAAGGTGGGTATAAGGCGGATATTATAAAATATATCCTAAGGAAAAAGGCTCTTAAGTGCTTCGCGCCGCCTCGTTTCCCCGCTTGCTTGTGAGTATTTGATTTTGAGAGCTAATCGAGGGTTTTGCCGCCCAAAGTATTACTAAGTATCATATATATTTTCTTGGTTTCCATTGATTAAACCCTCTTGAACGTTTTGGTGTTCCACCAACGTTCTAAAGTCATCGAAGGCGTTCACTTCACGTGATCGTTTTCATTCCTTGAGGCTTCTTTAATCGAGAGATTTGATTAAGGAGGAGATTTGTAGATTTGTGTCTACTTAATACATTCACCAAAATCCAAAAAGGTTAATACAATCAAAAACCACAAAAAAATTGAAAAAATACAAAACTCCAAAAAGAATCTTCTTTTCTCATCCCCTCGTTGTACGTGACGTTTATGCTAACTCGTAATCAAGCAAGACGTGTACGTAAACGAAATAACAAAACTCCCACTCCCAATCTTTCTAGTGAGGAGTCTCCTATTGACGAACCCATTGTGAGAGAAGCACCAACCATGGCGAATCGAACTATGATGGAGTTACTTCAAGCACCCACCGAGGGTTATGGAGAGGCTATTGTGATTCCCGCTATCCTTGCGGAGAATTTTGAGGTGAAAACGGGTTTGTTGTCGATGATCCAAAACAACAAATTCCGTGGTGATGAGAAGGACAATCCACACAGCCATATCCGCCAATTCAATCGTCTTACCGCCACTTGCAAGTTTAAGGATGTCTCGATGACTCGATTAAGATGATGCTTTTTCCGTATTCCCTAGCGGGGCCCGCTAAAATTTGGTTAGAGAAAGAGCCACCCAATTCTATATTGACGTGGAAGGATCTCGTGTCTAAATTTGTGAACCAATTTTTTCCGCCCTCTAAGACTACGCACTTGAAAAACGAGATTTCAAAATTTTCACAAGAGTTTAATGAAATTTTTTCAACGGATTGGAATAGGTTTAAGGAGATGTTACATGAATGTCCTCATCACGGTTTTTCCGACTTGCATCAAATTGACACGTTTTACAATGGGCTTAATGATCATGAAAGGGATTATTTAAATGCCGCCGCGGGTGGTAATTTTTTGTGTAAAACGGTTGAGGAAGCTTTGGTGATAATTGAGAATAGATCTAAGGTGTATCGTCCTCGTAGCACGTCTAGTGTTCGTAAGGCTTCGTCTTCGGCTTCACCTTCTTTGTCTACTACCATCGATGCTTGCCAAATCGAGGCGAACTTGGAAAACAAGATTTTTGTTAAGCTAAAAGGACTTTTGATTGAGTTTAAAGTTGGTGAACCAAGTGCTCCCGCTACGGCTAAAGCGGTTGAGGTTTCGTGCATGTATTGTGGTGGAGGTCATGATTTCTCCAAGTGCATTACCAACGGTGGTAACACTTCGAGTGCCTACGCGGCCACGGGAAATTACAACCAAAACGGTCAAGTTTCCCGCTCTAATCAGTTGACTCCACCGGGTTTTGGTTCAAATAAAAATGCTAACAACAACTATCGCAACAATCAAGTTGGTTTCAAAAACAATTTCAACAAGGGAAACTATGGTAATCAAGGGGCTAATAATCAAGTTTCAAACAAAAATCAAAATGATTTTCAAAACAACAACAAAGGTTTGCAAACATTGAAAGATCTTCCAAACAAATTTGTTGAATACGCTAATGGGAATGATGTTAGGTTTGACAATATTCAAAGAGAAATCATTAGCCTAAGATCCGAGTTTAAGAACGACTTGAAGAAAGAGTTGAAAAATGAGTTAGCTAATGAACTTAAAATCCATACCAACAAGATGGAAGGATATGTCACAAGGTTACAACAAAACCAACAAAAAATGAAACAAGGGCAACATGAGATTAAACAACAAATGATTAAAGCCGAGAAGAGGCAATCCGTGTTTGAAGATAAAATCTCGTCTATGTTTGAGGCAATAATGTGTAAACCGTCTTCGAGTAGTCTTCCTAGCAATACCGTATCAAACCGTAAGGGTGAGATGAAAGTGATTACCACACGTAGTGGTAAGACACCTAAGGAACCGACTCCTCAACCAATTGCTCCTACGGAGGAAGCAATTGAGGAAGAACCCGGGGTGGTGGTCCAAAAGGAGCATGTCCCAATCCCACGAAGTACCGCTCATGCCATACCTACGGTTGACTCTTTACCAACATTGGAACCCGAGATTCCAAAGGCTATGCCTACTATGCCTCAACCCACACCACCTTTGCCCTATCCATCGAGACTTAGGAAGGAGAAACGTCAAGAGCGCGGCAATTATCAATTTGAGCTTTTTATGAAAATGTTTCGTGATTTGCACTTTAATGTGAGTTTCGCCGATGCTTTGGTCATGATGCCTCGATTTGCCGCTAACTTTAAGAGTATGTTGAACAACAAAGAAAAGTTTCACTAATTGTCTAGTTGTTCGTCGGTTTATCTTAATCGCATACCTCAAAAAGTCGGTGATCCTGGTAAATTTTTGATCCCTTGTGCAATCCAAGATATGGAGGAATGCTTCGCCTTGGCCGATCTTGGTGCTAGCATTAACTTGATGCCACTTGCAATCTTCAAGTCGCTCAATCTTCCTAATCTTACTCCTTCACTACTGTCTATCGAGTTGGCCGACCATTCCACGATTCCCGCATGTGGATTGGCGGAAGACGTTTTTGTGAAAGTGGGGAAGTTCTACTATCCCGTAGACTTTATCGTTGTTGATATCCCCACGGATCCTTAAGTTCCTCTTATTTTAGGTCGTTCGTTTTTAGATACGTCTATGGCTTTGATCGATGTTCATGCTAGAAAGATCACCTTACGTTTCAACGACGAGGAACTTGTTATAAACGCAACTCAAAACTCTCAAATTTCTCATTTTTATTCCGTTGCTACCATAAACCTCGTTGATATGATTGACGTGGTTTGCGAGGAATTTTCACAAGAAGTTCTAGGTTTTGGTGATGAAGAAACTAGTGGTAATCCCACTATGTTAGATCCAATTCTTGATAATTCGACACCAACCTTCACTCCATTTGAAGGTGGTGGTTTTACATTGGAAGAATTCGATGATCTACGTACTAGTATCGAAGACCTCGACAACGATGAGGACTTCTCGATTATCAAGGATTTTCTTAACGATTTCCCATTTCCTCCACCCGAGGAGGTTATGAGTATCGAGCCCAAATCTTCACTTGAGGAACCACTTATCCTCGAGTTGAAAGATTTACCTCCTCATCTCGAATATGTCTATTTGGAGGAGGACGACAAGTTTCCGGTTATTATTACGAAGGAACTTTCAAATGATGAAAAAACCGCACTTGTCGATGTTCTAAAGGATCACAAAGGGGCAATTGCGTGGAAGTTATCCAACATTAAGGGGATCGATCCCAAGTTTTTTACCCACAAAATCTTAATGGAGGAGGATTACAAGCCCGCAATCCAATGTCAAAGGAGGGTGAACCCCAAAATTCACGACGTCATCAAAAAGGAGGTCCTTAAACTCCTTGACGCGGGTATGATTTACCCTAGTTCCGATAGCCCTTGGGTGAGTCCTATTCATTGTGTCCCTAAAAAGGGAGGGATGACCGTTGTGCCAAACGATGCCAACGAGTTGATTCCCACTAGACTCGTGACCGGAAGGAGAGTGTGCATTGACTATCGTAAGTTGAATGAAGCCACTCTAAAAGACCATTTTACCTTGCCCTTCATGGACCAAATGTTGGAGCGTCTTGCGGGAAACGATTTCTATTGCTTTTTAGATGGTTTTTCCGGTTACTTCTAAATTCCCATTGATCCTCGTGATCAAGAAACAACTACGTTTACGTGTCCATATGGAATGTTTGCCTATCGTAGAATGCCATTCGGACTTTGCAATGCACCAGGAACCTTTCAAAGGTGCATGATGGCTATTTTTCATGATATGATCGAGAAGACGATGGAAGTTTTCATGGATGACTTTTCTGTGTTTGGTAATTCGTTCACTTCGTGTTTGTCGAATCTTGAGAGAATGTTGAAACGTTGTGAGGAAACCAACCTTGTGCTCAATTGGGAAAAGTGTCTTTTTATGGTTAAGAGTGGAATTGTCTTAGGGCACAAGGTCTCGAAAGCAGGGATTGAGGTAGATCAAGCTAAGGTAGACGTCATCGCCAAATTACCTCATCCCAAAACCGTCAAGGGAGTAAGGAGTTTCCTAGGCCACGCGGGCTTTTATCGTCGATTCATCAAGGATTTCTCAAAGATTTCTCAACCCATTACACATCTTCTTGAAAAAGAGGCACGTTTTGTCTTTGACGAAGATTGTGTACGAGACTTTGAAATCCTTAAAAGGAAACTTACCGAAGCTCCCATTCTTGTTGCTCCCAATTGGAACCTCTCCTTTGAGCTCATGTGTGATGCTAGTGATTATGCTATTGGGGTCGTATTGGGGAAACGTCATGAAAAGCACTTCTTGCCTATTCAATATGCTAGCAAGACGATGACCGAGGCTCAACTTAAATACACTACAACGGAGAAGGAGTTCCTTGCCGTGGTGTATGCATTTGAGAAATTTCGACCTTATCTCGTCTTGACGAAATGCATAGTGTATACGGATCATTGGGCTATCAAGTATCTCATGGCTAAACAAGATGCAAAGCAGAGATTACTTCGTTGGATTCTCCTCCTTCAAGAATTTGACCACAAAATTGTTGACAAAAAAGGAGCCGAGAATCTAGCGGCCGATCATCTTTCTCGTTTGGAAGATCCTCACCAAAGTGTTTACGAGCCCAAGGAAATCACCGAAACATTTCCGCTCGAGACACTTGGTGTAGTGAATTCTAAGCTTGATCCTTCCACCCCATGGTTTGCGGACATCGCAAATTACCATGCGGGAGACTTCATCATTAAGGGTATGACGACTCAAGAAAAACGAAAATTCTTTCGTGACGTCAAGTTCTACTTTTGGAAAGACCCTTACTTGTTTCGAACTTGTGCGGATCAAGTCATCTGACGTTGTGTATTTGGCACCGAAGCTTCTAACATCCTTAGAGCTTGCCATGAGGGACCCACGGGTGGTCACCACGGTGCTAATCTCACGGCTAAGAAGGTATTTGATGCCGGCTTCTTTTGGCCTACTATTTACCGAGATGCACAAGATCTTGTGAAGTCATGTGATTCATGCTAACGACAATGAAAACCCTCACAAAAAGATGAAATGCCACAAAATATCATCTAAGTGTGTGAGATCTTTGACGTTTAGGGTATAGACTTTATGAGGTCGTTCCCATCATCTCGTGGTAATAAGTATATCCTCGTTGCGGTTGACAACCTATCTAAGTGGGTGGAGGCCAAAGCCTTTCCCACCAATGATGCTCGTGTGGTAGTCAAGTTATTGAAAAGCTTGTTTTCTCGGTTTGGAACCCCTCGTGCGATCATAAGCGATTGTGGAACACATTTTTGTAACGACCAATTCGAAAGGGTCCTAAGGAAATATGGGGTTACACATCGGCTTTCTACGGCTTATCACCCACAAACGAGTGGTAAAGTCGAGGTTTCAAACCGAGCATTGAAGAGGATCTTGGAGAGATCCGTTGGGGAAAACCGACAATCTTGGTCGGATAAGTTGGACGATGCTTTATGGGCCTTTAGGACCGCTCATAAGACGCCCATTAGGTGCACTCCCTATAAGCTTGTGTATGGGAAAAATTGTCATTTGCCAATTGAATTAGAACACAAGGCTTATTGGGCCCTAAAGCATTGTAATGATGATATGGAGACCGCGGGAAAACACCGGAAAATGCAATTAAATGAATTGGATGAATTGAGGGACATTGCTTATGAAAATAAATTGATTTATAAGAAAACAACTAAAAAGTTGCATGATTCTAAAATTAAAAACCGGGTTTTTAACATTGGGGATCAAGTTTTGCTTTTTAATTCTCGCTTGAAAATCTTTTCCGGTAAGTTGAAATCCCGTTGGTACGGTCCATTCACCGTGACTCAAGTATTTCCATATGGGACCATCGAGCTAGCTCAAAATGATGGCCCCAATTTCAAGGTGAATGGACATAGGTTGAAGCACTACTTTGGTGGGGAAGTTCCATCCTTGAACTACCTCGGCCAAGTCACCTTCCCCAATGATAATTATTATTGAGGGGATCGAGTCGAGCTCATGACTCGGTAATCAAAAGCGAGGTGCCTCGTGGGGGAGTCCCATGCTTATCCTATATATATATATTATCTCTTTCTAATGTAGTAACGTGTGTGGATTTGTGCCCTTCCAACCTTTGTTCCGTGGTTGTTTGTGAATTGTGAACTTTGGATGATCATGATCTTCACGATTGGAGCCTCTCGTGTTCATTTTATGGGAGCACTCGATCGTTTGCTTTGAAGACTTTCTCAATATCCATGATATATCCTTTGATGTTCTAACCTTAGGTTTATGGCACACTTCATAAACGGCTTTAAATTTAACGGTTACACCCTTTCCATGCTAGATTAGGCATTCGACTACGTCTCTAGTATGGGGGTGTTTGCACCCCTAGACTCGAAACATTGAGGACAATGTTTAACTTTAGTATGGGGGGTGAATAGATACTTGCCTTGCAAACCTTCACGCTTTCCAAAGTTTATCTTTTTGTTTATCGTTTTGTTGCAAAATAAGGCTAAAAATGGCCAAATTTTAAATTTTTTCTCATGTTTTATAAGTGTTTGAAGACACGAATGTAGGTTTTCCAATGGTGAGGATAAGAGTAATTTTTGACTCGACCGTGCGTGTTGAGCACTTAGCTTTGATTCCTTAACTTCACATTAGGCTAAGTCTCTTAAATGAGGACGAGAAATGATAGGGTTAATTATAAGTTACTATGCTAAATGTAGAGTACTCGTATTCTTTCAAAAACTCATGTGTTCTCGTTGTTTGCTTATTCTCCCTTCGCATGTAAATATTTTTTGCTTAATAAATATTGACTTAGCGATTTAGTTAGGATTGTTGGGTTTCTAGTCTTTTCTAGTAGCTTCCGTGTAATTAAATTGGGAAGACATTAAGGTATCGCCAACGTCACGGTTTTGAAGTATTGGCACCCGAATAATCGAAAGCTTCACCTAATAATAAGATTTCAAGTGCTCACCTAAATTAAGCAAAAATTTGAAGCTCACAAGGCCGAAAAATCTATGCCCAAATTGAAAGTGAATCAAGCCTTAATCTTCGAAGCTTTAAAGATCCAAAATTCGCCTTAGCATGAGGATATACGTCTTTGGCTAATAAAACTACCGATGAGGTGGATAATAAAAGGCAAGGCAAGACCAAAGTCATAATAAAAGCTTCATGGCGAAGTTGAATAAAAGATGGAGGTAAACCAAAGATAATAAGGCCCTTCCGTTAGGGGGCGTATAAAAGTCTTGGTAATAAGTCTCATGTTCAAAACCGTTATAAAACCGTGTTTATCGATTCTTCTTGTTGACTTAATTTTTTGACATCGTTGTCTATTGGGAGGGGTTATTGATTTGATGGTCTTGGTTACACCGTTAGGACTCTATTTTTAGACCTAAATCTCTATTATCGCATAAGTCAAACAATGTATCCTCGTGAAACATTCAAGAAAATATAAAATATAAGAGATACAACTTAGGAATAATGGGAGGATAAGTACGTGATTAGGGCATATGAGTAGTGTTAGCATTACTAACTTATAATGACAATGATCTCGTTGCACGCTTGGCATGGAATTGGGGTGAAAATCGAGGACGATGAAATTATTTCTAACGAAGCATTCACGTGTTCTTATTCTATGAACCTAAACGTCCCATTTTGCGATGAAAATCATACATTATGTCTAAAACGCAAGTAGTAGTAGCAATAGTAGTAGTGTAGCTAGTTTATCATTCAATAAAGTGAAAAAAATGAATTTTGGAGGTGCTACGATACTTTATTCTAGCATTGCGTGAGGGAACGACAATGGTTTAGTATGGGGGAGTGATGAGACTGCATTTATACATAGTCTCATCGTCCAAATAGGGCTTGAAATGCATTGAATATCATCAAAATACCCAAATATATGCTTGTGTTTGTTGCTTGTGTATTTTAGGTACGGATATTTAGAAAATGACAAAAGATCACAAGAATCATGCAAAAAACGAACACGGGAAACGAAGCCGCACAATGAACCAAGCCCTAATGAAGGTTTTCCCAAAAAAACCTTCAAGATTTGAAGAATTATGAATAAGGGTCCTCCAATATGGTAGAATTGACACTTTATACCCTTGTATCTTCATAATTACAAGATTGGTCCCTAAAGTTTTTCAAAATTACAAAAAGGGCCCTCCACTTTGAAGACTTGGCAAGTTTAGCCCCTCAACAAAGCTAAATTGTCAACCATTATCCTCCACAAAGTCAAATATATCATGAAGTCCTTCAAGGTACAAGAAAGTACAAGTTTGGTCCTTTGAAAATCTCAAAATTACAAAAAGGACCCTTAACTTTCAACATTTGGCAAGAATGGTCCCTCAATCATTAAGACTTGGCAATTTCAGTCCTCCAAAAAGCCAATCATACAAGTCAAGACCATTACCATTGAAGAAAATGCCAAATCAGCCCTTGAAGTATCACAAAATGGCAAGAAATACCCCTGAAAATACTTTGGAAAAGTATTTGGGGCAAAATGTGAAAACTGAAAGTTTGATTACAAAGGAAATTTAGTTTTGGGGTTTAAATCTGCAAATGACAAGAGAAGGAAAGAAAGGGGGTTATATATGGCCAGACAACATTGTTACCTAGACCAACCAAAAGCTGCCACCTGTCCCACTCACACCCCTCAACCAATCACAACACTCCACTCCTCCACCTCAGCCTTCCACTCACCCCAGTTTATACTTAATTAATCCTTGGCGCCTAAACACCTTTTTAAATACTAATCACCCCTAAAACAGATTGAAATCAAGTTCTTCATGTTCATAAACCAAATTGGGCATTTGATAATTACCAACAATTAACCCCCAATATGGTACAGATTTATGATTAAGGGTATTGTTAACACATCCCAAACCTAAAACATGACACCCCACAAACCCACATGTTACATGGGACCTCCCCTGCTACAAGTTCATACATACTGCCAAAAGGGTGGTAGCAATCCAACGTCCCACATTATGGCTTACTTTCTAAGCTTCATACACACCCTTTGATCACATTTTCACATGCCAACTCATGCTACACAACAAAATGCAGTCACATGATCCTCAAGTTTTCAAAAGTTCACAAGGGAATTTCAGGGATTCTCCCAACTAGGGTTTACGTTTTTATGCATTCTAGGATCATTGTACACCCTCTATATAAAGGGTATTAGGTCTTTCATTTATCTTTGCTCTTGAATTTTCCTAAGTTCACTTTTCTGTAAATCCTTTTCAATATTAATGAAATGTGTTTGAAATGTTGAAGAAATCTCAAGTGCCATTGTTATAACCTGTTTATTATTGTTCTTTGTTCATTATTCTTGAATCAAAAATCTGTTTTCAAAAGAGGAGTGTGCAAAGTTTTGCACATTTTCCACAATTTCTTGATATTTTGCTAAGATCTTGGTCTATCTTGGAATTCTTGGGCTATAGGGCTGATCATAGCATCCTGATATTGTGTTATCAAGGTGTGGTGAAGCTTATAACTTGGGGATAATCAAGTGTGGAGGACAAGAGTTGCATCAATCAAGGATTTTTCATCTTTCTGTTTTTATAATTGTGCTTCTAACTTTGTTGATTCTTAGCAGGCCTTGTTGTGGAAGCTTGTGCTTGTTCTTGCTAGCACATAAGCTCAAAATTCGTGGGTGTGGATGTACATCCATGAGGTACACACCCTTAATCTCAAAATCTGAAAATATTTTGGATATTTGTGATATTTGAGTGTTGCCTATGTTCTTGTGCAATTTGTGGCTTAATCTTGCTTGAATCTGTTGTTCTAATCTGTTATTGTGTTAATTTGGGCTTGGGTGGTCTTAAATCTCACTTTTGATTTGAAAAACTTGGTTTTGAAAAGCTAAAAGGGTGTTTGGGCTTACCTGTTTGTGATTGAATCTTGTTATTGTGTTTGTGGAAGTTTGTGTTTGTGCTCTATATCTGATATACACTTGTTTGAGAGTGTTTTGCTGCAAGTTTTGTGGTTTGAAACCTTGAATCAAAGATTGTGCTATAACTTTGTGAGTTTGACTGTTTTTGACCTAAGAATTTGGGAAAACCTAGAGTTTATGCATGCTTAGGGTTGAAAGCTGTTAAAACATCATTAATATAACATACTTGATAGATTTGAGGTGTTGAATCTGGCTTTTGTGTCAAATATATCAGCAAAGTGAAAAACTGCATGTTCTTGTGTTCATCAGTAACTTAAGGTGCTTGAATCTTGCTTAATTCTTTGAATCACTGCATGAAACCTATTTAGACTTGTTTATTTGAGTTTAATATAGCTTGTGTATGCATTTGGTTGAATTTGGCTGGTTGAATATTGCTCTAAGTGCTTATTGAACCTGTTCTGCTTATTTGTTCATGTCTGTGCAACATCTGGTACTTTATTGATTAAACTGTATCAATTGGGTGATTGTGTTTGTGATATTTTGAATGTTATTGACTCCTTTTGATCCAAAGATCATTTGGGTGCCTTTGTGTAATCTGAATCTCCAAAAAGTTCACTAAAGACAAAAAAGTCTATAAGTCAAGCAGTGGAAAAAGTTTCCACTTCTTAACACCCAAAACTAGCCCCTGTTAGTGTAAAATTGAACTCAGCTTATCAATAAGCTATTTTAGCTTATCCAGACTTGCAACAACTTATTTTTTTGTGATAGATCTTCATTATTTGACCCATTTGAGTAGACTGGAGCTTATTGGACTTTGACTTTGACTTTTTACTAGAAAACCAACTTATTTGACTTTTACATAAGTGCTTATTTGCTTTTTACAGCTTATTGAGTCAGCTTATTTGAAAACTCTTTGTTGATTTTGCTTAATTAAGTCATTTGAAAGCTATAGAAACTTGAATCAGCACTTGGGATGGCCTAGAACTCAAAAACGACTATTTTGTCGTTTTCTGTAGATTGCTTATTGCATTTTCAGGCTTATTCCTTGGGCTTATTTCAAATTTCTTTTTATAGAAGTCTTATTTAGGACAAAAGAAGCTTGTGTGTCTAATTTCAGCTTATGGCATTGCCTTATAGCTTAATGGGCCAAAAAGCATATTAAGAATAAGCTGTTTGGTATAAGCTAGCTTATTTCACTCTTTCAGCTTTTGGGCCTTTGGAAAAAGTTGTTTAAAATCAAATTTTGAGTCAAGTAGTGCTTTTTGGGCTTATTTTGGACACTTTTTAGTTTTGGGCCCAATTTAGCCCATTTGGTGATCTGTTTTGGGTTTAGCCCATTTTCTAGGCCCATTAAGGGTATTTAGGTAATTTCACTTTCATTTCTGAGTTTGTTGGGAATCTAAACTTTTTAGATTCCCTGATCATAGATTTAAACATAATTAGGCTGTTAGATAGTCCCTTGCCTGTGCCTAGGAGGCAGGCAAGTTTCGCAAGACTCACAGAGATCCAAGTCTCTGTGAGCAACCTCAGAGGAGTCCATGTCAGAGACATTGTCAAGGAAGTCAAAGATTACTTGAAGACATACTCATTGGCTGTGATGGATAACAGCCAAGATGTATCAGGGACTCTGAGGGGTTGAGGGTTAACAGGGGTGGCAATACCCTGTTAACACTCAGCACACTTTGGACATGCCATTTGTGTGTTCGAGACTATGAAGAAAAAGGAAACTGTTTTGACAACGGTTTCCTTAAAGCATAATGGAAGACTACCAAGAATAGAAGGACATCATGTGACTGATGTGGGAACTTGTAAAAGCTTGTGTAGTCACCATCAAGTACTATTTAGGTCAATCTCGTAACACTATAAATATGATGTGTATCCATGCATTAATGTTCAACACTTTGAGATATTCATAAAATTATTGCATATAACTTAGTGAATCAAACAGCTACGTCCGTATTCATAAGTTAGGGTTTATAGTTGTTCAAAGTGTGCACAACACATTGTCATCAAACTGTGTTATCCATAACACTTGTAATTCTTTATTATACAATAATAAGATTACGTTTGAAAAGTAATACCTTGTGTTGATTAAGTTAAGATTAGGGTTTCTTGCATTGATTAGGTACTTTCAATTGGTATCAGAGCGGTGTTTGATATTAAAACCTTCAAGAAACATCGTTCTCAGTTTTATAATCAAGATCCACCATCCCAGAAACTTCTAACCCACCACAATCACCTTCCACAAACCCATCTTCACCAAGACTCAACCCTCCTGCCAATGACGATGATCTACCCCAACTTCTCGACTCAAGAGGTGGATCACACGTCACAAGTGTACCAGTCTTTGATGAAGAAGATTTTGCCAGTTGGAAGAGTCAATTTCTTGTATATCTTGATGGGCTTGAACCTTTTCTTCTAGAAAATGGTCCTTATATTCCCATGATGCTTACATCCACTGAAGAAAACCCTCTTCCCAAACCTCTCAAACAATGGACTCCAGCTGATAGGAAATTGGCAAATCAAGATAAACGTCTCAAAAGCATCATAATATCCTGTCTTCCCAAGCATATCATGAAGTCTGTCATTCAGTGTCCCACAGCTAAACAAATGTGGACAGACCTCATCCTTGGCCATGAAGGACCCTCTGAAACAAGAGAGACAAAGATTCAGGCACTCAGACTTCAGTTCAATGCCTTCAAGTCACTTGAAGGTGAAAAGGTTCAGCAAACCTATACTAGGCTAAAGATTCTTTTCAATGACCTAGCAATGAATGATGTCACTATTGGTCAAGCTGATATCAATGCCACTTTTGTTAACAACCTTCCAAGAAAGTGGTTGAGCATGAATCAGACTCAGAGAGCTAACAACTCAATAAAAAATGATACCCTTGCTCAGCTCTATGGAAAGTAAAATTATGAAGAAGGGCTGATTGATACTATTTACAAGTCAGAGACTGAAAGATTTATAGTCCAAGGAGCTTCTTCCAAAGCATTGATCTCTGCAACACATCCTCATGAAAGCGATTCTGATGTCGAAGAAGATACCCGTAGCAGCCAAGAGTTCTTGACAAACCTTAATGCAGAGTTCCATGAAAGAGCCTTGCTAGCCAACCAAAGAAGATACTTCAAAAGATCAGGAAGAGTAGGATCAGCTAGTAAACCAACTGACATGTCAAAAGAAACTTGCTTTGCCTGTGGAAAGCTTGGACATTTTCAAAAAGACTGTCCTTCCACCAAGACATCCTCACCCTCTTATCCATCATCTTCATCCAAACCTTACAAGTTCAAACAACCTAATAACTCATCACATCAATCCAATTCATCAGACACTGAGAAGAAGGATTACAAAAATAAGTACAAGGCACTTAAAGCTGAGTTAGAACAAATGAACTTGAAGATTGAAGCTCTGTCTAAGAAAAAGGGTAGTGAGAAAAAGACAGAGAAAGGGTTGGTTGCTGAAACATATGATTGGAGTGATGAACCACTGACTTCAGATGAAGAAGATACCACTAGAGTCAGGGCTTTCATGGCGATAGCTGAGGATGAACCAGCTGTTGGAAAAGGTGATGCCAGATCAGGACAATGGGTTGACATCACAATGAAAAAGGTACACATGCTTTTATCCATGTCTGATAATGATGAACGTAAGCATGTCCTTGATTACACCATTGTTGATTTACACTTTGTTGAGGAACAAAAAAAGAACCTACTTGATAAGTTTCACTCTGTTAAATCTGAAATGCTAAATGCTAAAGCTGAATGTGAAACTCTCGGACGGGTTAATTTAGAGAAAATATCCCTGCAAAATGAAGTAGCTAGATTAACCTTGAAAAACATTGCTTTAAATGATCAAGTCTCTGAATTAAACAAGGTTATTGAAAAATGGTTGTGTGCTAGGTTTACTATAGATCAACTGCTTAGGGATGAAGTGCCTGCTGACTTAAAAAGGGATATATCTGCTAAGAAAAATAAGCTGAGAATTCTCACCAAACCCAAAGACATTGTCTTTAAATCTATAGAGACTATTCATATGTAAGATACCACTTTGACTAATGACCCTGTCTCTGAAGATGTGGCTGAGCTACCACCCTTGCCCAAACTCTCTGGAGTTGAACCCAGTAGTTCTTCTAGATCTGCTAAGGGTGAACTTAGGACAGATATTGAGAATCATCCCGGTAATGTTTTTCATGTGCCTGCTAAACAAACTGGCAAACAAGTAGCATTTAAGCCTGTTGCTACTAAAGCTGTGAATAAGGTTGACCCTACCACTGAAGATCGCCTGTTGTTTCTTATGAAAGAAGTAGAACTCTTGAAACAACACATTGAGCCTTCCGCTGAATGCTCTACTTCTCATGAACCTAAGTCAGTCCTAGGTGAACCCAAAGGGGAAAGGTTAATCAAACCTTATTGCAATGTATGTAAAAACTCTCACCATACGACTTTAGATCATGACAGACACATGGCAGCTAAAAGAGCTCAGACACCCTCTAGGGACAGACCACAGAGTTCCAAAAGACAACAGGGAAATTACAAACCTTATCCTCCCTGTAAATTATGTGGGTTCACAAACCATCACTCAGACGAGTGTGGTGACTTCCCTTGGTGTGATATCTGTGGAAGTTATAACCATGAAACAATGAACTGTCCCTCCCAACGCCAAAAGTTCTTCAGGAACACAAGAGTTGCTAATTAGCAATTCAGGGAACCCACTAGAAAGTGGGTTCACCATAGGAACTAACCTGTTTCTATGTATCTGTGCAGAAATATCTCAAGGAATCGGTATGGTATCTAGATAGTGGCTGTTCTAGACACATGACAGGGATTCAACAATACCTGCACAGATACTCAAAGGAGCCAGGTCCTAAAGTGGTGTTTAGAGATAACTCTTCAGGTGACACAGAAGGATATGGCTCAATGAACTGCAATGGGATTACATTCACCAGGGTTGCATATGTGAATGGTCTTAAACACAATCTTATTAGCATCAGCCAATTGTGTGATGCTGACTATAAGGTTTTGTTTACTAAGACTCAGGGAACCATATTCAACAAAAATAATGATGTTGTGCTACTTGCACCTAGAAGGAGAGATGTTTATGCCATCAACATGGTTGTGTGCTCTGAAGACAGCTCAAATTGTTTTCTTGCTAAAGCCTCTGAAAGTGTCAATTGGCTGTGGCACAAAAGACTGTCTCATCTCAACTTCAAGAACATCAACAAGATAGCCACTCAAAACTTAGTTGCTGGTCTACCTTCAGTAATGTTTTCCAAAGACAAGACTTGTTCTGCCTGTGTCAAAGGAAAGCATCACAAGTCTTCATTCAAGACTAGGCAATCATTCTCTATTGACAAGTGCTTACATCTCCTTCACATGGATTTGTTTGGGCCTGTCAAACCTCAGACCATTAATCACAACAAATACACCTTGGTCATAGTTGATGAATTTTCAAGATACACATGGGTGTTCTTCCTTAGAAGGAAAAGTGATGCAGCTGAAACCATCATGTCCTTCATTAGACAGGTTGAAAATATGAATGATGTTAGAGTCAAAGCTCTAAGAAGTGATAATGGTACTGAATTCAAGAATCATCAACTTAAATCTTTTTGTGATGAAAAAGGGATTTCACAGAACTTCTCTTCAGCTGGCACCCCTGAACAAAATGGTGTGGCTGAAAGAAGAAACAGGACTTTGATTGAAGCAACAAGAACTATGTTAAATGGTGCAGCCTTACCAAAGCAATTTTGGGGAGAAGCTATTCACACTGCCTGCTACACACAAAACAGATCAATCATTGTCAAAAGACATGGTAAAACTTCCTATGAAGTTTTCAGAAAAAGATCTCCAGATGTCAGCTAATTTCATGTGTTTGGATGCCCTGTGTTTATTTATAACTACAGGGATAAACTTGGAAAGTTTGATGAAAAAGCTGATGATGGTTTCTTCTTGGGATACTCTCCAACAGCCAAAGCCTTCAGAGTATTCAACATCAGAAGACAAGAAGTAGAAGAAACATTCCATGTTAGATTCAATGAAGATGATGAAGTCACACAGAGAACAGGAACAGAGGGTGATGTAATTGATTTTAATGAAAATGTATCTTTCCCAAGTGATGAGTTCACAGAACCCAGACCTACCAGTCATCATCACTCTAACACTCTTACCCCTTATGTCCCTGCCTTTGACCCTCTGTCTACTCACAACATAGAAGTTCCTACCTCTCAAGAACTTGATGAAGAAGAACCTAAAATCTCTGAGGGTCCTTCTCATGCTATTGATGACTCACAAATTCTTCAAATCCCCAAAGACTCTCTTGCTGATAATGAAATAGCACCCCTTGATATAGCTGAAGAAGACTCTGACACTAAAGTAGTCTTTGAAGAAAGCCCTCCTAGTCAGCAGGATGAAACTCAAATTGTACCAGCTGTGCCCACAAGTATTCCTGTCCTTGAGTCCCCAGCTCCTCAAAATAAGTGGTCAAGAGATCAACACATTCTTCTTGTCAACAATATTAGGGAACCAAAAGCAGGGGTCACAACTAGACAACGAATCCAAGACTCAGAGTAAGCCTCAGCTAATGAATGTCTCTTTGCTGAATTTCTCTCACAAATTGAACCTAAAAGAGTAGCTGAGGCTCTGGTAGAAGAGGGATAGGTAGCTGCTATGCAAGAAGAAATCAATCAGTTCAAAAGGAACAAAGTATGGACACTAGTGCCAGCTCCACCTGGAAAGAATATTACAGGCACTAGATGGATCTATAGAAATAAGATGGATGAAATTGGGAACATCATCAGGAACAAGGCCAGACTGATGGCATAAGGATTCTCTCAGATGGAAGGAATTGATTATGATGAAACATTTTCACCAGTTGCTAGACTTGAAGCCATCAGAATCTTCCTTGCTTATGCTGCCTATATGAACATCACTGTGTATCAGATGGATGTTAAGAGTGCATTCCTCAATGGTGATTTGGCTAAGGAAGTGTATGTTGCACAACCTGAAGGATTTGAGAACAACGAGTTTCCCAACCATGTGTACAGACTTCACAAGGCAATGTATGGGCTGAAACAAGCTCCAAGAGCATGGTATGAAACTCTTTCCAATTTCTTAACTGAAAATAAATTTGTCAGGAGTTCTATTGATAAAACACTCTTTACCTTCAAGGATAAGAGTGATTTCATTATTGTACAGATTTATGTGGATGACATCATCTTTGGGTCAACAAATGTCAATCTTAGTAAACGTTTTGCTAAATTAATGACCAAGAAATATGAGATGAGTATGATGGGTGAATTAACTTACTTTTTGGGCTTTCAAATTAAACAATGTCCTAAGGGAATTTCAATTTGTCAAGAAAAGTATGTTAAGGATTTACTTAAAAAATATGACTTAGCTGATTGTGCATCAGTGAAATGCCCCATGCTTCCACCCAACAACTTGGGCCCTGATGAGTCAGGGGTCTCTGTTAATGAGACTTTATATAGAGGCATGATTGGGTCACTCATGTATCTAACAGCTAGTCGTCCAGATATCCAATTCTCCACATGTCTCTGTGCAAGGTACCAAGCTAACCCAAAAGAATCCCATCTAGTGGTTGTTAAGAGAATTTTCAGGTATCTTAAAGGAACACCATCCTAGGCCTATGGTATCCAAAGGAATCAGGCTTTGATCTCAAGGCCTATTCAGATTCAGATTATGTTGGATGCTGTATTGACAGGAAAAGCACTTCAGGGAGCTGTCAAATCCTAGGAGGAAAATTGGTTGGATGGAGTGCTAAAAAGCAAAACTCTGTGGCTATGTCTTCAGTTGAAGCAGAATATGTCGCTGCAGCCAGCTGTTGTGCTCAGGTGCTCTGGATGAAAAGTCAATTGGCTGACTATGAAATTTTGTATGACAAAGTGCCAATCTTTTGTGATAACACCAGCGCCATTGCCATATCCAACAACCCTGTTCTTCACTCTCGTACCAAACACATTGATATCAGGTATCATTTTACCAGGGATCATATAATGAAGGGGGATATTGAGCTGCATTTTGTTCCCACAGAGCTGCAACTAGCTGATATCTTTACAAAGCCTTTGGCTGAACCTTCGTTCAAAAGGCTAGTTGCTGAGCTAGGGATGCTCAATATCTCAAAGCCTGTGGCTTGATATTAAATGTGTTCATTAAATGATTGATTCTATATTAAATGTTTTTCACATGAAACTAGGTAGTTACTTTCCAAGTAAATGAAAAAAACATTCTCAAATATTTAATCATTTATTATTCGAATAACGAGGAGACAAATAAGTTTTGAAAGGTGAAGGGACCCACTTGAACAGTCATTTTCTCACTTTGCATTTAATGCGGTTGAATAACTGTTTACGTATTTTGAATATATATATTGTCTCTTCTCTCCTCTCACCCACCACCATTCTCATTTCTCAAATCATTTCTCTCTCTAAGTTCTTCTCTCTCTTAACCTATCCGCCATTTTCTTTCACCTTCAACCTTGAATCCATGGCGTTTTCAGTTCCTAAAGCAGCAAATGTTAACTTCGAGATCAACGAAAGCATCCTCGCCTCCAACAACGCCATTGGATGGATAAAGGCTCCAAATAGCACCTATTCAGATCTGGTCAGTTTCATGCAGAATTGTGACCTAAGTGAAGCCTTCACCAAATCCCCATCCACCTTTTACCAAGAATACCTTAGGGAATTCTGGTATTCTGCTGAAGTGGTAGAAGACACTATAACATTTAGCCTTTCATGCAATGAACACCCTTTCGCCTTCTCCCTTAAAGATTTCTCAAGTGTGGCCGAATTAAAGCATGGAGATGAATGTCTGAAGATAGTTGATAAAAAGGCTGTCAAAGAAGCCCTGGCCACACTCAACCCTTGCCATGACGTAAACCCTGCCCTTACACCAGCTGAGGTCCTCTCCAAATCTCCCCTGAAGATTAAGTATTTCACTCCCATGTGGCGTGTCCTCTTCACCCATATTGTTAAATCCATGGGAGGAATGTAGGGATCATAGGATCAGATGTCTTTCAACCATCAGGCTATTGCATATGGATTAATCTGGGGAGCTGATGTTGATGTTGGAAGCATTCTCTTCTCCAACCTTGTAGAACAGCTAAAGGGAAGGAATCAAGTCAGGGAAAAGAACATCTACTATGTGCGCTTCCTGTCTCTGATCTTCGAAAGTCTGCTGGGAGACAACTACCACAACAATGCTTTGACTGCTCTTAAGCCCTACCGCATCACAGGTGCCATCTATAAAGAAATAGGAGCTGAAGATGTCCCTGTCACCGCTCATATGATGAATGTGTCCAACCAACTACTAACAGCTGAGAAGCCCTTGCTCCCTTCTTCTAAGAAGGTGAATACTTCTAGTGTGTCTGGCAAGTCTAAGTCTTTGACCTCTGGGCAGCACACTACCAAGTCCAAGGCTTCTTCTGGCCAACAGCCTAAGAAGAAGAAAATCCCCTCTTCTTCCCACACCAAAGCTGTTTCTAAGGCCAAGGGAAAGAAGACTGACACCTCCTCTGGTCCAGATACTCATGTGGATTCAGATACATCTGCTGACAAACAACAGGAGTCTAGTGTCTCAAAGTCAGCTGAGACGACAGGAAACCAGCCTGATCCAGCTGATATCTCACAGGTAATCAGTGTACATTTTTAGAGGTTCACAAGCAGCCACTCTCATTTGTCTGTAGGAGAGAGTGGTGAAATTAGGGTAATCCTCGACACATAGAAGTCTGTCAATGCACTTAGAATCCTTTAAGACTTCTGTACACCCTGTCTTTGCACCAGGGAATGATTCATTTGTGTTTATAAAGCACCCCGATGACCCTGCACCCTCTAGACAGTATTCAGGCTAACAACCTGAATACACTAATGTCTCAACCTTGATCAGCTGTACTTCACACAGCCTCTTGGTTCCCTCCTTAAAAGAGTCCCAAAGGATTTATCCTTTCAGGGGGAGCTGAATCATCACCCTCAGCTTTCCTAGGGGCAGCGTAACAGGCGACCTTTAACCACATATGTTTCACTCTTAAAAGAGTCCCAAAGGTTCTTAACCTTTTGGGGGGCTGAATAATCACACTCAGCTTTCCTAGGGGCAGCGAATGACGATCCATAACCAACATATGTCTCACAATCAAAAGAGTCCCAAAGGTTTTAACCTTTTGGGGGGGGGCTGAATAATCACACTCAGCTTTCCTAGGGGCAGCGAATGGCGATCATTAACCATATTTTTTCACACTTAAAAGAATCCCAAGGATTTATCCTTTGGAGTGGCTGAGTAATCACCCTCAGCCTCTCTAGGACAGCGAAATGGCGACCATTCCCCTTATCTTTTTCCCTGTTACTAATTGAAACAATTTGTAGGCTGAAATTGTACTGCCAGTCATCGAATCTCAGGTACAACAAGAAAAGGAGGCTGATACAATGACTCAAGACAAACCCAATGATGAAGAGCCTCTGATAAATGCTGATGAAGAAATGCTATCATTGGAGGATTATGTCTCTGATATTGAGTCCATGCCTGAAGATGAAATCCCTGAAGGGATGTTTGATGAGGAGGATGAAGAAGATGAGGAAGACCAGCTGTCTGTCTCTCCTCCCAAAGAAATAGCTGTGTCCACACCAGCTGGCGATAAGACTTCTCCTCCCAAGGATGATGTTGATACTCCAAACTCTGCTACATCAACAACAACAATTTTCCAACACCCAGCCTATGACCCAACAGCGGAGTTTCTCTTGTTTGATCTTCCTGCCCAGACGAACTTTGATCTCTTACCAAGGGGGGATGACTATGCTCAGCAAAGCCTCAACATCAAGAATCTTCAGCCTGTTCACCATTAGTCAGACATTGAACGTTTATCAAGAAAGCTGGATGTGATCAAGTCTGAAATGCACAACTTCACTGTTACATTCCCTGGGATCATACAAAAGGCTGTGGCTGAGGCGGTTACTGAGCCAATCAAGGATGGTGCCAGGAAAGGTGTTTCCCAAGGACTAAGTCACCTTTCTACTAGAGTAAAGGATGTCATTGACACAGAGGTCCCTGCCATGTTTCATGAACATGAGCTAACCATGCACAGGTAATTTGATGCGGTTCGCAACAGGCAATACCATCATGCTAATTTTATTGTCAGTCGTGTTCAGGCCAATACTAATGCAAATGGCAACCTCCTTCTGAAGATTGCCAGGGCTTCAAGGAAAAGGCAACGTTCTATGGCTGCCTCTGTCGAACAGATTGCAAGGCATTTTCAAGCACGTTCATCCAAACGTCTTCGAAGCCAGGATGAACGTGAGGGGGAGAAAGATACATCACTCAGCCTTGCATCTGCTAAACAAGGCTCATCATCAGCTAACCCCACCATTACACCTGTTCCTCTCCAAGTCATCACACCTGTTATAATACCTGATGATGAGGATAATACTCAGGGGGAGCAACACACTCAAGATGGAGCTGACTCATCAAAGTCTCTGGTTTTGGTTAACACCAGCAAGCCTGGGGATGATGATGAACCGGCTGGCAAGAAGTTAAAGTTCACTGTCAGCTCCCTCCCCAAAGCAATTCAAACTCAGGCTCATACAACATTTATCAGAAGAGCTGATGTTTTGAAAAACATAAGTGTAGAGTCCTCTGTCTAGAAGAAAGGAAAGGAGATAGTTTTGGTTGACACAGACACCAAACTCAAGAAGATAGCTGCGATGCTAGAGACAGGAGGATCCACCACAGACCTTTCCCAATTATCAACCTTTACACCTTCCAATGAGATTCCTTTAACCCCTGAAGAAATAGAGAAACAGGCTGAGGAATTCAAGAGATTAAATGAACTCAAGACAGCCAAAGAATTGAATGAAGCTACTCTGAGGAAGATGACACCACCTGAAAGAGAAAAGCAAAAACAAAGGTTGAGGGAAATGGAAGCAAAACGCGCTGAGGCACTAAGGAAAGTCAAAGCTGACTATGATGCCTGCGTGAACAACAAATATGCCCCTAGCAAGATAACCAAGTTCAAATACACCATTCATAAATCTACAAACACCCCAAGGATGATCTTATGGAGGGATAACCAACCAGGAAATATGAATGTGTTTGACAACTTCAGGCTAAAGACACTTGGGTTATCAGAATGGTTCGAACTTGAAGCCTTAGCAGACAAAAGAAATGGACAGTCAAATTTCCTTCTACTGAAGACTATTAAGGCCAAGTTTACCTGGATCAAGGAAACAGCTACCAAACTTAAGATTGATCCCCCACCACAGCTTTTTGAACAAGAACCCCCAAAGACTGGCAACAAAAGAAGAAGAATTTCACAAATTGTTAATGAAACTTTTGTTACTGAAGATGTTCAAGTGGATGGCATGCACAGGGATTTGATCCTCCCCAATGGTATTGTTGGCCCAGTTGATGGTCAGACATACACAGAGCTTGAAAGAGGAATGGCATTCATGAACAGGGCTTGCTAGTGTGCTTTTCAAAGGGAAGATGAGCTGTGCTTAGCTTCAACTATTCAGCTACTTTGTCACAAGAAGTCACTCAAGATCAACACAGAGTATTCCAAGAAGTTTGCCAAGACTTTGCAGGATGAACTAGATAACAGATTTGACTTGGCTGAAGCTGAAGAAAGGATTAAAAATGATGACTATTGAAGATGTTCACAGCCCTTTTTACCTTCATATTTTATTTTACTTATGCAATGTACTTGTAATTTTTCCTTTAAGTATTAATAAAATCATGAGGTATGTTTGTTTAGATCTGTTATGAGTAAGAAGAAGCTGTTAACTCACTTACCTTAACTTAGTTAGATCTAGCATTATTTATGTTTAAATAGGGGGAGATTGTTGGGAATCTAAACTTGTTAGATTCCCAGATCATAGATTTAAACATAATTAGGCTGTTAGATAGTCCCTTGCCTGTTCCTAGGAGGCAGGCAAGTTTCGCAAGACTCACAGAGATCCAAGTATCTGTGAGCAACCTCAGAGGAGTCCATGTTAGAGACATTGTCAAGGAAGTCAAAGATTACTTGAAGACATTCTCATTGCTGTGATGGATAACAGCCAAGATGTATCAGGGACTCTAAGGGGTTGAGGGTTAACATGGGTGGCAATACCCTGTTAACACTCATCACACTTTGGACATGCCATTTGTGTGTTCGAGACTATGAAGAAAAAGGAAACTGTTTTGACAACTGTTTCCTTAAAGCATAATGGAAGACTACCAAGAATAGAAGGACATCATGTGACTGATGTGGGAACTTGTAAAAGTTTGTGTAGTCACCATCAAGTACTATTTAGGTCAATCTCGTAACACTATAAATAGGATGTGTATCCATGCATTAATGTTCAACACTTTGAGATATTCATAACATTATTGCATATAACTTAGTGAATCAAACAGCTACGACTGTATTCATAAGTTAGGGTTTATAGTTGTTCAAAGTGTGCACAACACATTGTCATCAAACTGTGTTATCCATAACACTTGTAATTCTTTATTATACAATAATAAGATTACGTTTGAAAAGTAATACCTTGTGTTGATTAAGTTAAGATTAGGGTTTCTTGCATTGATTAGTGACTTTCAGAGTTATTTAGGTAAAATAAAGCTAGTTTGCAAGTTTTTAGAATTTTTTATGATTTTTCGGTTTTTAATAATATTTTAATATTATTTTATTGTTAAAAATTAAAATTTTGATTTTCTAAGTTTTTATATTTTCCTAGATTATAGACACTTAATTAGGAATTTTGCAACTTTCCAAATATTTTTAGAGTCTTTTAATTATTTTCTAGAATTAATTTAAGTTTTAATTGATTTTAATAGTTTTTAATTGTTTAAAAATAGTTTTAGAGGTTTTAAAATTTTGAAAAATACTTTTTAGCTTAATTAGGGTATTTTTAAGGTTTACAAACTTTAAGATCTTGTTTGGGACTTTATAATAGTTAATATTGATTTTTAGGGCTTTAATTAGCATTAAAAAGACATTATTTAATTAATTAAAAGGTTTTGGTAAGTTTGGATTTTTTGTAAACTTTTAGAATATTATTGTGGATTTTTAGTGATTTTTGGTAATTTTTAGGGTAAAATTTTAATTTTAGTGCTTTTTACGGTTTTACGTGTACACCTTTTTCGTCTTAGTTTAATCCGTCTTCGTAACCGTCATTCTCTTCGAATCTCATTTCTATTTTTCTTTCTAAAAAATATAATCACAAAGATAATCAATTCATTACACACGTACTAAGCCTCCTTGAGAACGATTCCCCATCTTGGGTCATTTGTACACGGGTTTCCTAAATCGTCGTACTTAACGCTTACCACTATTTTGCCTTCTTTTTCCTAAAGGGGTAAAAACTACTACATCAAGTCTCATGTTGATGTATCTGTTGTGTATGATACATGTCGTAAGTTGTGTAGGAGATGCAAGTTGCTATCGAATGGTAGCTTGTGTATTAAAGGTTCTCGTATTATTGTTGGTTGGAATGATGATATGGTTGATGTTGGTATTATGGCTCAGACGGATCAGGTTGCTCATTGTCAGATTAATACTCGGGCAGACCGAAAAACCATTTTCTGTTCCTTTGTGTATGCTGCCAACTACTATGTGGATCGTCGTGGATTATGGAATGGTCTTGCTGCTCATGCTTATCTCATGCGTGATAAGCCATGGGTTTTGATGGGTGGTTTGAATGCTGCTCTTAATCTTGAAGATCACTCCTATGGTGGGTATAAGCCGAATATTGCTATGCGTGAATTTAAAGAATGTGTTCAACTCATGGAGGTTATGGATGTTAATGCTACCAGTCTTCACTTCACTTGGAATCAAAAACCTCAGGGTGACTGTGGTGTTCTTAAGAAGATCGACAGGATTATGTCTAATATGGTCTTTATGGATGAGTTTCCAGGTTAGTAGACCGAAGCCAAAGCCTTTTAAATTTTTTAATTTTCTTATTCATAAGGAAGGGTTTCGTGCTGCTGTTCTAAATGGGTGGAATGCTAGTGTCTCGGGTTGTGGTATGTATCGTGTGGTTAGACGTCTGAAATATCTTAAAGCGCCATTTCGTAAGCTTCTTAATGAGAATTTTAATTTGCATGCGCATGTGATTCGGACAAGGGATGAGCTTGATGCGGCTCAAAGGGCTCTTGACTTAGATTTATCTAATACGGATATTCGTGAAGTTCATGCTCGATGTCTTTTGGCGTTTAGGGAAGCGTCTCTTGATGAGGAAAGGTTTTTAAAATAGAAAGTTAAGATTCAGTGGCTTGAAGCAGGTGATTCTAATACAGCTTATTTTCATAAAATTTGTAGAAACTAGAAGGGGGGGATTGAATAGTTTCTCTTCGATTGGCAACCAAATTAAAATTACTTTCAATTTGGTTTGTATCAAAACTATCTTTTGTTTGAAGCTAAGTTGCATAATGATTAGGTTCAATTCAAATGCACTAGCAAAGATAATAGGTAAGTGTAATGATAATGAAATGAGTAAAGAGTAAGGAAGGAGACAACCTAGTGGGAAGACACCAAGATTTATAGTGGTTCGACAACGAGGCTCTATCCTTGTTTCTACTCCACTCCTCGAGTACACCTACTCGAGATTTCCACTATATCCACAAGCTCCCTTCTTGGCGGAGAAAACCTTACATAGTCGCTTACATTATTTTCTGACACTAAGCTAAATGTCGAGACCTAATCTTTAGCTAGGACCAATCTACACAATGTTGCCTACTTCACAATTTAACGACACAAGGCTAGATGTCGAGTTCTAATCTTAAGGTAGAACCAATCTTCACGACGTTGCCTACTTCACCATTTTACGACACAAGGTTAGATATCGAGTTCTAATCCAAAGCCAGAACCAATCTTCACGACTCTCCACTTTGAAGCTAAGTGAGAACTTCACACAACACAACTACTAATCACTTTCAAGTTTAGTGAGAACTCACAAGACACAACCACATCACTTTATAGTTTAGTGAGAAATACTAATCAAATCTATTACAACTCAACTAGACTTATCCAAGTACACACATGTAGCTTGGATTTACACCACACAAATCCAAGCAAACACATATGCAATGGATGTTCACAACAAATCCAAGTATCCACAAATAACTTGGATGAACACAACTAGTCTAAGTATTCATAAATACAATGGATTGACCTAAAACAAAAAGGGTATCATGATGAATATGACTAGCTCATAGATTCATCTTTATCACAACACTAGTGAGTGAGTGATCTTCTCATTGGACAAGGTAAAGGAGGGGATCAAGAGGATAATCATATGTAAACATCCTTAACACTTTTAGTGATCATTTACTAATGATTATGCTATAGAAAATAGAAAGAGGGCTGAGAAAAACGTCCAAGAGGCTTGTTGGAAAATGAGATTTGACCCACTATTTAAAGGAGACAAAGTATAACGGATATATAACGGCTATCTGGGCGCGGTACCTTATCTAGCCCGGCGGTTCCATATCGCTAAGGGACTGCCTAGCTACTTAAGGTACCGCCCCTAGAGTACGCTCCGTTTTTTGTCTTTTAGTGGGGTGGGAATATCTGAGGTATTTGAAGCCTTCAAAGGATATTCTAATAGCATACGGAATATGCTATTTTCAAATTTTCATTTTTCATTTTAATAAAACATTTTCTAAAAAAGAAAGTTTATTAAAAAGTCTTTGGTCATATTAACAAAAGTGAGTTTTAAGGATAATCATTTTGATGATCACTAAGTATGATTAAGAAAGGTTAGAGATATGATTATTACCTTGATGATAGTGTTAGTTAAATAATTCGTTTTGTGTTTTATTCTAAATGTGTTGTATAGTTTGTTGTGATCAAAACTAAGAAAGATTAGTTAACACTAATAATGATTTTAGGCATTACTTGCATTAACAATCTCCCCTTTTTTGATTACGACAAACGATAAACTCATTTACATAGAAACACAAAATATCGAATTATTAACGTTTATCACTATCATTTCTCCCCCTTTGTCGTAGCAAAAAGGTTAGCACAAGTCTTTGAAGAACATCGAACTTTGCTAGTAGCTCCCCCTTGGTGGTTGCTCCCCTTGCTTGGGGCACCGAGTATATGAGCTAAGGTGACATGCTACACAAAGGTTAGTAGAAAAGAAAGAAACACTAATGTATGTATGATCACTACCTACTAAGTAACTTGAGAGGGAGAGAGAGAAGAAATCTCAAATTAGAAGCAAGTATTTTGCTAAGTTTGTCCAAAAAGGTAATTGACAAAATCAAACTTCAATCCAATGAAGATGATAAGCTTATCAATGGGTTAAAGTTTAGAATTAATGGAATCACCCCTAAGCAATTTCAAAAATTAACCATGATCAACTCAAAATAGAACTAAAGGGATAACACACAAAGGTTACATAATAGAAAAGACACAACAAAGTAGATAGTCATACACACAATATGAGTATCTAAAGCAAAAGATATGGAAAATAAACCACAAAGCATAAGCTATTCTAATAGTGATAATTTTCCAAGATTGCTAGAAAATAAAAGACTCTAAAGCAACTAAAGTAATAAAGACTCCAAGAGTAGTTAGTCCTTTAGTTGGAAAAATAAGACGACCATGCATCATTCGAAGTTTTGTCCACCGGAACGAAAACTTGAATAGGAGGTCGAGTGAGGAGGAATTCAAGAAAATTTAACTTCTCATACACATGAGCAAGTTCAATTTGTTGAAATCGAAAACAAGCACACGAGGATCCATGATGCAACACAAAATCGGTTGATGAGGGTATGGCATCAAACCTAGGGTTTGGTGGTGGAGGGGTAATGGGTTTGGAAATGTTTTCACAATGCCTTGTGAGGTTTGGGAAGGTTGAAAGATCATTGAGTTGAGGGGTATTGAAGGATTGTGGTGGTGGGGGGACATTTTCTTTAGCTCCGGTGATGGGGTTAATGGTATAAGTCTCATTCCAATACTTGATTGGAGAGAAGGTAGGGTTTTTGGGTGGTTTGGAGGAAGATGGTTCATTCTTCTTAACCCAAATAGGTCGAACCGAGATTTTCGATTTCTTTGAAAGCTTGGATGAGGAAGCTTTGGGTGAGTGGGGTTGTGACAAAGAAATGTCAAGGTTAGGAATAGAGGAGTTAGGCATTGTGAGGGTGTGAGAATGAAATCTCAAGGTTGGGAAGGTGTGAGAATGAAATCTCAAGGTTGTGTGAGAATGGATTCTCAAGGTTGGGAAGGTGTGAGAATGAAATCTCAAGGTTGGGGTATAAGTAAAATGTAATCAAGGTAAGAAATTGAATACAAAATGTGAAGGGTCATGGAATGTTTAGCCAAATTGAGCAAACAAGGAATCTTGAAAGGGTATAGGGTTTTTAAAAAATTTTGACCAAAAAATTCGTCAAAAGTTGATTTCTGTCCGCGGTACCTTAAAGGGACCGGCGGTTCCTTATCACATAAGGAACCGCGCGACTTTTAGTGAGCCGCATCCAGTGGACATGAAACCATGTTTTTCCAGGGTTTTGGTAAAAACTAAGACTTTTTCAAAAAGTTGCAAATCTTGGAATTTTACCTCTATTAGCACCAAATTATGCTAGGGTTTCAGAAAGCAACACATTCACAAAGAATTTCTTGACAAAGGGTGACAAAATATTTGAATATCATTTGAACCAATTTTAGTCAAGTTTTTAGAGGTTGTGATAGATTTAGGTTCAATTTTAATTTCAAATTAAATTTGATTAATGTGCACATAAGAATAGGAACACATAAGGCTAAATCGATTAACTAACTTCATGAAAAACTCATGAAGGAAGAAAGTACAATGACAAATAAAATTCAAGAACAACTAACTAATAAAAAGTTAGCTTAATACTAGATCTAGATGCGTAATCTTCTTTGGCTCGGTTTTGTTGAAAACCGTTTATTTAGAAAACTTCATCATTCATCTCCTAGGATGAGGCATGGAGAACAAGGCAAGCAAGAACTCTTGAAACCTCCTATGTAGTCCAAACATTTCCATCCCAAGGTTATGGATGATGTAGTGGTTGTAAAGATAACATGGACAATTAGGACCATGTGTTTCTTGAAACCCATAGTATGGATCACCCAAAAGGAGGGAAAGTGGAACACCCAAAATTGGAATGTTTGAGTTAGGTAGAGGTGGAGGAGGAATGTTCTCCAAGGGTGATGTGGGTGAGAGTGGAGGCATGTTCCCTAAAGGGGAAATGGGTGAGTGTGGAGGTATGTTCTCCAAGGTTGGTGAAATGGGTGAGTTAGGAGGTGTAAATGGTGAAGTCACCAAGGTGTCATCAAAGTCATTCACAAAAGGAATGCTTTGGATTGGTTGGGGTTGTGTGGTCACATCCAAGGGTGCACTTGGAGTGATGGCTGAAGAGAGCTCATTCATTCTTGAGTTGAATGAAGAGGAGGTAGAACCAATGGAGTGGTTAGTACCATGGGTGGATGTTGTCTTCCATGGTGCAAGGGGTGGTGAAGGTGATGAAGAAATGAGGATAGGAACCATCTCATTCTTAGGTGTGTGGAAGGGTGAGGAGTTAGGCTTGGGTACCTTAATCCTAATCTTAAGTGTTTTCCTTGGGGTGTTTGAGGTTTTTGTAGAAACCATGGTTGACAAGGGTGGTTTAAGGGTTAGGGAAGGATGTTTTGATGTGTGAAGAACATGACTAACAAGGTGGGTTTAAATGGGTGAGGGGATGATCCAAACTAGTAATGGGTTAAAATCATTTTAGGTGAATAATGAATTTAGGTAACCTAGTTTAGGAAATATGCAGGTTTTTGTAAAGAATCATGCAAAGTTTACATAGATTAAAGAAAATAGTGTAAAGCAAAAGATTCTGTCAGACACAGTGGCGGCGGTTCCTTATCTAGGACCGGCGGTTCCTTATTGATAAGGATCCGTGGGTTGATATGGAACCGCGACCGGAGGTCTTTCAAAAGTTTCACCTCCCAAATTTTGGTTAATCCAGATTTTTACCAAAGGATTCACAAGCCAAAGTTAACTACTGACCAAAATCTAAGAAGCTAACTATCATAAGGCATGCACAAAGCTATGTAAATCAGAAACATGATGGCATAAACAATATTTAGGATCAAAATAAATAACAATCCAAACATGTAACATAAGTTAATACACATCCAAGATAATAAAAAAAATTGTTCAACATTACATGTTTACCAACATGTATTCTTTGAAATACTTCAAAGCTTTCACCTTCTCTTCTTGCCCAATCCCTTGATCATATTCCCCAAATACTTGAATCCCTTCCTTGACTCAACTCGGTGTTCATGCAATTCACCTCTAGTCCTAAGATTTTCACGGTAGAGATGCTCCATGTTGAGATCTTCCGGTACTTCACTAGAGGAGTAATGAGGTGGGGAAGCTAAGTCTTCAAGTCCATCCACGAATTAGTTTGAGGATGGGTGGGAATTACTCGAAGAGTTGAAGTGAGAACTAGTACCTATGCCATCACCATCACTTGTTGGCATGTCCATGTCCTCATCATCCATCTCTTGATGATCGGATTTTCGCGATCCTCGATCACATCTTGTCTTTCTTGCATATGACTCTTGAATAGGCAACATAACCTGATGAAACGGGTGGAAGCGAGAAAGATCGAGGTGGGGAAAATCATGAGCAACCCTTTTGAAAAGGCGAGTAAGAAACAAAGCATAGGGAGGGTTTGTTTTGGGCTTTGAAAGGGCATAATTGATTTGTCGAGTGATATAGAATGCTAAATTGTACTCGGTTGATGTAAAGATGCAAAACAACATATGCACCATACAAGCCGAGATATGATCTCGGTTTCCACCAAGACAAAACACATTCTCCCTAAGGATGTTATCCCATTGGAACATGAAATCCTTAAGGTCGCTTGAGAGCACTTCATAGCGATTTACATTTCGTACATTAGTATGAAGGCTTCTCACAACGTTTCCATCACGCTCTTTTGAGATGATATCAAGGATGAAATTTAGATCAACTTCGGTGATGTCATTTGAAGGTTTATCGTTGGACTCCACGAGAGCATCAAGTCTCCATTTGTCCATAAAACGACAAGTGCCTCTATATGGCACACCAAGAATATCACCAAAATCATCGAGGGAATATTGAATTATTTGATCATTCAATATGAAACGAATAAAGATTTGGCCATTGATTTCAAGCATGGAGTAAGTGCTAAAGAATTCAAGAAGAAATAAGGGATAAATTTCTTCGTCTATGAAGAGCAAGCAATCAAATCCAATATGCTCAAACATAGAGTTGATATATCTATACCCTGTTATTCTTGTATTTACAACCCTACCCTCATGGAAATTTCGAGTGGAAAAGGATGGGAAATAATTTTGAAGTTGAGTGGAAGTATAGGTTTGAGAAATGTTTGGCATGTATTGTCTAGTAAGTTGATGATCCTTTTGATATTGAGAAGGCATGATTAGTACCTAATATAAACATAAGAGAATATTTTTCCAATCACTCATGTGAAAATTAAAATCAAAAACAAAAAATATGAGAATGTGTTATATCAATTTCTTGACAAACAAAGGATTGAATCCATATCATTCTCATGTTCACAATGTAGCTATTCCATTATTTACCAAGAACATATCATCTGTGTTAGATCAACAATGGATTAGAACATTGGTTTTTCAAAACAAGGTTTTTAGGTAAGCATTAACAATGTCATTACCTACTTGTTCATGGGTTCATCTCAAATCTATCTTTTAATCAAAACAATTAATCAAAATTCGGATTTGTTCTACAAGTGGGTTTTAGTGAAATCTTAATGAATATGAACCTAAGGAATCATAGTAAAATAACCATGTCAACCCACATTCCTATTAAGGTTTTAATTGCATTTCAATTTTAAAAATCCCCAATTATGAAAGGATGAACCCTAGAACAAAATAGATGAAATTGAAAGAAAATACTTACAAGTAATTGAGGTTAGATGAAGGATGAGTGAAACCCACAACTTGGAATCAATTAATTTGAGTGATTGGATGTTTTTGAAGCTTCAATAATGGTGGAAAATAAGAAAAACGTCGGTTGTGTGTTTTTGGGAGAGAGAGATAGTGGTTTGAAAAAGAATAAAATAATCAAACTGGCGCTCTGACAAACTTTACTGCCCGCGGTACCTTATTGATAGGTGTGTAAACACCCATCTTTTCTACCACTTAATTACAAGAATAACCGGACCAAAACGTGTATTTTATGTCTTTTATGTCGGAATTATGCGTGGTTTGTGTTTTTGTTGTGATTTAGGATGAAAAGGTGAAAAGTGGAGAAAACACGAACATTCACGGGCATTTACGGACTTTTATTGAAGAAAAGGATGAAAGACGAAGTCAAGAAGTCAAGAGTGCAAAAAGAACGGAAGTCCACGACCAATTCTGAAGATTTATCGAAGAAAAAGTCAAAAGACGGAAGGTTATCAAAAGCCGAAGAATTCAAGTCTATTTTATTGAAGAATTTAAAGACGAGTTCGAAGAAATCCCGAAGCCAAAAGTCCCTTAAGTCCAAGTTTAAAGAAGATTAGAAGAAAAGGACTAATGACGCAATTAATGAAGATTAATAAAAGGAGGGACTTAAGCTTGTAATTAAGAAGAAATGAAAGAGGGGAGGAAGCTTCCTAATCCTCCCCTATAAATATCCATTAGTTGTTAACTTTTCATTTTGTTGGCTAATGGTGACAATTAGACCTTCCACCATTTAAATACCTTGTCATTTACTTATCTTGTCAATTTAAATTCATGTTATGCACCTTAATTACCATTTAATTTCAAGTAAGTTTTCATTCAATCTTTGTCAATCTTTAATTTATCTTGTCAATCTCTTATCTACCTTTCTTAATCTTTGATTTATGTGTTTATGTTTATGTTCATGTTCATGCTTTTATTTTGAACCAAGTGATTGTTGATTATTGTGGTTAAAGTTGTTTGATTTCTTGTTTTAAACTGTTTGTTTATGTTACTGTTGATTCGTTGATAGTTTTGTTAAATCGTTCGTGTTTATTTTGATTAATCTTTGTTATTATTCTGCTGTTACTGTATCCCCTGTTCTTCGGAAAGGTTGTTCTTGTTTCTGATCTTCCCTAAAAGTTCCGAGCCAAGACTCTTCATCCGGAACATTCAAAGTTCCGGACGAAGGAGAACTTCCGAGTCACGGATTTGTTCATTTGGAACTCAAAAGTTCCGGGTCAAGACCTTCATTCGGAACTTAAAAAGTTCCGGATCAAGCGACTCATTCGGAACTCAAAAGTTTCGGATCAACACAACTTCCGAACGAAGTTCCGAACCAAGGCTGTTCATTCGGAACTTAAAAGTTCCGAACATACTTCCGAATCAAGGACAAGTTCCGGATCAAGGAGTGTTCATTCGGAAGTTTTAAACTTCCGAATCAAGGGGCTTCATTCGGAAACTTCCGAATCAAGGGTGACCTAAAACTTCCGAATCAAGGCAAAATTTAGAAATTCCGAATTAGTAAAGTTCCGAACGAAGGGTTGTTATGGATAAGTGACATATTCAGATCAATTAGTTCCGGATCAAGGATTTTGGTAATATTCCAAGCGAAGAAGAATCATTTCAACAGAAGGTGACATTCCGGACGAGTGATTGTTCCAAACGAAGGTTTATTCCGAATGAGCTGTATTCAGGTTCTTATTAGCTTTTGTCTTTGATTTTTATTTTCAAGCTTTATTTTTCCTGCCTTTTATTTAATTGCACTTTAAGATTATTTGCCTTAGTTTAATTTTAGTCTTGCCTTAGTTTAAGTTTTAGTCGCATTTTAAGTTTGCCTTAGATAGATTTAAGTTTACGTCTTTACTTTAGTTCCCTTTAATTTTAGTCTCGTTTTTAAATACTTGCACCTTTATTTTAATTAGACTTAGATTTACGTTAAGAGCACCTTTACTTTAATTGTTTTGCACCTTTTATTTTAAACACTTCAACGACACATCTTTTATTCCACCAAAAACAATAGAGTCACATAGAGAGCCTAGATCAATTCGTTAAGATACCGAGAACACGAACTTTAATATTTTTATACGGGCAAAAGGCTTTAATATTAATGGGACAAACCAAGAACAATCATTTCCTTTAAAGTTTAATTTCTTTTAAGTACTTTAATTTTTGTTTAGTAGTATTTAAATAAGGCCAAGGTTGATTAATTATGAGAAAAGTGTAAAATTGCTTTATCACTAAGCATTACATGAGGGAGTGTAGGGGATTTGATAGGTGTGTAAACCCCCATCCTTTTACCACTTAATTCTGGCTAAAACGAGACCAAAACACGTATTTAATGTCATTTGTTTGGAATTATGCGTGGTTTTTGTGTTTATTGTGTTTTCAGAGCCAACCGGATGAATTATGGAGAAAACATGGGATTGCACGGGTTTTACTGAAGAAAAGGACTCAAGATAAAGTCTATTGTCCAAGAGATGCAAAAGATTTGAAGTCACTGGGCCTATTCGAAGATTTATCGAAGAAAAGGACCAAAGATGAAAGATTTACATAAGTCGAAGAAACTCAAGTCTATTAAACGAAGAAATTAAAAGACGAGTTGAATTTAATCGACGACAAATCCCGAATCAGAATTGAAAACGTCAACTTTTCTGAAAAGACGAGAAGACAAGAAGAACGGGAGAAATCCCACTCACCAACCAAAAGACAAGGCTATTTAAAGCTCTCCCCTCACACACTTTGCAGAGTTTTTTTAGTTTTCTTCTCTTCCCCTTTTTTTCTCCCTTTTAGTTCGTACCATCACCAACACCACTAGGGTGTTTGGTGATCTTGATCTTTGATTTTTAATCTTGTAATTTTCATCTTTGTTTTGTGATTGTTAAAACATTAATCATTCAATACAAGTTCTTGTTTAAATCTTCCCATTTAATCTTGTTCATCATCATCTTTTATTTCAAGTTTTCAAGTTCTTATTTGATTGATTTGATCCTTAAAAGTTGTTGGGATTTATGTTTTTGTTGATGGGATTTGTAGTTATTGGTTAGTAAATCATCAGTGATTAGTTTATTTAAGTTTTTGTTGAAAAACTTGGTGATTTTTGGATTAAAATCGTGTTTCCTTGTTCTTCGGGTAGTTACTGTTTCTGAGATTCCCAGGTTCCGAATGAACTGAAAAGTTCCGGACGAATCAAAAGTTCCGGGTGAACTGAAAAGTTCCGGATGAGTATAATCTTCCGGATGAACACTAAGTTCCGGATGAACTAGTAAGTTCCGAATGAATGTTATTTAAAAAAGTTCCGAGTGAGTTTTTAAGTTCCGAATAAGTTTCCTTTTAGAAAGTTCCGAACGAACAGAAAGTTCCGGATGAATCCAATCTTCCGAATGAACTGAAGTTCCGGATGAGTTTTAAGTTCCGAATGAGTTTCTTTTCCAAAAACTTCCGAATGAGTACAAGTTCCGAATGAAGCAAAACTTCCGGATGAACCTAAAGTTCCGAATGAAGCAAAACTTCCGGATGAACCAAAGTTCCGAGCCAAGTTCCGGGTGAAAGTTCCGCATAAAGATCCGAGCCAAACTTCCGAACGCAGTTCCGAATCAAGGGGGTTCCGAGTGAAAAGTTCCGGATGAGCAAAGTTCCGAATCAAGGTTATTCTTCCGAGTCAGTCATCTTTTGAGTATTATTAATTGTTACTGTTCCTGTTCCTCCATTTTTATTTCATATTTTACTTTCAATTTTAATTTCAATTTTAATTCAAGTTTTTATATATTGTCATTAAATTAATTGCCTTTACATCTAAGTATACCTTTTATGCATTTAAATATTCAGTAGAATAGAAAACCACTCTCCTTCTTAGTAACCAAGAACAATCATTCCACTTAAGGCCGAGATCAATTCGAGAGGATATCGAGAGTAAAATTGAACCCCATATAAAATGCTTGTATCAAATGGCGCCGCTGCCGGCTCTTCTCGTTATGATCAAAAGTTTTTTGTGAGAACTTGGATTTTGGGATCCGTTCCCTGTGAACGTTACCTTTTCATAAAAATATTCAAAAAAAAATTCCTAAAAAATATAAAATTTTCAAAAATAAAAAAAAATAAAAAAAAACATAAAAACCAAAAATATTTTGCTTTGTTTTTCTCTTGTTAGTTCTTTTGCAGGTGTATGCGCACTCGATCCACGTCTTATCAAGAGCCCGAGCCTCTCGATCACTTAGACATGGCCGGTGTACAAAACAACAACAACATACCACCTTCAAACAACAATAATAATAATAACAACCCACCTTTCAACAACATGAATAATAACAACAACAATGAGGCCCCTTCCGGATAATCGCCCGATGATTGAACTGCTGCAAGCTCATGTAGATGGCAACACGGATCCAATTGTCATACCTCCAATTCCCGCCAACAACTTTGAGCTAAAATCAGGCTTTATCCAGATGGTCTCCGCTCAACCATTCTTGGGACGTACCATTGATGACCCACATGACCATATCAAGAGATTCTTGCAACTCACTAACACGGTCAAGTTCAATGGTGTTCCACAAGAGGTTATCAGGTTACAACTTTTTCCCTTTTCTTTAGAGGGACAAGCCCGGCATTGGCTTGCTAAAGAACTGCCACAGAGTATTCTCTCATGGACGGATTTGGAGACCAAGTTTATCAATTACTTTTTCCCACCCTCTCGTACTACCGCTTTGCGGAATGAAATCATAAATTTTGAACAAAAGTACGATGAGTCGTTCAGTGAATCTTGGGATCGTTTTAAAGATCTTTTAAGAAAATGCCCACAACATGGTTTTACCAAAGTACATCAAATCAATACTTTTTACAATGGTTTAAGCATGAATGACCAAGATTCACTAAACAGTGCCTCGGGGGGGGGGGGGGGGGGGAATCTTTTGGCTAAGACTTCCAATGCTGCTTGGGACATCATTGAGAATAAATCTCGTGTGCAAACCAAGAGTGTTCGGACCAATGTCGCTAGTGCTAGCACTAACGACAGCGACAAGCGACTTGACAAAATCACCACGCTTCTTGAATCGCTTGTCACCCACACCATCAGCAACACCAACAGCAGCAACGTTAAAAACGCCCAAGTTCATGCTGTCAGCTAACCTTGTGAGATATGCGGTGGTCCTCACTCTTACACCACTTGTACCGCCACCCAAGACTACCCTGCTGAGAATGTGAATGCAGCATATGACACCTATCCTCAACCTACTTATCAAGCTCGACCACAAGGTGACCGTAATTTGCTTAGCTACCGCTCCAACAACTACCTCTCACCACCCGGTTTTCCCCCAAACAACCCAAACCAACAACAAAACCTCAACCGCCCTCCTCAACAACAACAACAACCTCGTACACCATATATACCTCCTCACAAGCAGCAACAACCATCTCAACGTAACAACCAAGTTTACCAACAACCTGCTTATCCACCACCCACATACAATGCTCCTCCCAACCAACCCACCGCTCTTCACCAAGAAGTGGAAACTTATATGAGGACTAACGATGTGATAGTGGGAAATCTTCAGAGAGAGGTGCTCAACCTGAAAGCAGACTTGGTCAAGCAAGGAAACGATTTGAGAGCTGACATGAGAAATACGTTGGATACCCAAACAAATGAATTGAAGAACATGATGGCTAGTTTTTTCCAAGGTAATCAACCCTCTTCTTCGGGTACTCTTCCGAGTAACACCGTTACGAATCCAAGAGGGGAGATGAAAGCAATCACCACTCGAAGTGGTAAAGGTACCAAGGAACCCGAGCTTCCTATACCTCCACCGGTGATTGTGACTAAGGAGAACGAGTCACCTGCTCCAATTCCTCACCCTTCTCCTTCCCCAATTTCTCCACCTCTTCCTTCTACCCCTCCTCCACCCGTGGTTGTGAGTGATCCTATTCCCCTAAAGCCTTCTTCTTCATCCAATATACCTTATCCTTCAAGGTTGAGTAAAGAGAAGCAAAAGAGCAAGGATGATATTCAAGTATCAAACTTTCTCAAAATGTTTAAACAATTGAATTTTAACATCTCCTTTGCCGAGGCTCTCGCTCACATGCCCAAGTACGCGAAAATGTTTAAAGATCTTCTGAGCGACAAGGAAAAGCTTCTCGACATTGCCAATACCCAACCTAATGAGAATTGCTCTGCAGTGCTCATAAGGAAATTGCCAACCAAGCTTGGTGATCCGGGTCGTTTCTTAATTCCTTGCAATTTCCCGGGAGTAGAGAATTGCATGGCCCTAGCCGATCTAGGTGCCAGTATAAATCTAATGCCTCTGAGCGTTTGGAAGCAATTATCTCTCCCTGAGCTAGTCCCCACCAAAATGACTTTGGAGTTAGCTAACCGTAAGGTTGCTTATCCAGTGGGGATAGCCGAAGACGTCATTGTAGGAGTCGACAAATTCACCTTTCCTGTTGATTTCGTCGTTGTTGACTACGACATGGACCCTCGTGTGCCATTGATCGTTGGTCGTCCATTCCTGAGGACCGGTCGCACTCTAATCGATGTTGAAGCTGGTGAGCTTATCATGAGAGTGGGTGACGATAAGATCGTCTTCAACATGGGAAAGCTTTCTAAACAGCCTTATTCATACGAGAGTGTTAATTGTATTGGCGTTCTTGATGAGGCTTGTGAAGAACACTTCAAAGATGCTTGTAAAAGTATTCCTACCTCTCTTCCCAATGTTGAGACCGTTTCCTCTATCGACTCATCACTATCTCTATTTGGAGAAAGTGATTTCCTTTGGAAAGATTTGGAAGCCACCATGAGAGATGTGAATTTAGCCAATGACGATTCTACTACCAATTGGGATGAAGATCTCCGCCTCATTGAAAACCTTCTCAAAGAAGACAATCTTTCTCCTCTATCTCCGACGGTTACTGCTACTAATCCTCCTTCTCCTAAAGAGGTGACTAATGATGATCCATCGTTAGTTTCACCATCTATTGAGGATCCTCCCACTCTTGAGCTTAAGGACCTACCTCCTCATCTTGAGTACGTTTTCCTTGAAGATAACGAAAAGTCGCCCGTCATCATCGCAAAGGACCTAAAAGAAGAAGAAAAAACCCGACTTGTCGCCGTGTTGAAGAAGCACAAGAAGGCTATTGCTTGGAAGATTTCTGACATTCGTGGAATTGATCCTCACTTCTACACACATAAAATTCTCATGGAGGACGACTTTAAGCCCACAATTCAAAGCCAAAAATACATGAAGTCATCAAAACAAAGGTTATCAAACTTCTTGATGCGGGTATGATTTACCCTATTTCGGATTCACCATGGGTTAGTCCAATCCATTGTGTGCCTAAGAAAGGCGGCATCACTGTTGTGCCAAATGCAAACAACGAGCTGATTCCTACCCGTCTCGTCACTGGGTGGAGAGTTTGTATAGACTACCGCAAACTCAATGATGCCACGAGAAAGGATCATTTCCCTCTACCTTTTATGGACCAAATGCTTGAACGTTTAGCGGGTAATGAATATTACTACTTTCTGGATGGTTTCTCGGGTTATTTTCAAATACCCATCGATCCCCAAGATCAAGAGAAGACAACATTCACTTGTCCCTATGGCACATTTGCTTACAAAAGAATGCCTTTTGGCTTATGTAATGCCCCCGGGACTTTCCAAAGGTGCATGTTGGCTATCTTCCATGACATGGTTGAACAAACCATGGAAGTCTTCATGGATGATTTCTCGGTCTTTGGGGATTCCTTCTCTTCTTGCCTTGCCAATTTGGAACGTATGCTTAAGCGGTGCGAAGACACTCGCCTTGTTCTAAATTGGGAAAAATGCCATTTTATGGTAAAATAAGGCATTGTGCTAGGACACAAAATCTCTAAAGCCGGTCTTGAAGTCGACCGTGCTAAAGTAGATGTCATAGCCAAATTACCTCCACCTTCAACCGTGAAGGGTGTGAGAAGCTTTCTGGGTCATGCGGGCTTCTATCGTCGATTCATTCAGGATTTCTCTAAAATCGCTCGCCCGATGACCCACCTCTTGGAAAAAGATACTCCTTTTATCTTTTCCAAAGAGTGCCTTGAAGCCTTCAACTTGCTTAAGGATAAGCTTACTAAGGCACCCGTCTTAGTTACCCCTAACTGGGAGCTTCCTTTCGAATTGATGTGCGATGCTAGAGAATTTGCTATTGGTGCGGTTTTGGGCCAAAGAGTGAATAAACACTTGCAACCAATCCACTATGCTAGCAAGACAATGACGGGGGCACAATTGCATTATACGACAACCGAAAAAGAGCTTTTAGCTGTTGTCTATGCTTTTGAAAAGTTCCGCCCCTATCTTGTCCTTTCCACCACTATTGTCTACACGGACCATTCCGCGTTGAAGTACTTGATGACAAAGCATGATTCTAAGCCAAGACTTCTTCGCTGGGTTTTACTCCTTCAAGAATTCAACATTGAAATTCGTGACAAGAAGGGAGCAGAAAACCTGGCCGCGGATCATCTGAGCAGACTTGAGGATCCATATCAAGGGGATCATCCGAACAAAGAGATCAATGACTCTTTCCCCCTTGAGACCTTAATGTCTATAGATCTCAATCTCGATCGCACCCCGTGGTTTGCGGATATTGCAAACTACTTAGCGGGTGGTGTTCTCATCCAAGGGTTAACATCCCAACAAAAAAAGAAGTTCTTGAACGATGTTAAGACTTACTTTTGGGATGACCCTTTTCTATTCAAACAATGCGCTGACTTGATTATTCGCCGATGTGTTGACGGACCGGCCACTTTGGACATTCTCCAAGCTTGCCACAAAGGACCCACCGGTGGTTACTTTGGTCCCAACTACACTGCCAAAAAAGTGTTTGATTCGAGATTCTATTGGCCCACCATTTACCGTGATGCTCACGAGATGGTTAAACATTGTGATTCTTGCCAAAAACAAGGCAAGATCACACATAAAGATGAGATGCCTCAAAAATTCATACAAGAATGTGAAATCTTTGATGTATGGGGCATCGACTTTATGGGGCCATTCCCTTCTTCTAAAGGCAACAAATACATCCTTGTCGTTGTTGACTACGTTTCCAAATGGGTTGAAGCCAAGGCTTTACCCACTAACGACGCGAGGGTGGTTTGTAAATTCTTGAAACAAGTGTTTGCTCGATTCGGTGTTCCTCGTGCTATTATCAGTGACCGCTGGGACTCATTTTTGCAACGATCAATTTGCAAGAGTCATGGCGAAGTATGGTGTTACTCACCGTCTTTCCACCGCTTATCATCCTCAAACCAACGGTCAAGCCGAAATATCCAACCGTGGATTGAAAAGAATTTTGGAACGTACTGTGGGAGAGCATCGCGCCGCGTGGGCCGATAAGTTAGATGATGCTCTGTGGGCTTTCCGTACTGCTTACAAGACCCCGATCGGTTGTACGCCCTATCGTCTTGTGTACGGGAAAGCTTGCCACCTCCCTATCGAGCTGGAACATAAGGCATACTGGGCCTTGAAGTGGGATAACTTCGACATCAACAAAGCCGGTGATTTTCACAAGATTCAACTCAACGAGCTACAAGAATTGAGGAATCAAGCTTACGAAAACTCATTGATCTACAAGGAGAAGACCAAGATGATCCACGATGCTAAAATCAAGAACCAAGAGTTCCACGTTGGTGATCAAGTCTTACTCTTTAACTCTCGGTTGAAGATCTTCTCAGGCAAGTTGAAGAGCCGCTGGTCTGGTCCATTCACCATCACCAATGTTTTTCCCTATGGCACCATTGAGCTTTCTCAGCCAAATGGGCCCAACTTCAGAGTGAATGGCCAGCGTTTGAAATTGTACTTTGGTGAGGACATCTCTCAAGAGATGATTCCGTCCCTCACCACGTTCCCCATGAACTAATTTTGGGCCGAGTCAGGCTCGTGACTCGGTTATCAAAAACACGCGCTCCTCGGGAGGCAGCCCGAGTATCTATCCTTTTATGTTTTTAACCCCTAAGTGTAGGGGAGCCTCTATAGGTCTTTATCTTTGTGTGGTGATGTGATTACAGGGATAAGTGCACTCTTGGAATCTTTGAAGAACCGTGCTCCCGTGTTATCCGATATCCGGTTCTATCTCTCAGCTATCGTGATTCAATTTTCTTCATACTCACATTTGAAATTGATCACTTTAGTCGTCTCTTCCTTAACTCGAGTTAACCAACGTGCACAATGTCATAAGTGTAGGGGAGACTTTTCCCACATGCTTAAACATTGAGGACAATGTTTATCTTAAGTGTAGGGGGGACTTCTATCGAAGTTTTAAGTGGACTCTTCCATGAAAATGCCTTCATTTAACCGGAACTATTTTACAACATTTTTCAAATTTTTTTTATTAACTTTGGCCATTTAGTCGTAATTTTTAAATTTTTATCGTTGCTTTCATATGTATATATCCCGCAATAAAGTCAAAATTTTAATAAAGTGGTGTAGCTAGTTTATAAATCTTTGACGTATTAGGCCCGTTGCGTTTATTTTGACTCAACCCGAATAGACTTATCCAAGTTTATTCTAGCTAGTATCCTTAACCATGAAGACCTTAATTGGTTTATTAGGCTAAGTATCCACGAGTCTCATTACTTGAGATTTTAAATTGTGGAGGACAAGAAATGATAGAGTCAATTATAAGTCGGTATTCTTGCACAAGCTCACTTGGTGTAATTATTTGCCTATTCTCCCATCACTTGCTAATAAATTATCTTCAATAAGTAAGGTCGTACGATTTGAAAAGTTACTTAGCTTCTAGCCCAAGATCGTTTAAAAGTTGCTCGGTAATGATAAGAGTTCATAGCCAAGGCATAACTTATGAAGCGGGGCGCGAAGATTGGCGAGTCCGAAAAGGCCCTAACAAGGCATGAGGATTCCATTTTATTGCTAAAGATCCAAGGTGATGTGAAAAGCATTATTCCCAAAGTCAATATGAAGGATCAAGACTCACGACGAAAAGCAATCAACTCCCATAAAGATCATGGAGAAGTCTATCCGAAAAGACCCTAACAAGGTATGAGGATAAATAGATCCAAGTCCGAAAAGGAGGCGGATCGTTGTATCTCAAAATCCCAAATAGAGATTGAAGAAATAATCATGAATTCGTGGTCAACAAAGTTGGAGTACCCCTCAAAAGTCTCCAAAGTGAAGAAACTCTATTACGATGAGAAGACCATTATCTCAAGCACGTCCGAATGAGTTTCTTTTCCAAAAACTTCCGAATGAGTACAAGTTCCGAATGAAGCAAAACTTCCGGATGAACCTAAAGTTCCGAATGAAGCAAAACTTCCGGATGAACCAAAGTTCCGAGCCAAGTTCCGGGTGAAAGTTCCGCATAAAGATCCGAGCCAAACTTCCGAACGCAGTTCCGAATCAAGGGGGTTCCGAGTGAAAAGTTCCGGATGAGCAAAGTTCCGAATCAAGGTTATTCTTCCGAGTCAGTCATCTTTTGAGTATTATTAATTGTTACTGTTCCTGTTCCTCCATTTTTATTTCATATTTTACTTTCAATTTTAATTTCAATTTTAATTCAAGTTTTTATATATTGTCATTAAATTAATTGCCTTTACATCTAAGTATACCTTTTATGCATTTAAATATTCAGTAGAATAGAAAACCACTCTCCTTCTTAGTAACCAAGAACAATCATTCCACTTAAGGCCGAGATCAATTCGAGAGGATATCGAGAGTAAAATTGAACCCCATATAAAATGCTTGTATCAAATGGCGCCGCTGCCGGCTCTTCTCGTTATGATCAAAAGTTTTTTGTGAGAACTTGGATTTTGGGATCCGTTCCCTGTGAACGTTACCTTTTCATAAAAATATTCAAAAAAAAATTCCTAAAAAATATAAAATTTTCAAAAATAAAAAAAAATAAAAAAAAACATAAAAACCAAAAATATTTTGCTTTGTTTTTCTCTTGTTAGTTCTTTTGCAGGTGTATGCGCACTCGATCCACGTCTTATCAAGAGCCCGAGCCTCTCGATCACTTAGACATGGCCGGTGTACAAAACAACAACAACATACCACCTTCAAACAACAATAATAATAATAACAACCCACCTTTCAACAACATGAATAATAACAACAACAATGAGGCCCCTTCCGGATAATCGCCCGATGATTGAACTGCTGCAAGCTCATGTAGATGGCAACACGGATCCAATTGTCATACCTCCAATTCCCGCCAACAACTTTGAGCTAAAATCAGGCTTTATCCAGATGGTCTCCGCTCAACCATTCTTGGGACGTACCAATGATGACCCACATGACCATATCAAGAGATTCTTGCAACTCACTAACACGGTCAAGTTCAATGGTGTTCCACAAGAGGTTATCAGGTTACAACTTTTTCCCTTTTCTTTAGAGGGACAAGCCCGGCATTGGCTTGCTAAAGAACTGCCACAGAGTATTCTCTCATGGACGGATTTGGAGACCAAGTTTATCAATTACTTTTTCCCACCCTCTCGTACTACCGCTTTGCGGAATGAAATCATAAATTTTGAACAAAAGTACGATGAGTCGTTCAGTGAATCTTGGGATCGTTTTAAAGATCTTTTAAGAAAATGCCCACAACATGGTTTTACCAAAGTACATCAAATCAATACTTTTTACAATGGTTTAAGCATGAATGACCAAGATTCACTAAACAGTGCCTCGGGGGGGGGGGGGGGGGGGGGGGGGGGGGGGGGGAAATCTTTTGGCTAAGACTTCCAATGCTGCTTGGGACATCATTGAGAATAAATCTCGTGTGCAAAACCAAGAGTGTTCGGACCAATGTCGCTAGTGCTAGCACTAACGACAGCGACAAGCGACTTGACAAAATCACCACGCTTCTTGAATCGCTTGTCACCCACACCATCAGCAACACCAACAGCAGCAACGTTAAAAACGCCCAAGTTCATGCTGTCAGCTAACCTTGTGAGATATGCGGTGGTCCTCACTCTTACACCACTTGTACCGCCACCCAAGACTACCCTGCTGAGAATGTGAATGCAGCATATGACACCTATCCTCAACCTACTTATCAAGCTCGACCACAAGGTGACCGTAATTTGCTTAGCTACCGCTCCAACAACTACCTCTCACCACCCGGTTTTCCCCCAAACAACCCAAACCAACAACAAAACCTCAACCGCCCTCCTCAACAACAACAACAACCTCGTACACCATATATACCTCCTCACAAGCAGCAACAACCATCTCAACGTAACAACCAAGTTTACCAACAACCTGCTTATCCACCACCCACATACAATGCTCCTCCCAACCAACCCACCGCTCTTCACCAAGAAGTGGAAACTTATATGAGGACTAACGATGTGATAGTGGGAAATCTTCAGAGAGAGGTGCTCAACCTGAAAGCAGACTTGGTCAAGCAAGGAAACGATTTGAGAGCTGACATGAGAAATACGTTGGATACCCAAACAAATGAATTGAAGAACATGATGGCTAGTTTTTTCCAAGGTAATCAACCCTCTTCTTCGGGTACTCTTCCGAGTAACACCGTTACGAATCCAAGAGGGGAGATGAAAGCAATCACCACTCGAAGTGGTAAAGGTACCAAGGAACCCGAGCTTCCTATACCTCCACCGGTGATTGTGACTAAGGAGAACGAGTCACCTGCTCCAATTCCTCACCCTTCTCCTTCCCCAATTTCTCCACCTCTTCCTTCTACCCCTCCTCCACCCGTGGTTGTGAGTGATCCTATTCCCCTAAAGCCTTCTTCTTCATCCAATATACCTTATCCTTCAAGGAGTAAAGAGAAGCAAAAGAGCAAGGATGATATTCAAGTATCAAACTTTCTCAAAATGTTTAAACAATTGAATTTTAACATCTCCTTTGCCGAGGCTCTCGCTCACATGCCCAAGTACGCGAAAATGTTTAAAGATCTTCTGAGCGACAAGGAAAAGCTTCTCGACATTGCCAATACCCAACCTAATGAGAATTGCTCTGCAGTGCTCATAAGGAAATTGCCAACCAAGCTTGGTGATCCGGGTCGTTTCTTAATTCCTTGCAATTTCCCGGGAGTAGAGAATTGCATGGCCCTAGCCGATCTAGGTGCCAGTATAAATCTAATGCCTCTGAGCGTTTGGAAGCAATTATCTCTCCCTGAGCTAGTCCCCACCAAAATGACTTTGGAGTTAGCTAACCGTAAGGTTGCTTATCCAGTGGGGATAGCCGAAGACGTCATTGTAGGAGTCGACAAATTCACCTTTCCTGTTGATTTCGTCGTTGTTGACTACGACATGGACCCTCGTGTGCCATTGATCGTTGGTCGTCCATTCCTGAGGACCGGTCGCACTCTAATCGATGTTGAAGCTGGTGAGCTTATCATGAGAGTGGGTGACGATAAGATCGTCTTCAACATGGGAAAGCTTTCTAAACAGCCTTATTCATACGAGAGTGTTAATTGTATTGGCGTTCTTGATGAGGCTTGTGAAGAACACTTCAAAGATGCTTGTAAAAGTATTCCTACCTCTCTTCCCAATGTTGAGACCGTTTCCTCTATCGACTCATCACTATCTCTATTTGGAGAAAGTGATTTCCTTTGGAAAGATTTGGAAGCCACCATGAGAGATGTGAATTTAGCCAATGACGATTCTACTACCAATTGGGATGAAGATCTCCGCCTCATTGAAAACCTTCTCAAAGAAGACAATCTTTCTCCTCTATCTCCGACGGTTACTGCTACTAATCCTCCTTCTCCTAAAGAGGTGACTAATGATGATCCATCGTTAGTTTCACCATCTATTGAGGATCCTCCCACTCTTGAGCTTAAGGACCTACCTCCTCATCTTGAGTACGTTTTCCTTGAAGATAACGAAAAGTCGCCCGTCATCATCGCAAAGGACCTAAAAGAAGAAGAAAAAACCCGACTTGTCGCCGTGTTGAAGAAGCACAAGAAGGCTATTGCTTGGAAGATTTCTGACATTCGTGGAATTGATCCTCACTTCTACACACATAAAATTCTCATGGAGGACGACTTTAAGCCCACAATTCAAAGCCAAAAATACATGAAGTCATCAAAACAAAGGTTATCAAACTTCTTGATGCGGGTATGATTTACCCTATTTCGGATTCACCATGGGTTAGTCCAATCCATTGTGTGCCTAAGAAAGGCGGCATCACTGTTGTGCCAAATGCAAACAACGAGCTGATTCCTACCCGTCTCGTCACTGGGTGGAGAGTTTGTATAGACTACCGCAAACTCAATGATGCCACGAGAAAGGATCATTTCCCTCTACCTTTTATGGACCAAATGCTTGAACGTTTAGCGGGTAATGAATATTACTACTTTCTGGATGGTTTCTCGGGTTATTTTCAAATACCCATCGATCCCCAAGATCAAGAGAAGACAACATTCACTTGTCCCTATGGCACATTTGCTTACAAAAGAATGCCTTTTGGCTTATGTAATGCCCCCGGGACTTTCCAAAGGTGCATGTTGGCTATCTTCCATGACATGGTTGAACAAACCATGGAAGTCTTCATGGATGATTTCTCGGTCTTTGGGGATTCCTTCTCTTCTTGCCTTGCCAATTTGGAACGTATGCTTAAGCGGTGCGAAGACACTCGCCTTGTTCTAAATTGGGAAAAATGCCATTTTATGGTAAAATAAGGCATTGTGCTAGGACACAAAATCTCTAAAGCCGGTCTTGAAGTCGACCGTGCTAAAGTAGATGTCATAGCCAAATTACCTCCACCTTCAACCGTGAAGGGTGTGAGAAGCTTTCTGGGTCATGCGGGCTTCTATCGTCGATTCATTCAGGATTTCTCTAAAATCGCTCGCCCGATGACCCACCTCTTGGAAAAAGATACTCCTTTTATCTTTTCCAAAGAGTGCCTTGAAGCCTTCAACTTGCTTAAGGATAAGCTTACTAAGGCACCCGTCTTAGTTACCCCTAACTGGGAGCTTCCTTTCGAATTGATGTGCGATGCTAGAGAATTTGCTATTGGTGCGGTTTTGGGCCAAAGAGTGAATAAACACTTGCAACCAATCCACTATGCTAGCAAGACAATGACGGGGGCACAATTGCATTATACGACAACCGAAAAAGAGCTTTTAGCTGTTGTCTATGCTTTTGAAAAGTTCCGCCCCTATCTTGTCCTTTCCACCACTATTGTCTACACGGACCATTCCGCGTTGAAGTACTTGATGACAAAGCATGATTCTAAGCCAAGACTTCTTCGCTGGGTTTTACTCCTTCAAGAATTCAACATTGAAATTCGTGACAAGAAGGGAGCAGAAAACCTGGCCGCGGATCATCTGAGCAGACTTGAGGATCCATATCAAGGGGATCATCCGAACAAAGAGATCAATGACTCTTTCCCCCTTGAGACCTTAATGTCTATAGATCTCAATCTCGATCGCACCCCGTGGTTTGCGGATATTGCAAACTACTTAGCGGGTGGTGTTCTCATCCAAGGGTTAACATCCCAACAAAAAAAGAAGTTCTTGAACGATGTTAAGACTTACTTTTGGGATGACCCTTTTCTATTCAAACAATGCGCTGACTTGATTATTCGCCGATGTGTTGACGGACCGGCCACTTTGGACATTCTCCAAGCTTGCCACAAAGGACCCACCGGTGGTTACTTTGGTCCCAACTACACTGCCAAAAAAGTGTTTGATTCGAGATTCTATTGGCCCACCATTTACCGTGATGCTCACGAGATGGTTAAACATTGTGATTCTTGCCAAAAACAAGGCAAGATCACACATAAAGATGAGATGCCTCAAAAATTCATACAAGAATGTGAAATCTTTGATGTATGGGGCATCGACTTTATGGGGCCATTCCCTTCTTCTAAAGGCAACAAATACATCCTTGTCGTTGTTGACTACGTTTCCAAATGGGTTGAAGCCAAGGCTTTACCCACTAACGACGCGAGGGTGGTTTGTAAATTCTTGAAACAATTGTTTGCTCGATTCGGTGTTCCTCGTGCTATTATCAGTGACCGCGGGACTCATTTTTGCAACGATCAATTTGCAAGAGTCATGGCGAAGTATGGTGTTACTCACCGTCTTTCCACCGCTTATCATCCTCAAACCAACGGTCAAGCCGAAATATCCAACCGTGGATTGAAAAGAATTTTGGAACGTACTGTGGGAGAGCATCGCGCCGCGTGGGCCGATAAGTTAGATGATGCTCTGTGGGCTTTCCGTACTGCTTACAAGACCCCGATCGGTTGTACGCCCTATCGTCTTGTGTACGGGAAAGCTTGCCACCTCCCTATCGAGCTGGAACATAAGGCATACTGGGCCTTGAAGTGGGATAACTTCGACATCAACAAAGCCGGTGATTTTCACAAGATTCAACTCAACGAGCTACAAGAATTGAGGAATCAAGCTTACGAAAACTCATTGATCTACAAGGAGAAGACCAAGATGATCCACGATGCTAAAATCAAGAACCAAGAGTTCCACGTTGGTGATCAAGTCTTACTCTTTAACTCTCGGTTGAAGATCTTCTCAGGCAAGTTGAAGAGCCGCTGGTCTGGTCCATTCACCATCACCAATGTTTTTCCATATGGCACCATTGAGCTTTCTCAGCCAAATGGGCCCAACTTCAGAGTGAATGGCCAGCGTTTGAAATTGTACTTTGGTGAGGACATCTCTCAAGAGATGATTCCGTCCCTCACCACGTTCCCCATGAACTAATTTTGGGCCGAGTCAGGCTCGTGACTCGGTTATCAAAAACACGCGCTCCTCGGGAGGCAGCCCGAGTATCTATCCTTTTATGTTTTTAACCCCTAAGTGTAGGGGAGCCTCTATAGGTCTTTATCTTTGTGTGGTGATGTGATTACAGGGATAAGTGCACTCTTGGAATCTTTGAAGAACCGTGCTCCCGTGTTATCCGATATCCGGTTCTATCTCTCAGCTATCGTGATTCAATTTTCTTCATACTCACATTTGAAATTGATCACTTTAGTCGTCTCTTCCTTAACTCGAGTTAACCAACGTGCACAATGTCATAAGTGTAGGGGAGACTTTTCCCACATGCTTAAACATTGAGGACAATGTTTATCTTAAGTGTAGGGGGGACTTCTATCGAAGTTTTAAGTGGACTCTTCCATGAAAATGCCTTCATTTAACCGGAACTATTTTACAACATTTTTCAAATTTTTTTTATTAACTTTGGCCATTTAGTCGTAATTTTTAAATTTTTATCGTTGCTTTCATATGTATATATCCCGCAATAAAGTCAAAATTTTAATAAAGTGGTGTAGCTAGTTTATAAATCTTTGACGTATTAGGCCCGTTGCGTTTATTTTGACTCAACCCGAATAGACTTATCCAAGTTTATTCTAGCTAGTATCCTTAACCATGAAGACCTTAATTGGTTTATTAGGCTAAGTATCCACGAGTCTCATTACTTGAGATTTTAAATTGTGGAGGACAAGAAATGATAGAGTCAATTATAAGTCGGTATTCTTGCACAAGCTCACTTGGTGTAATTATTTGCCTATTCTCCCATCACTTGCTAATAAATTATCTTCAATAAGTAAGGTCGTACGATTTGAAAAGTTACTTAGCTTCTAGCCCAAGATCGTTTAAAAGTTGCTCGGTAATGATAAGAGTTCATAGCCAAGGCATAACTTATGAAGCGGGGCGCGAAGATTGGCGAGTCCGAAAAGGCCCTAACAAGGCATGAGGATTCCATTTTATTGCTAAAGATCCAAGGTGATGTGAAAAGCATTATTCCCAAAGTCAATATGAAGGATCAAGACTCACGACGAAAAGCAATCAACTCCCATAAAGATCATGGAGAAGTCTATCCGAAAAGACCCTAACAAGGTATGAGGATAAATAGATCCAAGTCCGAAAAGGAGGCGGATCGTTGTATCTCAAAATCCCAAATAGAGATTGAAGAAATAATCATGAATTCGTGGTCAACAAAGTTGGAGTACCCCTCAAAAGTCTCCAAAGTGAAGAAACTCTATTACGATGAGAAGACCATTATCTCAAGCACGTCTCTCAAGATATGAAGTATGAAGTACATGCCAAATATCGGCCCGAGAAAGGTCTCAAATCGTGAACCGAGTTATGCCAAGATATAAACTTTTTGATATCCCGAGAAGCAGTTTTAAGAGATTTTGTCCTTTAGCTAACTATTGATCAAATCGTCCTACTTTGCTTTCAGCCTAAATAAACTATCGAAATAAGTCCAAAAATGCATCTTCATGATCATTCTAAGACAAAAATAAAATATAAGAGATACACCTAGGAATAAGGGAGTTTAAGCATTTAATTAAGCCATGTGTGTAAGTGTTTGAATTGCTAACTTATAATAACAATGATCTCGTTTTTAAGCTTAGTTTGGGGAACGTGAAACTTGAGGGTGATAAATCTTCGCAGCACCAAAGCCCTAATGTAAGTCATTGATTTCTTTGCAAGTTATTTCCATGTAGCTATTTTCAAATGAAAATGGTTTTCTATCCTTTTGTTTCCTTTAAAGTTTAATTTCTTTTAAGTACTTTAATTTTTGTTTAGTAGTATTTAAATAAGGCCAAGGTTGATTAATTATGAGAAAAGTGTAAAATTGCTTTATCACTAAGCATTGCATGAGGGCATGGCAATGGTTAAGTGTAGGGGATTTGATAGGTGTGTAAACACCCATCCTTTTACCACTAAATTCTGGCTAAAACGAGACCGAAACACGTATTTAATGTCATTTGTTTGGAATTATGCGTGGTTTTTGTGTTTATTGTGTTTTCAGAGCCAACCGGATGAATTATGGAGAAAACATGGGATTGCACGGGTTTTACTGAAGAAAAGGACTCAAGATAAAGTCTATTGTCCAAGAGATGCAAAAGATTTGAGGTCACTGGGCCTATTCGAAGATTTATCAAAGAAAAGGACCAAAGATGGAAGATTTACATAAGTCGAAGAAACTCAAGTCTATTAAACGAAAAAATTAAAAGACGAGTTGAATTTAATCGACGACAAATCCCGATTCAGAATCGAAAACGTCAACTTTTCTGAAAAGACGAGAAGACAAGAAGAACGGGAGAAAGCCCACTCACCAACCAAAAGACAAGGCTATTTAAAGCCCTCCCCTCACACACTTTGCAGAGGTTTTTTAGTTTTCTTCTCTTCCCCTTTTTTTTCTCCCTTTTAGTTCGTACCATCACCAACACCACTAGGGTGTTTGGTGATCTTGATCTTTGATTTTTAATCTTGTAATTTTCATCTTTGTTTTGTGATTGTTAAAACATTAATCATTCAATACAAGTTCTTGTTTAAATCTTTCCATTTAATCTTGTTCATCATCATCTTTTATTTCAAGTTTTCAAGTTCTTATTTGATTGATTTGATCCTTAAAAGTTGTTGGGATTTATGTTTTTGTTGATGGTATTTGTAGTTATTGGTTAGTAAATCATTAGTGATTAGTTTATTTAAGTTTTTGTTGAAAAACTTGGTGATTTTTGGATTAAAATCGTGTTTCCTTGTTCTTCGGGTAGTTACTGTTTCTGAGATTCCCAGGTCCCGAATGAACTGAAAAGTTCCGGACGAATCAAAAGTTCCGGGTGAACTGAAAAGTTCTGGATGAGTATAATCTTCCGGATGAACACTAAGTTCCGGATGAACTAGTAAGTTCCGAATGAATGTTATTTAAAAAAGTTCCGAGTGAGTTTTTAAGTTCCGAATAAGTTTCCTTTTAGAAAGTTCCGAACGAACAGAAAGTTCCGGATGAATCCAATCTTCCGAATGAACTGAAGTTCCGGATGAGTTTTAAGTTCCGAATGAGTTTCTTTTCCAAAAACTTCCGAATGAGTACAAGTTCTGAATGAAGCAAAACTTCCGGATGAACCTAAAGTTCCGAATGAAGCAAAACTTCCGGATGAACCAAAGTTCCGATCCGAATATGTTTCCTTTTAGAAAGTTCCGAACGAACAGAAAGTTCCGGATGAATCCAATCTTCCGAATGAACTGAAGTTCCGGATGAGTTTTAAGTTCCGAATGAGTTTCTTTTCCAAAAACTTCCGAATGAGTACAAGTTCCGAATGAAGCAAAACTTCCGGATGAACCAAAGTTCCGAGCCAAGTTCCGGGTGAAAGTTCCGCATAAAGATCCGAGCCAAACTTCCGAACGAAGTTCTGAATCAAGGGGGTTCCGAGTGAAAAGTTCCGGATGAGAAAAGTTCCGAATCAAGGTTATTCTTCCGAGTCAGTCATCTTTTGAGTATTATTAATTGTTACTGTTCCTGTTCCTCCATTTTTATTTCATATTTTACTTTCAATTTTAATTTAAATTTTAATTCAAGTTTTTATATATTGTCATTAAATTAATTGCCTTTACATCTAAGTCTACCTTTTATGCATTTAAATATTCAATAGAATAGAAAACCACTCTCCTTCTTAGTAACCAAGAACAATCATTCCACTTAAGGCCGAGATCAATTCGAGAGGATATCGAGAGTAAAATTGAACCCCATATAAAATGCATGTATCAAATGGCGCCGCTGCCGGCTCTTCTCGTTAAGATCAAAAGTTTTTTGTGAGAACTTGGATTTTGGGATCCGTTCCCCGTGAACGTTACCTTTTCATAAAAATTTTCAAAAAAAAAAAAATCCTAAAAAATATAAAATTTTCAAAAATACAAAAAATTAAAAAACATAAAAACCAAAAATATTTTGCTTTGTTTTTCTCTTGTTAGTTCTTTTGCAGGTGTATGCGCACTCGATCCACGTCTTATCAAGAGCCCGAGCCTCTCGATAACCTAGACATGGCCGGTGTACAAAACAACAACAACATACCACCTCCAAACAACAATAATAATAATAACAACCCACCTTTCAACAACATGAATAATAACAACAACAATGAGCCCCTTCCGGATAATCGCCCGATGATTGAACTGCTGCAAGCTCATGTAGATGGCAACACGGATCCAATTGTCATACCTCCAATTGCCGCCAACAACTTTGAGCTAAAATCAGGCTTTATCCAGATGGTCTCCGCTCAACCATTCTTGGGATGTACCATTGATGACCCACATGACCATATCAAGAGATTCTTGCAACTCACTAACACGGTCAAGTTCAATGGTGTTCCACAAGAGGTTATCAGGTTACAACTTTTTCCCTTTTCTTTAGAGGGACAAGCCCGTCATTGGCTTGCTAAAGAACCGCCACAGAGTATTCTCTCGTGGACGGATTTGGAGACCAAGTTTATCAATTACTTTTTCCCACACTCTCGTACTACCGCTTTGCGGAACGAAATCATAAATTTTGAACAAAAGTACGATGAGTCGTTCAGTGAATCTTGGGATCGTTTTAAAGATCTTTTAAGAAAATGCCCACAACATGGTTTTACCAAAGTACATCAAATCAATACTTTTTACAATGATTTAAGCATGAGTGACCAAGATTCACTAAACAGTGCCTCGGGGGGGAATCTTTTGGCTAAGACTTCCAATGCTGCTTGGGACATCATTGAGAATAAATCTCGTGTGCAAACCAAGAGTGTTCGGACCAATGTCGCTAGTGCTAGCACTAACGACAGCGACAAGCGACTTGACAAAATCACCACGCTTCTTGAATCGCTTGTCACCCACACCGTCAGCAACACCAACAGTAGCAACGTTAAAAACGCCCAAGTTCATGCTGTCAGCCAACCTTGTGAGATATGCGGTGGTCCTCACTCTTACACCACTTGTACCGCCACCCAAGACTACCCTGCTGAGAATGTGAATGCAGCATATGGCACCTATCCTCAACCTGCTTATCAAGCTCGACCACAAGGTGACCGTAATTTGCTTAGCTACCGCTCCAACAACTACCTCTCACCACCCGGTTTTCCCCCAAACAACCCAAACCAACAACAAAACCTCAACCGCCCTCCTCAACAACAACAACAACCTCGTACACCATATATACCTCCTCACAAGCAGCAACAACCATCTCAACGTCACAACCAAGTTTACCAACAACCTGCTTATCCACCACCCGCATACAATGCTCCTCCCAACCAACCCACCGCTCTTCACCAAGAAGTGGAAACTTATATGAGGACTAACGATGTGATAGTGAGAAATCTTCAGAGAGAGGTGCTCAACCTGAAAGCAGACTTGGTCAATCAAGGAAACGATTTGAGAGCTGACATGAGAAATACGTTGGATACCCAAACAAATGAATTGAAGAACATGATGGCTAGTTTCTTCCAAGGTAATCAACCCTCTTCTTCGGGTACTCTTCCGAGTAACACCGTTGCGAATCGAAGAGGGGAGATGAAAGCAATCACCACTCGAAGTGGTAAAGGTACCAAGGAACCCGAGCTTCCTATACCTCCACCGGTGATTGTGACTAAGGAGAACGAGTCACCTGCTCCAATTCCTCACACTTCTCCTTCCCCAATTTATCCACCTCTTCCTTTTACCCCTCCTCCACCCATGGTTGTGAGTGATCCTATTCCCCTAAAGCCTTCTTCTTCATCCAATATACCTTATCCTTCAAGGTTGAGGAAAGAGAAGCAAAAGAGCAAGGATGATATTCAAGTTTCAAACTTTCTCAAAATGTTTAAACAATTGAATTTTAACATCTCCTTTGCCGAGGCTCTCGCTCACATGCCCAAGTACGCGAAAATGTTTAAAGATCTTCTGAGCGACAAGGAAAAGCTTCTCGACATTGCCAATACCTAACTTAATGAGAATTGCTCTGCAGTGCTCTTAAGGAAATTGCCAACCAAGCTTGGTGATCCGGGTCGTTTCTTAATTCCTTGCAATTTCTCGGGAGTAGAGAATTGCATGGCCCTAGCCGATCTAGGTGCCAGTATCAATCTAATGCCTCTGAGCGTTTGGAAGCAATTATCTCTCCCTGAGCTAGTCCCCACCAAAATGACTTTGGAGTTAGCTAACCGTACGGTTGCTTATCCAGTGGGGATAGCCGAAGACGTCATTGTAGGAGTCGAAAAATTCACCTTTCCTACTGATTTCATCGTTGTTGACTACGACATGGACCCTCGTGTGCCATTGATCGTTGGTCGTCCATTCCTGAGGACCGATCGCACTCTAATCGATGTTGAAGCTGGTGAGCTTATCATGAGAGTGGGTGACAATAAGATCGTCTTCAACATGGGAAAGCTTTCTAAAAAGCCTTATTCATAAGAGAGTGTTAATTGTATTGACGTTCTTGATGAGGCTTGTGAAGAACACTTCAAAGATGCTTGTAAAAGTATTCCTACCTCTCTTCCGAATGTTGAGACCGTTTCCTCTATCGACTCATCACTATCTCTATTTTGAGAAAGTGATTTCCTTCGGAAAGATTTGGAAGCCACCATGGGAGATGTGAATTTAGCCAATGACGATTCTACTACCAATTGGGATGAAGATCTCCGCCTCATTAAAAACCTTCTCAAAGAAGACAATCTTTCTCCTCTATCTCCGACGGTTACTGCTACTAATCCTCCTTCTCCTAAAGAGGTGACTAATGATGATCCATCGTTAGTTTCACCATCTATTGAGGATCCTCCCACTCTTGAGCTTAAGGACCTACCTCCTCATCTTGAGTACGTTTTCCTTGAAGATAACGAGAAGTCGCCCGTCATCATCGCAAAGGACCTAAAAGAAGAAGAAAAAACCCGACTTGTCGCCGTGTTGAAGAAGCACAAGAAGGCTATTGCTTGGAAGATTTCTGACATTCGTGGAATTGATCCTCACTTCTGCACACATAAAATTCTCATGGAGGACGACTTTAAGCCCACAATTCAAAGCCAACGAAGGGTGAATCCAAAAATACATGAAGTCATCAAAACAGAGGTTATCAAACTTCTTGATGCGGGTATGATTTACCCTATTTCGGATTCACCATGGGTTAGTGATTGTAGTAATTTGTATACCCTTTTAGGAAAAAGAGCAACAAAATAGCGGAAAGTATCAAACAAATGACTTTAGGAAAAATCAAATGTTAATGACCCTTAATGGATTCCAAGTTCGTTTCCCAAGGAGGTATATGTGTGTGAGAAATTTGTTAAATGTTTGTAATTAATGATTGGTTTAGAAAGGGGATGAGAAAAGAAGATGACGAAGACGTAAAAATAAAAATTACCAAGAAAAATCACTATTAGAAAGTTAAAACGTAGAACCTTAAAAATCACAAAAGTAAAAATAAATTCTAAAAATTACCAAAAATTCACCAAAAATCAGAAATAATAAACTAAGAGTTTACCAATGATCAAAACTTTTTCAAACCTTTTAAATAAATAAATATTCAATTTTTAAATGCTAATTAAAGCCCTAAAAATCAAATAAATTATCAAAAAGCCCAAATAAAGATTTTTCAATTGGTAAACCTCTAAAATGACCTAAAAAGATTAAAAACTATTTTTAGAAATTTTAAAACTAATAAAAACTATTTAAAATGATTTAAAAACTATTAAAACTTAAAATAATTATAAAAATTAATCTATAAGTGATAAAATTATTCTAAAAGTTGCTAAATTCCTATTTTGATGTATTTAACCTAATAAAAATGTAAAAAGTTGGAAAATGTGAAATTTTAAAAATAATAATAAAATAATAATAAAATAATATTAAAAATCCAAAATTTATAAAAAATTCTAAAAACTTGCAAACTAGTTTATTTTAACCTAAATAATCAGAAAATCAAAGTGAAATTACCAAAAAACCCCTAATGGGCCCTCAAATGGGCCAAATCCAAATTCAGTCAACACAAATGGGCTTTTGGGCCCAAAAAGTCAAACTTGGCCCAATTGACTTGGAAAAGCCCTATCTGACTTAAAATTCAATTCTAAGAATAAAACTCTAAAGGCCCAAAAGCTGAAAATGTGCTTATCACAGCTTATTGAACACAAAGCTTATTCTTATTGGGCTTTTCAGCCCATTAAGCCATAAGCTAATGCCACAAGCTCTAATTTGACATACAACCCTCTTTTAGGATGCTTAAGAGATCTGTCAAAAGAAATTTCCAAAAAGCACACTCAATAAGCCAGAAAATAGAAAAGCAAAAATCCACAAAACGACAAAATAGTCGTTTTTGAGAAATAATGCACCTCAGAAGCTGATTCAACATGCAAAAGCTTTCAAATGGACTCAATAAGCAATATCAATCAACAAAAATCCAATAAGCACAACCAATAAGCCAGAATAAGCACAAAAGAGCTTATGTAAAAGTCAAAGGAGTTGGTTTTCTAGTCAAACCTAAAAGTCAACCACCCAAATGCTCCAGGATGAACAAATGGGTAAAAATATGAGCACCTATTACAGAAACAAAGTTGTTGCAGGTTGGAATAAGCTGTTATAGCTTATTGATAAGCTGACACCAAAATTGCACTAGTAGTGGTAATCAGCAGGGGAAAGGAGTTCCCACTGCTTTGACTAATTGACCAAGCTTATTTGAGAGTTCTGGTTTGATTCAATTGGAAACAAAGGCACCCTTGTGATCAGTGAACCACAAGGAGTCAATAGCAACAATAAAATCACAAAATGATCCACATAATAAGCCACAATAAGCCAAACAGTCACCAGATAAGCACCAGATATGCAAATAAGCAGTTAAGCACTTAATAAGCAGATTTAAGCAAAACAAGCCAACCAAACTTAACCAGATGCACACACAAGCTATATAAACTAACAATAAACACAATGAAACAAGAATCAAACACTGAATCAAAGTAAATAGCAAGATCAAAGCACTAGAAGTTACTGATGAACAATGAACACATGCAGAAACAAGTTTTGCTGATATACTTGACACTTGATCCAATTTCAAGCCTCAAATCCCTCTACCCTGGTGTGATTAACTATGATTTAGCACTTGTTAGCCCTAGCCTATGCTTAGATCTAGGTGTCCTCAAAATACTAGCCAATTTTACCAAGTTATGAAGATTTTATAGCCAATCTATGAATCTATGTGATCAAACCCACAAAACCTGCAAACAGATGAACAATATCACCTAAACAACAAATACCAATACTAGCAACCAACAAACAAACACTTAACAAGCCACAAATCCAACTTATGCAGTAATCCCAAACACCCTTTTAAAACTTGATTTCACAAATTTTCAAAGGATTATGAAGATTCAACCCACAAATCAGATCAATAACACCTCAATAACATCAAACCAAGCCAAATCAACAATATTCAACCACAAAAACACAGATTCAACCATAAACATGCAAATTCACCAAAAATTCAGAAAATAAAAGAGAAATTGAAAAAGGAGAAGGGTGCAAACCTCCAAGACCTACATCCAGGCCCTGGATTGTTTGAGCTGAGGTACTAGCAGAACAAGTACCAGCTTCCAATGCTGCTAAGATGAACAAACAATAAGGTGAGATCAAATAAACAAGCACTTTCTGATTTTTGAAACCCAAGCTTTATCAACTAAAACCTTGCCTCAAAAACCTTCAAACATATAAATGGAACTCAGAATTAGGCTATTCTAACACCAACTTTTAATAAACAAGAACAAGTTTTCTCAAAATTCAGAAAATCAAATTTTATTACTTAAAAAGGAATTACAAAGATTGATAGCCTAAAACTGGAACAAAGGGACTCTCACATGTTGAGGTCTCCTTTTATAGGCAAATGTCTGGCTAAACACTATTCACAAACCCTAGATGTGATTTCTCTATAATGCCCTTGGTCTTCTAGACGTTTTCTTGGTGTGAGCTGTCTAAAATGCATCCAAACCGTTTAAAATAGCTTTGTGATGAAGCAAATGATGTGGGCTGTTGATCTTGACACGTGGCAAGCCTTGGTGAGGAAGTTGTCACATGATGGTGAAACGGTTTTGGTGGTGGGTCCTCTTGGTGAGTGGAGTGAGTGTTTTAAGGTTGGGATGAGATTATAGGCGTGTGAATCAAGTGTGGGTAAGGGTAATTTCATTTTACCCTTTGTTTTAAGTGGAGTAAAATCTGGGTTCTTGACTGCTACAATAATACCTTTTGATCCGATTTTGGGGGATTGGAAGTTGTTTGGCGCATTTTTGAAGTTTGAATGTTTCAGTGCACAAGAATGGTCCTTGTTCTTTGCGAATTTTGGTAAATTAAGTCTTTCAGCCTAAAACACGTATTTCCCTTTGTAAATAAGTTTCACCACTTGTCACTTTTGGCACAAAACTTGGAAAAAAGGTTATCAAGGGTTATTTTTGACACTTTTTCATATTTCAAGGGCTGATTTTGGACATTATTGATCTTCAAAGGTCTTCATTGTATCTTTAACTTGATGAGGGACCATTATTGGCAATTTTGATATGTTGAGGGACTAATCTTGCCATTTCTTCAAAGTTGAAGGACCTTTTGTGTAATTTTGACAAACTTAAGGGACCAAACTTGTATTAATGAATATACAAGGGTTTTAAGTGTCAATTCTTCAATAAATGAGGATCAATCTTGTTTGTCTTCAAGTCTTCAAGGGTATTTTGTTGAGAATTCCATGATTAGGGCCCGGTTCTTTGTACGGCTTCGTTTCTCGTGTCCGTTTTTCCTTGTAACTTGTGATCTTTTGTCTTTTTCACGATATCCATACCTAAAATACACAAGTAAACAAACACAAGCATATATATGGTATTTTATGACATTTTTATGCATTTAAAGCCCGAAAAGAACGATGAGATCATGTATAAATGCCATCTCATCACTCCCCCATACTAAGCCATTGCCGTGCCCTTACGCAATGCTAGAATAAAGTATCTAAGCATCACCAAAGTTCAAATTTATTAATCTTTATTGAAGAGTAAAAAGACTTGCAACATACTACGAAGATGTGTAAAGACATAACATATGATTTTCATCACAAAAAGTGACTTTTAGGGTCAACGAATAGAAACAAGTAAATGTCCCTTAGAGTAAACTTCGTCATCCTTGATTGTCATACATTCCATGCTAAGTGCAAAAACAATATCATTGTTGGTACAAGTCACAATGCTAACACTACTCATACGTCCAAATTGTGTAATACTTTTTCTCCCCGCAATCCTAGTTATTATAAAAAGAAAAGGGTTACTAGCATTTTTTATCTATTTGTCATGGATCACAAGTGATTCATATTGACTTATTTGAGTAGTTATTAGTCCGAAAGCAAAGTAGCACGATTTGATCAATAGTTAGCCGAAGGACAAAATCTTTTAAAACGGCTTCTCGTGTATCTCCTTAAGTTCATATCTTGGGATAACTCGTTTCACGATTTGAGACCTTTCTCGGACCGATATTTGGCATGTACTTCATACTTCAAATCTTGGGAAGAAGTTCTTGAAGTTATGGTCTTCTCTTCATATATTTGGAATTTCTTCACTTGACGTTTTTGAGAGATTCTTCATATTGGACCACGACTTCATCATTTTTCTTCAATCTTTACTTTGGATTTTGATATACAACGATCCGCCTCCTTTTCGGACTTGGATTTATTTATCCTCATACCTTGTTAGGGTCTTTTTGGATAGACTTTCTCCATGATCTTTAGGGGAGTAATTGCTTCTCGTCGTGTGTCTCGATCCTTCATATTGATTTAGGAATAATGATCCTTCACATCATCTTTGGATCTTTAGCAAAAATAGAGTTCCTCATGCCTTTTTAGGGCCTTTTTGGATAATCGCCAATCTTCGCGTCCCGCTTCAATAAGTTATGCCTTGGCTATGAACTCTATTCAACCCCGAGCAAGTTTTAAACGATCTTGCGCTAGAGGCTAAGTAACCTTTCAAATCGTACGACCTTACTTATTGCAATTATGATTTATTCCTAATGCATTGATCTTATGGGAAGAAAAGGCCACAATTAAAAACATATGAGTTTTTGAAAGAACACTTTCATGTTCTACGTTTAGCATGATCACTTGTCTAACTCTATCCTTTCTCGTTCTTCACTATATAAAGACCTCTAATTAAAGAGACTCGTGAATACTTAGCCATGCAAGTCAAAATTAAGCCAAATTTGGATTAACTTCATTAAGACTATATCAAATCAAAGTTTTGGGTTTTCAAGCCACCTATAGGATCTTGCACTTTCTTGGACTTTTTCAAGTTTAGAGAATGCGTTTTATACTTCCCTTGATAAGTGACTTTCTAGAATCAATTATAGGAACTTGCGAAAAGTTCTTGTTCTTAATCCGAATGGATTAAGACTTTCGCGTTTTAAAGCTCCCTATATAAAAGTCTAGCAAAACTTGAATTGAGCGGGTTAAGGAATGTAAATGGCTCCAAATGCCCATCAAGTCAAAAATTAACTCTTATTCTACCCATCGGAAAATATACATTCGTGTCTTTTAACACTTATGAAAACTAAGAAAAATTTTAAAATTTGGCCATTTTTAGCCTTATTTGCAAAACAAAACATTGAAAGTTGGAAAGCGTGAGGGCGTAGCAAAGCAAGTACCTATTCACCCCCCCCATACTAAAAGTAAACATTGTCCTCAATGTTTCGAGTTTAAAGGTGGAGCACCCCCATACTAGAGACGAAGAATCGAATGCTTAGGATCTAGCATGGAAAGGGTGATCAACAATATATCTAAAGCCGTTTATTAAGTATGCTAAACGATAATTGTTAGAACAATAAAGGATATGTCATGGATTCGTGAAAAACTTCTTCAAACGAACGATGGAGGCTCACGTAAACGAACACGAGAGTCTTAAATCGTAGGTGATGATGATGATCTAGATAACACAATCACAAACAACCACGAGACAATGAGTTGAAAGGGTACAAGTCCCCTTACTAGTGAATAGTAAGCATAAAAGATAAGCATGGGATCTCCCCCACGAGGCACCTCGTTTTTGATTATCCAGTCATGAGCTCGACTCGATCCCCTCAATGCTAATTATCATTGGGGAATGTGACTTCGTCGAGGGCAACCATTGAAGGAATTTCCCCACCAAAGTAGTGGTTAAGCCTATGTCCATTCACCTTGAAATTAGGACCATCATCTTGAGCTAGCTCAGTGGTCCCATACGGAAACACTTGTGTAATGGTGAACGGACCCGACCAACGAGATTTCAATTTCCCGGAAAATATCTTAAGACGAGAGTTAAAAAGCAACACTTGATCACCAACGTTAAAAACCCGGTTTTTAATCTTTAAATCATGAAACTTTTTAGTCTTTTCTTTAAAAATTAATGAATTTTCATAAGCATTATCCCTTAATTCATCCAATTCATTTAATTGTATTTTCTGGTGATCTCCCGCGGTCTTCAAGTCAAAGTTTGCATGCTTAAGGGCCCAATATGCCTTATGCTCCAACTCAATGAGCAAATGACAATTCTTCCCATAGACTAACTTATAAGGAGTGCAACCGATAGGTGTCTTATAAGCGGTCCTAAAAGCCCATAAAGCGTCATCAAGTTTGTCGGACCATGAAGCACGGTTTTCTCCAATTGACCTCTCTAAAATCCTCTTCAAAGCTCGGTTCGAAACCTCGACTTGCCCACTCGTTTGCGGGTGATAAGCCGTAGAAAGACGATGAGTAACTCCATATTTCTTTAGAACCTTTTCGAACTGGTCATTACAAAAATGGGTTCCACGATCGCTTATAATAGCACGAGGGGTTCCGAACCGAGAGAATAGTTGCTTCAAAAACTTCACTACCACACGAGCATCATTATTAGGCAAAGCCTTAGCTTCCACCCACTTAGAAAGGTAGTCCACCGCGACGAGGATATATTTGTTGCCATGAGACGATGGGAACGGCCCCATAAAGTCTATTCCCCATATGTCGAAAATCTCACATACTTGAATTATGTTTTGCGGCATTTCATCACGTTGAGACGATTTTCCTTGACTTTGGCACGAATCACACGACTTCACAAGTGCGTGTGCATCACGATAGATAGAAGGCAAAAAGAAACCGGCATCGAACACTTTCTTAGCCGTGAGGTTAGCGCCGTGGTGACCACCCGTGGGTCCCTCGTGACAAGCTCTAAGGATATTAGAAGCTTCGGCACCAAACACACAACGTCGAACGAGTTGATCCGCACAAATCCGAAAGAGATAAGGGTCGTCCCAAAAATAGAACTTGACGTCACGAAAGAATTTTCGTTTTTGTTGTGTCGTCATACCCTTGATTATGAAATTGCCCGCATGGTAATTTGCAATGTCGGCAAACCATGGGGTGGTGTCTTTAGAATTCACTACACCGAGAGTCTCAAGAGGAAATGTTTCGGTGATTTCCTTGTTCTCGAAAACATCTTTGTGAGGATCTTCTAGACGAGAGAGATGATCGGCCGCTAGATTCTCGGCTCCTTTTTATCAAGCACGGTGACATCAAATTCTTGGAGGAGGAGCATCCAACGAAGCAATCTCGGCTTAGCATCTTGCTTAGCTAAGAGATACTTGATAGCCGAATGGTCGGTATACACAATGCTTTTAGTCAAGACGAGATAAGGTCGAAATTTCTCAAAAGCATAGACCACGGCAAGGAATTCCTTTTCCGTTGAGGTGTACTTTAATTGAGCCTCGGTCATCGTCTTACTAGCATAGTGGATAGGACGGAAATGCTTGTCATAACGTTGCCCTAAGACGGCCCCTATAACATAATCACTTGCATCGCACATGATTTCAAAGGGTAATTCCCAATTAGGAGCAACAAGAATGGGAGCTTCGGTAAGTTTCCTTTTGAGAGTTTCGAAAGCCTTAACACAATCCTCATTGAAGTTAAAAGGAGCATCCTTCTCGAGAAGGTGTGTCATAGGACGAGAGATTTTCAAAAAGTCCTTGATGAAACGACGATAAAAGCCCGCGTGGCCTAGGAAACTCCTAACTCCCTTTACGGTTTTGGGATGAGGTAACTTGGCGATGACGTCTACCTTAGCTTTATCGACCTCAATCCCCGCCTTTGATACCTTATGTCCTAAGACGATTCCTTGTTTACACATAAAATGACATTTTTCCCAATTAAGCACAAGATTGGTTTCTTCACAACGTTTTAACATTTGTTCGAGATTAGATAAACATGACGTGAACGAATTACCAAACACCGAGAAGTCATCCATAAACACTTCCATCGACTTCTCGATCATATCGTGAAAAATCGCCATCATACACCGTTGAAACGTACCGGGTGCATTACAAAGTCCGAAAGGCATCCTACGATAAGCGAACGTTCCATAAGGACACGTAAACGTAGTCTTCTCTTGATCACGAGAGTCGATAGGGATTTGAAAGTAACCGGAAAAACCATCTAAAAAGCAATAGAATTCATTTCCCGCTAGTCGCTCCAACATTTGATCCATGAAGGGCAAAGGAAAGTGGTCTTTACGAGTGGCGTCGTTTAACTTTCGGTAGTCAATACACACCCTCCAACCGGTCACAACACGAGTGGGAATCAACTCGTTGTTTTCATTGGGCACAACGGTTATTCCTCCCTTTTTAGGGACACAATGGATTGGGCTCACCCATGGGCTATCGGATATAGGATAAATCATTCCCGCGTCAAGGAGTTTAAGGACCTCCTTTTTAATGACATCGTGAATTTTGGGATTCACCCTTCTTTGACTTTGAATTGCGGGTTTATAGTCCTCCTCCATTAAAATCTTGTGAGTACAAAATTTTGGGTCAATACCCTTAATATCGGATATTTTCCACGCAATTGCCCCTTTATGAGCCTTAAGAACTTTCAAGAGCTCGGTTTTTTCATTATTAGCAAGACCTTTTGCAATAGTAACCGGCAACTTGTCATAACCTTCCAAGAATGCATATTCAAGGTGAGAAGGAAGATCTTTCAATTCTAGGATAGGTGGTTCCTCGATTGAAGATTTTGGTTCAACACTCATAACTTCCATCGGCGAAAGAAATGGTTGAATATAAGTATCATCACTAATCAACACCTCATCTTCATTGTCGATTTCATTTGAAGTAAAATCGCCTCCTTGGAATGGAGTAAGATTTGGTGTGGAATTAGCAAGAATCGGATCCAAAATAGTGGGATTGCCACTTGACGAGCTATCGGAAAAACCTAACACTTCTTGTGAAAACTCATCGCAAACCACATCAACGATGTCAATGTGATTGATGGTAGCGATTGCATAAACATGAGAAGGTTTTGAGTTTTGAGTAGCGTTTATAACAAGTTCCTCTTCGTTGAATCTCAAAGTTATAGTTCTCGCATGAACATCGATAAGCGATCTCGAAGTGTCTAAAAATGGACGACCTAAAATTAGAGGAACTTGAGGATCCGCGGGGATGTCAACTACTATAAAATCAACGGGATAGTAGAACTTCCCCACTTTCACGAAAACATCTTCGGCTACTCCACATGCCATAATCGTAGAATGATCGGCCATCTCGATGGACATGTTCGAAGGAATGAGAGCCGGAAGCGAAAGCGATTTCCAAATGGAAAATGGCATCAAATTAATGCTCGCACCAAGATCGGCCAAGGCGAGGCATTCTTTCATATCTTGTATGTCACAAGGAATGAGAAACTTTCCGGGATCACCAACTTTTTCCGGTATGCGGTTAAGATAAACCGAATAACAATTAGCAAGCTTTGAAAGCTTTTCCTTATCGCTCATCATACTTTTAAAAGTGGAAGCGAAACGAGGCATATATAACAACGCGTCGGCTAAACTCACATCAAAATGCACTTGTTGAAACATTTTTATAAAAAGCTCGATTTGTTGTTTGTTACGTTCTTGCAATTTCTCCTTGTTTCGTCTTGAAGGGTAGGGTAAAGGTGGTGTGGGTTGGGCATTAGGCAACGGCCTTGGAAACTCGGGTTCCACAATTGGTATTGGTTTAACCGTAGGTGTGGTATGAGCGGTACTTCGTGGGATTGTAATGTGCTCCTTTTCGACCATCACCTCGGGTTCTTTCTCGATTTCCTTCTCCGTAGAAGTACTTGGACGAGAGATTGGTTCCTTGAAAGTTTTACCACTTCGTGTAGTAATAACCTTCATTTCTCCCTTCGGGTTTGCAATGATATCACTAGGAAGACCACCCGAGGAAGAGGGTTTACACATGATTGCTTCAAACATCTTAGCCATTCGGTCCTCAAATTTTGATTGCCTAACATCCGCTTTTAATAACTCTTGCTTAATCTCATGTTGTCCTAATTCCATCTTTTGTTGATTTTGTTGTAGACGTTGGACATTTCCTTCCATTTTGTTTGCATGAGTTTTTAGTTCATTAGCAAGTTCATTTTTTAGCTCATTTTTCAACTCGGATCTTAAGCTAATCATCTCACGTTGCATGTTATCAAATTTAGCATCATTTGCTTTAGCATAATCCAAAAATTCTCCTTGCAAATTTTTAGTGTGAGCATTTTGAAAACCTTGTGTAGTGTTTTGAAAATCACGGTTTTGGTTTTGATTAGAAATTTATCCATTCCCACTTTGATAATTCCCCTTGTTGTAATTGCGTGTATTGCCTTGGTAATTACCTTGGTTGTTGTTTTGATAATTGTTAACATTTTGATTTGGTGGAGCTTGATTTTGGCGGGAACCTTGGCCGTTTTGGTTGTAAGTTCCCGTTGCTACATAAGCACTCGAAGTGTTACCATCCGCGGTAATGCACTCGGAAAGATCATGAGCTCCTCCACAAGATAAACAACTCTTAGCAACCGCTTTAACCGAAGTGGAATTGGAAGCTTCTTGAGCCTTCCAATGGGACATTAGATTAGCAAATCTATCAAAAAACCGATTTTCCTCATTAGCTTCATCATGTAAGGCGTTAATGCTACGAGACGATTGTGACGAAGATGACGAACCCATATTGGCAACACTCGGTGTGTTACGAGGGTTGTAAACCTTAGATCTATTTTCAATGATTTGTAAAGCCTCATTTGTCGTCTTGCACAAAAAATTACCACCCGCGGCGGCATTCAAATAATCTCGTTCATGATCATTAAGCCCATTATAAAAAGTATCCACTTGATGCAATTCCGTAAAATCATGGTGTGGACATTCATGTAACATTTCTTTAAAGCGTTCCCATGCCATTGAAAAACTTTCATTATTTCTTTGCACAAATCGTGAAATCTCATTTTTCAAATGTGTTGTTTTAGATGGTGGAAAAAACTTGTTCACAAACTTAGAAACGAGATCGGCCCATGTCAAAATCGAATTTGGCGGTTCTTTCTCGAGCCAAATTTTTACGGGTCCATCCAACGAGTATGGAAACAACATCATCTTAATGGCGTCATGTGGAACATCCTTAAATTTGCTAGTGGCGGTGAGACGGTTACAATTCCTAATGTGGTAATGCGGGTTGTCTTTCTCGTGACCTCTAAACTTATTTGCTTGCAACATCGACATTAAACCCGTCTTAATTTCGAAATTCTCCGCAAGGATGGCGGGAATCACAATAGCCTCTCCAAAACCCTTGGTGGGTGCTTGTAGCAACTCCATTATAGTACGATTAGCCATGACGACTTCTTGTTCTACAATAGTTTCAACAATTGGAGGTTCTTCAACAATCAACGTCTCTTGATTGGCTTGCTTTTGAAGTCGTTTACGAGCTCGTTTTGCTTGATTACGAGTGATCATAAACTTCACGAAGAATGGGAGGTGAGCAAAGAAGATTCTTTTTAGGTGTTTTGTGAATTTTCAATTTTTTTGTGTTTTTGATGATATTTAATTTTTTTGGATTTTGGTGTATCTTCGTAGACAACAATCTACAAAATCTCTCCTCGAATCAAACTCTTGATTAAAGAAGCCTCAAAGGAATGAAAACGATCACGTGGAGTGAACGCCTTCGAATGACTTTAGAACTTTGGTGAAAACCAAATTGTTCAAGAGGGTTTAATCACAAAGAAAACCAAGCAAATATACTATACGTAATAATACTTTGGGCGGCAAAACCCTCGATTGGCCTTCAATCTCAAAATACTCACAAGCAAGCGGGGAAATGAGGCGGCGCGAAGCACTTAAGAGCCTTTTTCCTTAGGGTATATTTTATAATACCCGCCTTATACCCACCTTATAGTTTGTATCTTTCAAAATCGAGCTTCACGAAAGTATTTATCTATTTTTGCCTTTTTTTTTTGTTTGATATTCGAATACAATAATTGAGTGATGAAATCCCAATTAAGGTTGTGTTTTCACACTTTTGGAGATATTGTAAATTTATTGTGATACTTAATACAATACAGTAATAATATTTGTACAAGAAAAACCAAGAAAACCGATAATACGTATTAGTAGAGTTCTACTAATACAAATACTATTTGGTTAATATTAAAAACAACTATGCAAATTAATCACGACACACCTCCCCGGCAGCGGCGCCAAAGTGGTTGTAGTAATTTGTATACCCTTTTAGGAAAAAGAGCAACAAAATAGCGGAAAGTATCAAACAAATGACTTTAGGAAAAATCAAATGTTAATGACCCTTAATGGAAACCAAGTTCGTTTCTCAAGGAGGTATATGTGTGTGAGAAATTTGTTAAATGTTTGTAATTAATGATTGGTTTAGAAAGGGGATGAGAAAAGAAGATGACGAAGACGTAAAAATAAAAATTACCAAGAAAAATCACTATTAGAAAGTTAAAACGTAGAACCTTAAAAATCACAAAAATAAAAATAAATTCTAAAAATTACCAAAAAATCACCAAAAATCAGAAATAATAAACTAAGAGTTTACCAATGATCTAAACTTTTTCAAACCTTTTAAATAATTAAATATTCAATTTTTAAATGCTAATTAAAGCCCTAAAAATCAAATAAATTATCAAAAAGCCCAAATAAAGATTTTTCAATTGGTAAACCTCTAAAATGACCTAAAAAGATTAAAAACTATTTTTAGATATTTTAAAACTAATAAAAACTATTTAAAATGATTTAAAAACTATTAAAACTTAAAATAATTATAAAAATTAACCTATAAGTGATAAAATTATTATAAAAGTTGCTAAATTCCTATTTTGATGTATTTAACCTAAGAAAAATGTAAAAAGTTGGAAAATGTGAAATTTTAAAAATAATAATAAAATAATAATAAAATAATATTAAAAAATCCAAAATTTATAAAAAATTCTAAAAACTTGCAAACTAGTTTATTTTAACCTAAATAATCAGAAAATCAAAGTGAAATTACCAAAATACCCCTAATGGGCCCTCAAATGGGCCAAATCCAAATTCAGTCAACACAAATGGGCTTTTGGGCCCAAAAAGTCAAACTTGGCCCAATTGACTTGGAAAAGCCCTATCTGACTTAAAATTCAGTTCTAAGAACAAAACTCTAAAGGCCCAAAAGCTGAAAATGTGCTTATCACGGCTTATTGAACACAAAGCTTATTCTTATTGGGCTTTTCAGCCCATTAAGCCATAAGCTAATGCCATAAGCTCTAATTTGACACACAACCCTATTTTAGGATGCTTAAGAGATCTGTCAAAAGAAATTTCCAAAAAGCACACTCAATAAGCCAGAAAATAGAAAAGCAAAAATCCACAAAACGACAAAATAGTCGTTTTTGAGAAATAATGCACCTCAGAAGCTGATTCAACTTGCAAAAGCTTTCAAATGGACTCAATAAGCAATATCAATCAACAAAAATCCAATAATCTCAACCAATAAGCCAGAATAAGCACAAAAGAGCTTATGTAAAAGTCAAAGGAGTTGGTTTTCTAGTCAAACCTAAAAGTCAACCACCCAAATGCTCCAGGATGAACAAATGGGTCAAAATATGAGCACCTATTACAAAAACAAAGTTGTTGCAGGTTGGAATAAGCTGTTATAGCTTATTGATAAGGTGACACCAAAATTGCACTAGCAGTGGTAACCAGCAGGGGAAAGGAGTTCCCACTGCTTTGACTAATTGACCAAGCTTATTTGAGAGTTATGGTTTGATTCAATTGGAAACAAAGGCACCCTTGTGATCAGTGAACCACAAGGAGTCAATAGCAACAATAAAATCACAAAATGATCCACACAATAAGCCACAATAAGCCAAACAGTCACCAGATAAGCACCAGATATGCAAATAAGCAGTTAAGCACTTAATAAGCAGATTTAAGCAAAACAAGACAACCAAACTTAACCAGATGCACACACAAGCTATATAAACTAACAATAAACACAAAGAAACAAGAATCAAACACTGAATCAAAGTAAATCGCAAGATCAAAGAACTAGAAGTTACTGATGAACAATGAACACATGCAGAAACAAGTTTTGCTGATATACTTGACACTTGATCCAATTTCAAGCCTCAAATCCCTCTACCCTGGTGTGATTAACTATGATTTAGCACTTGTTAGCCCTAGCCTATGCTTAGATCTAGGTGTCCTCAAAATACTAGCCAATTTTACCAAGTTATGAAGATTTTATAGCCAAACTATGAATCTATGTGATCAAACCCACAAAACCTGCAAACAGATGAACAATATCACCTAAACAACAGATACCAATACTAGCAACCAACAAACAAACACTTAACAAGCCACAAATCCAACTTATGCAGTAATCCCAAACACCCTTTTAAAACTTGATTTCACAAATTTTCAAAGGATTATGAAGATTCAACCCACAAATCAGATCAATAACACCTCAATAACATCAAACCAAGCCAAATCAACAATATTCAACCACAATAACACAGATTCAACCATAAACATGCAAATTCACAAAAAATCCAGAAAATAAAAGAGAAATTGAAAAAGGAGAAGGGTGCAAACCTCCAAGACCTACATCCATGCCCTGGATTGTTTGAGCTGAGGTACTAGCAGAACAAGTACCAGCTTCCAATGCTGCTAAGATGAACAAACAATAAGGTGAGATCAAATAAACAAGCACTTTCTGATTTTTGAAACCCAAGCTTTATCAACTAAAACCTTGCCTCAAAAACCTTCAAACATATAAATGGAACTCAGAATTAGGCTATTCTAACACCAACTTTTAATAAACAAGAACAAGTTTTCTCAAAATTCAGAAAATCAAATTTTATTACTTAAAAAGGAATTACAAAGATTGATAGCCTAAAAATGGAACAAAGGGACTCTCACATGTTGAGGTCTCCTTTTATAGGCAAATGCCTGGCTAAACACTATTCACAAACCCTATATGTGATTTCTCTATAATGCCCTTGGTCTTCTAGACGTTTTCTTGGTGTGAGCTGTCCAAAATGCATCCAAACCGTTTAAAATAGCTTTGTGATGAAGAAAATGATGTGGGCTGTTGATCTTGACACGTGGCAAGCCTTGGTGAGGAAGTTGTCACATGATGGTGAAACGGTTTTGGTGGCGGGTCCTCTTGGTGAGTGGGAGTGAGTGTTTTAAGGTTGGGATGAGATTATAGGCGTGTGAATCAAGTGTAGGTAAGGGTAATTTCATTTTACCCTTTGTTTTAAGTGGAGTAAAATATGGGTTCTTGACTGCTACAGTAATACCTTTTGATCCGATTTTGGGGGATTGGAAGTTGTTTGGCGCATTTTTGAAGTTTGAATGTTTCAGTGCACAAGAATGGACCTTGTTCTTTGGGATTTTTGGTAAATTAAGTCTTTCAGCCTAAAAAACGTATTTCCCTTTGTAAATAAGTTTCACCACTTGTCACTTTTGGCACAAAACTTGGAAAAGAGGTTATCAAGGGTTATTTTTGACACTTTTTCATATTTCAAGGGCTGATTTTGGACATTATTGATCTTAAAGGTCTTCATTGTATCTTTAACTTGATGAGGGACCATTATTGGCAATTTTGATTTGTTGAGGGACTAATCTTGCCATTTCTTCAAAGTTGAAGGACCTTTTGTGTAATTTTGACAAACTTAAGGGACCAAACTTGTAATTATGAATATACAAAGGTTTTAAGTGTCAATTCTTCAATAAATGAGGATCAATCTTGTTTGTCTTCAAGTCTTCAAGGGTATTTTGTTGAGAATTCCATGATTAGGGCCCGGTTCTTTGTACGGCATCGTTTCTCGTGTCCGTTTTTCCTTGTAACTTGTGATATTTTGTCTTTTTCACGATATCCATACCTAAAATACACAAGTAAACAAACACAAGCATATATATGGTATTTTATGACATTTTTATACATTTAAAGCCCGAAAAGAACGATGAGATCATGTATAAATGCCATCTCATCAGTTAGTCCAATCCATTGTGTGCCTAAGAAAGGCGGCATCACCGTTGTGACAAATGCAAACAACGAGCTGATTCCTACCCGTCTCGTCACTGGGTGGAGAGTTTGTATAGACTACCGCAAACTCAATGATGCCACGAGAAAGGATCATTTCCTTCTACCCTTTATGGACCAAATGCTTGAACGTTTAGCGGGTAATGAATATTACTGCTTTCTGGATGGTTTCTCGGGTTATTTTCAAATACCCATCGATCCCCAAGATCAAGAGAAGACAACATTCACTTGTCCCTATGGCACATTTGCTTACAAAAGAATGCCTTTTGGCTTATGTAATGCCCCCGGGACTTTCCAAAGGTGCCTGTTAGCTATCTTCCATGACATGGTTGAACAAACCATGGAAGTCTTCATGGATGATTTCTCGGTCTTTAGGGATTCCTTCTCTTCTTGCCTTGCCAATTTGGAACGTATGCTTAAGCGGTGCGAAGACACTCTCCTTGTTCTAAATTGGGAAAAATGCCATTTTATGGTAAAAGAAGGCATTGTGCTAGGACACAAAATCTCTAAAGCCGGTCTTGAAGTCGATCGTGCTAAAGTAGATTTCATAGCCAAATTACCTCCACCTTCAACCGTGAAGGGTGTGAGAAGCTTTCTGGGTCATGCGGGCTTCTATCGTCGATTCATTCAGGATTTCTCTAAAATCGCTCGCCCGATGACCCACCTATTGGAAAAAGATACTCCTTTTATCTTTTCCAAAGAGTGCCTTGAAGCCTTCAACTTGCTTAAGGATAAGCTTACTAAGGCACCCGTCTTAGTTACCCCTAATTGGGAGCTGCCTTTCGAATTGATGTGCGATGCTAGCGAATTTTCTATTGGTGCGGTTTTGGGCCAAAGAGTGAATAAACACTTCCAACCAATCCACTATGCTAGCAAGACAATGACGGTGGCACAATTGCATTATACGACAACCGAAAAAGAGCTTTTAGCTGTTGTCTATGCTTTTGAAAAGTTCCGCCCCTATCTTGTCCTTTCCACCACTATTGTCTACACGGACCATTCCGCGTTGAAGTACTTGATGACAAAGCATGATTCTAAGCCAAGACTTCTTCGCTAGGTTTTACTCCTTCAAGAATTCAACATTGAAATTCGTGACAAGAAGGGAGCAGAAAACCTGGCCGCGGATCATCTGAGCAGACTTGAGGATCCATATCAAGGGGATCATCCGAACAAAGAGATCAATGACTCTTTCCCCCTTGAGACCTTAATGTCTATAGATCTCAATCTCGATGGCACCCCGTGGTTTGCGGATATTGCAAACTACTTAGCGGGTGGTGTTCTCATCCAAGGGTTAACATCCCAACAAAAAAAGAAGTTCTTGAACGATGTTAAGACTTACTTTTGGGATGACCCTTTTCTATTCAAACAATGCGCTGACTTGATTATTCGCCGATGTGTTGACGGACCGGCCGCTTTGGACATTCTCCAGGCTTGCCACAAAGGACCCACCGGTGGTCACTTTGGTCCCAACTACACTGCCAAAAAGGTGTTTGATTCGGGATTCTATTGGCCCACCATTTACCGTGATTCTCACGAGAAGGTTAAACATTGTGATTCTTGCCAAAAACAAGGCAAGATCACACATAAAGATGAGATGCCTCAAAATTTCATACAAGAATGTGAAATCTTTGATGTATGGGGCATCGACTTTATGGGGCCATTCCTTTCTTCTAAAGGCAACAAATACATCCTTGTCGCTGTTGACTACGTTTCCAAATGGGTTGAAGCCAAGGCTTTACCCACTAACGACGCGAGGGTGGTTTGTAAATTCTTGAAACAAATGTTTGCTCGATTCGGTGTTCCTCGTGCTATTATCAGTGACCGCGGGACTCATTTTTGCAACGATCAATTTGCAAGAGTCATGGCGAAGTATGGTGTTACTCACCGTCTTTCCACCGCTTATCATCCTCAAACCAACGGTCAAGCTGAAATATCCAACCGAGGATTAAAGCGAATTCTTGAAAGGACCGTGGGAGAGCATCGTGCCTCATGGGCTGATAAACTAGATGATGCTTTGTGGGCTTTTCGTACCGCATACAAGACTCCGATTGGTTGTACACCATATCGTCTCGTGTACGGGAAAGCGTGCCACCTCACCATTGAGTTGGAGCACAAGGCTTATTGGGCCTTGAAGTGGGCTAATTTTGATATCAACAAAGCCGGTGACCTACGCAAGATCCAACTCAATGAGCTCAATGAACTCCGTAATGAGGCTTATGAAAATTCTTTGATCTATAAGGAAAGAACTAAGCTCATTCATGACTCCAAGATCAAAAACCGAGAGTTCCATGTTGGAGACAAAGTCTTACTTTTTAACTCTCGGTTGAAAATCTTTTCGGGCAAGCTCAAATCTCGTTGGTCCGGCCCATTCACCATCGCCCAAATTTTTCCATATGGTACTCTCGAGCTCGCTCAACCTGATGGGCCAAATTTTAAGGTGAATGGCCAACGAGTGAAGTTGTACTTTGGTGAGGACACCTCTCAGGAGGTGATTCCATCCCTCACCACGTTCCCCATGAACTAATTTTGGGTCGAGTCTGGCTCGTGACTCGGTTATCAAAAACAAGCGCTCCTCGGGAGGCAGCCCGAGTATCTATCTTTTTATGTTTTAATCCCCTAAGTGTAGGGGGACTTCTATACGCATTTGTCTTTGTGTGGTGATGTGATTACAGGGATAAGTGCACTCTTGGAATCTTTGAAGAACCGTGCTCCCGTGTTATCCGAAATCCGGTTCTATCTCTCAACTATCGTGATTCAATTTTCTTCATACTCACATTTGAAATTGATCACTTTAGTCGTCTCTTCCTTAACTCGAGTTAACCAACGTGCACAATGTCATAAGTGTAGGGGAGACTTTTCCCACATGCTTAAACATTGAGGACAATGTTTATCTTAAGTGTAGGGGGGACTTCTATCGAAGTTTTAAGTGGACTTTTCCATGAAAATGCCTTCATTTAACCGGAAAATCCTATTTTACAACATTTTTCAAATTTTTTTATTAACTTTGGCCATTTAGTCGTAATTTTTAAATTTTTATCGTTGCTTTCATATGTATATATCCCGCAATAAAGTCAAAATTTTAATAAAGTGGTGTAGCTAGTTTAGAAATCTTTGACATATTAGGCCCGTTGCGTTTATTTTGACTCAACCCGAATAGACTTATCCAAGTTTATTCTAGCTAGTATCCTTAACCATGAAGACCTTAATTGGTTTATTAGGCTAAGTATCCACGAGTCTCATTACTTGAGATTTTAAATTGTGGAGGACGAGAAATGATAGAGTCAATTATAAGTCGTTATTCTTACACAAGCTCACTTGGTGTAATTATTTGCCTATTCTCCCATCACTTGCTAATAAATTATCTGCAATAAGTAAGGTCGTACGATTTGAAAAGTTACTTAGCTTCTAGCCCAAGATCGTTTAAAAGTTGCTCCGTAATGATAAGAGTTCATAGCCAAGGCATAACTTATGAAGCGGGGCGCGAAGATTGGCGAGTCCGAAAAGGCCCTAACAAGGCATGAGGATTCCATTTTATTGCTAAAGATCCAAGGTGATGTGAAAAGCATTATTCCCAAAGTCAATATGAAGGATCAAGACTCACGACGAAAAGCAATCAACTCCCATAAAGATCATGGAGAAGTCTATCCAAAAAGACCCTAACAAGGTATGAGGATAAATAGATCCAAGTCCGAAAAGGAGGTGGATCGTTGTATCTCAAAATCCCAAATAGAGATTGACGAAATAATCATGAAGTCGTGGTCAACAAAGTTGGAGTACCCCTTAAAAGTCTCCAAAGTGAAGAAACTCTATTACGATGAGAAGACCATTATCTCAAGCACGTCTCTCAAGATATGAAGTATGAAGTACATGCCAAATATCGGCCCGAGAAAGGTCTCAAATCGTGAACCGAGTTATGCCAAGATATGAACTTTTTGATATCCTGAGAAGCAGTTTTAAGAGATTTTGTCCTTTAGCTAACTATTGATCAAATCGTCCTACTTTGCTTTCAGCCTAAATAAACTATCGAAATAAGTCCAAAAATGCATCTTCATGATCATTCTAAGACAAAAATAAAATATAAGAGATACACCTAGGAAAAAGGGAGTTTAAACATTTAATTAAGCCATGTGTGTAAGTGTTTGAATTGCTAACTTGTAATAACAATGATCTCGTTTTTAAGCTTAGTTTGGGGAACGTGAAACTTGAGGGTGATAAATCTTCGCAGCACCAAAGCCTTAATGTAAGTCATTGATTTCTTTGCAAGTTATTTCCATGTAGCTATTTTCAAATGAAAATGGTTTTCTATCCTTTTGTTTCCTTTAAAGTTTAATTTCTTTTAAGTACTTTAATTTTTGTTTAGTAGTATTTAAATAAGGCCAAGGTTGATTAATTATGAGAAAAGTGTAAAATTGCTTTATCACTAAGCATTGCATGAGGGCATGGCAATGGTTAAGTGTAGGGGATTTGATAGGTGTGTAAACACCCATCCTTTTACCACTTAATTCTGGCTAAAACGAGACCAAAACACGTATTTAATGTCATTTGTTTGGAATTATGCGTGGTTTTTGTGTTTATTGTGTTTTCAGAGCCAACCGGATGAATTATGGAGAAAACATGGGATTGCACGGGTTTTACTGAAGAAAAGGACTCAAGATAAAGTCTATTGTCCAAGAGATGCAAAAGATTTGAAGTCACTGGGCCAATTCGAAGATTTATCGAAGAAAAGGACCAAAGATGGAAGATTTTTATAAGTCGAAGAAACTCAAGTCTATTAAACGAAGAAATTAAAAGACGAGTTGAATTTAATCGACGACAAATCCCGAATCAGAATCGAAAACGTCAACTTTTCTGAAAAGACGAGAAGACAAGAAGAACGGGAGAAAGCCCACTCACCAACCAAAAGACAAAGCCTATATAAAGGCCCCTCCTCACACTTTTCATCCAGCTTTTTAGTTAGTTTTTTCTAGTTTTCTTCTCTTCCCCTTTTTTTTATCCCTTTTAGTTCGTACCATCACCAACACCACTAGGGTGTTTGGTGATCTTGATCTTTGATTTTTAATCTTTTAATTTTCATCTTTGTTTTGTGATTGTTAAAACATTAATCATTCAATACAAGTTCTTGTTTAAATCTTTCCATTTAATCTTGTTCATCATCATCTTTTATTTCAAGTTTTCAAGTTCTTATTTGATTGATTTGATCCTTAAAAGTTGTTGGGATTTATGTTTTTGTTGATGGGATTTGTAGTTATTGGTTAGTAAATCATTAGTGATTAGTTTATTTAAGTTTTTGTTGAAAAACTTGGTGATTTTTGGATTAAAATCGTGTTTCCTTGTTCTTCGGGTAGTTACTGTTTCTGAGATTCCCAGGTTCCGAATGAACTGAAAAGTTCCGGACGAATCAAAAGTTCCGGATGAACTAGTAAGTTCCGAATGAATGTTATTCAAAAAAGTTCCGAGTGAGTTTTTAAGTTCCGAATAAGTTTCCTTTTAGAAAGTTCCGAACGAACAGAAAGTTCCGGATGAATCCAATCTTCCGAATGAACTGAAGTTCCGGATGAGTTTTAAGTTCCGAATGAGTTTCTTTTCCAAAAACTTCCGAATGAGTACAAGTTCCGAATGAAGCAAAACTTCCGGATGAACCAAAGTTCCGAGCCAAGTTCCGGGTGAAAGTTCCGCATAAAGATCCGAGCCAAACTTCCGAACGAAGTTCCGAATCAAGGGGGTTCCGAGTGAAAAGTTCCGGATGAGCAAAGTTCCGAATCAAGGTTATTCTTCCGAGTCAGTCATCTTTTGAGTATTATTAATTGTTACTGTTCCTGTTCCTCCATTTTTATTTCATATTTTACTTTCAATTTTAATTTTAATTTTAATTCAAGTTTTTATATATTGTCATTAAATTAATTGTCTTTGATATAAATTTTCATTTTAGTACATTTAAACTTTTTTGTAGACTAGATATCCAAACCCCTTTTTTAGTAACCAAGAACAATCATTCCACTTAAGACCGAGATCAATTCGAGAGGATATCGAGAGTAAAATTGAACCCCATATAAAATGCATGTATCAAATGGCGCCGCTGCCGGGGACAAAACACCCATTTGATACAAGGCTTTTGCCCGTGAACAATTTTACTCTCGATATAAATATTTTAATATTTTTAAAAATTATATTTGATAGGTGTGTAAACACCCATCCTTTTACCACTTAATTCTGGCTAAAACGAGACCAAAACACGTATTTAATGTCATTTGTTTGGAATTATGCGTGGTTTTTGTGTTTATTGTGTTTTCAGAGCCAACCGGATGAATTATGGAGAAAACATGGGATTGCACGGGTTTTACTGAAGAAAAAGACTCAAGATAAAGTCTATTGTCCAAGATATGCAAAAGATTTGAAGTCACTGGGCCTATTCGAAGATTTATCGAAGAAAAGGACCAAAGATGGAAGATTTACATAAGTCGAAGAAACTCAAGTCTATTAAACGAAGAAATTAAAAGACGAGTTGAATTTAATCGACGACAAATCCCGAATCAGAATCGAAAACGTCAACTTTTCTGAAAAGACGAGAAGACAAGAAGAACGGGAGAAAGCCCACTCACCAACCAAAAGACAAGGCTATATAAAGCCCTCCCCTCACACACTTTGCACCAGTTTTTAGTTTTCTTCTCTTCCCCTTTTTTCTCCCTTTTAGTTCTTACCATCACCAACACCACTAGGGTGTTTGGTGATCTTGATCTTTGATTTTTAATCTTGTAATTTTCATCTTTGTTTTGTGATTGTTAAAACATTAATCATTCAATACAAGTTCTTGTTTAAATCTTTCCATTTAATCTTGTTCATCAACATCTTTTATTTCAAGTTTTCAAGTTCTTATTTGATTGATTTGATCCTTAAAAGTTGTTGGGATTTATGTTTTTGTTGATGGGATTTGTAGTTATTGGTTAGTAAATCATTAGTGATTAGTGTATTTAAGTTTTTGTTGAAAAACTTGGTGATTTTTGGATTAAAATCGTGTTTCCTTGTTCTTCGGGTAGTTACTGTATCTGAGATTCCCAGGTTCCGAATGAACTGAAAAGTTCCGGACGAATCAAAAGTTCCGAATCAAGGTTATTCTTCCGAATCAGTCATCTTTTGAATATTATTAATTGTTACTGTTTCTGTTCCTCCATTTTTATTTCATATTTTACTTTCAATTTTAATTTTACTTTCAATTCAAGTTTTTATATATTGTCATTAAATTAATTGCCTTTACATCTAAGTTTACCTTTTATGCATTTAAATACTCAGTAGAATAGAAAACCACTCTCCTTCTTAGTAACCAAGAACAATCATTTCACTTAAGGCCGAGATCAATTCGAGAGGATATCGAGAGAAATTAGAACCCATACAAAATGCAAGTATCAAATGGCGCCGCTGCCGGCTCTTCTCGTTAAGATCAAAAGTTTTTTGTGAGAACTTGGATTTTGGGATCCGTTCCCTGTGAACGTTACCTTTTCATAAAAATTTTCAAAAAATCCTAAAAATATAAAATTTTCAAAAATACAAAAAAAATTAAAAAAACATAAAAACCAAAAATATTTTTGCCTTGTTTTTCTTTGTTCGTTCTTTTGCAGGTGTATGCGTACACGCTCCACGTTTTATCCCGAGCCCGATACTCTCGATAATTTAAACATGGCTGGTATACACAACAACAACAATAATCCACCTCAAAACAATAATAACAACAACAACCCACCTTTCAACAACAATGAGCCTCAACCGGATAATCGCCCGATGATTGAATTGCTGCAAGCTCACGTAGATGGCAACACTGATCCAATTGTTATCCCAGCAATTGCAGCCAACAACTTTGAGCTAAAATCAGGCTTTATCTAGATGGTCTCCGCTCAACCATTTTTGGGACGTACCAATGATGACCCACATGACCATATCAAGAGATTCTTGCTACTAACCAACACGGTCAAATTCAATGGTGTTCCACAGGAGGTTATCAGGTTACAACTTTTTCCCTTTTCTTTAGAGGGACAAGCCCGGCATTGGCTTGCTAAGGAACCGCCACAGAGTATTCTCTCGTGGACGGATTTGGAAACAAAGTTTATCAATTACTTTTTCCCACCCTCTCGTACTACCGCTTTGCGGAATGAAATCATAAATTTTGAACAAAAGTACGATGAGTCGTTCAGTGAATATTGGGATCGTTTCAAAGATCTTTTAAGAAAATGCCCACAACATGGTTTTACCAAAGTACATCAAATCAATACTTTTTACAACGGTTTAAGCATGAGTGACCAAGATTCACTAAAGAGTGCCTCGGGGGGGAATCTTTTGGCTAAAACTTCCAATGCTGCTTGGGACATCATTGAGAATAAATCTCGTGTGCAAACCAAGAGTGTTCGGACCAATGTCGCTAGTGCTAGCACTAACGACAGCGACAAGCGACTTGACAAAATCACCACGCTTCTTGAATCGCTTGTCACCCACACCGTCAGCAACACCAACAGCAGCAACGTTAAAAACGCCCAAGTTCATGCTGTCAGCCAACCTTGTGAGATATTGAAAAGTGTGAAAACACTCATCAATAATGATCCAAATACCACTCAAAACACAGTCAAATACTTTATATTTAACTTTAAAATATCAGAATTATGCGTGTATTTGTGTTTCATGTGTTTTCAGGTAAGAAGATACATTTTCGAGCAAACATGCGTTTTCATGGATTTATTTGATGAAAAGACGAAGAAAGGGACGAAAGATGCTTTCAAGGACCATACTTGCCACTACTTCAAAGATCGAGGGCTTAGCATACACTTTTCATTAAGATAAAGGATGGAAAAGTGATTACTTAAAAGTTTTAATACACATTTGAAAAGAAATGAAAAGTGGAAGGATTAAAATGCAAAAGAAATGAAAAGTTTGGAAAGTCTTATTTACTTGGTCAATTTGACCAAGACCGGTCAAACACAAACACAACATACACGTCTTCATCTTCCCAAAGAGAGAGAAAGAAACCGACGGTTTATTCCTTCTTTCCACTTCAAAACCTGCAAGTTCCAATCACGGACGATCCATGAAGAATCGAGTGAAGACATAAACTACAAAGATGATCAGCTTTTTCTCCTCTACATGGTGGTACCAATGAATTAGATCAATACTCAAGGATAAAGAAACCCCCAATTCTGGAATGAAGATGGAAGAACTTTATCCTCGTATTTACACGTGTCCACTCCTTATTGGATAGAACACGTCACACCTTTCCCTCGCCGGCTATAATAAGAAGACGAGGCCCTCACTTTCAGACGGTTAGACTAGGAGTAGTTTTACACATAGTAGTTAGGAGTAGATAGCTTTTCTCTCAATTGCTTTATGATTTTCAGTTAGAAATTCAGTTAGAATCTGTTAACCTTTTGTAACCAATTCTTTTTTTTTCACCATTAATGAATGTAAGCTTTTTCTTAAAGTCTTCTTGATCTTCTCTTAATTCTTCTTCTACTGTTACTGTTCACTCTAAAAAGCTCATTCTTTTTCTCTTAACTTTTCTACTATTGCCGTTACAGGAAATCTCTTGTGAATAATTGGTAGATTGTTTCAGTTTAAGTTTTCTTATGAATCTGTTAATCAGTTTAAGTTGTAACCGAATCGTTTCAGTTTTCACCTTTAATGAAATTTCAGAGTTTTTCTCTCTTTCTATTTCATATTACTTTCGAGATTTTGAGCTTATTATAGAGTTTTTGATATGATATTAGTTGAGTAGTTGAGTTTTGGTCAAGTTTGTTAAGTCATTTACTCTTCAGTTTAATCTGTGAATTTAGATATAGCAATTTCGATTTTCTGAAATTGATGAGTTTCTCCTTTCGACTTCAAGCTTTCACTCTGAAATCGGTTAAAGAGTTAAATTGAGTTAGTAAGTTTGTTAAGAATTTACAATTTCAGTAATATACAATTTCGGTTACGTGAGTTCGTTTTCATCAAGTTTTCATGAGAGAACTTTAAATCAGTTTTAAGTGTAAAGTTTTCAATTTATTTGATATAGATCAATAATTGTAGGATTAGATTCGAGAGTCCTATTTTGTTTTTCTTCGTTCGTTTCGGTTTGATTTTGCAGGATTTCTTTCAGTTTTTGAAGATAGTAGATTGGTGAATTCAGTTCAGCAGCTCAAATCTGCAAGTTCTGCAATTCGGTTGATTGCTATTTGATAATAAGCTGATTACAGTTTTTCAGTGAAAATTTCATTATGCAGGCAGATTAGTAGACGAAGATTAGGGTGTTTTGTATTAAACCGGCTCAGCGCCGCGTTTCGACAACAACGGTCTGGCCTGGATGTAACTGGTCAAGCTCGTTTCATTTTTTTGCGATATCTAGTTTAGCTAGCTATAATTTTGGTAGCGTAAATCTTGCCTTCAAATTGTTCTTAATGATCTGTTGGTAATATGATACTTTTAATATGATTTTTTTTCCTTTATTGATGGAAGCATTATAGATGGAGTTCAGTTTTAGTACTACTAGTTACATACAGTTCTATTGAAATTAGCTTCTTTAGGATTAACGTAACGATAACTAGTATTTGGGTCTGGTAATCTCTTGCTGATTTGACTAACTAGGAGTATTGAGTTACTGATTTTGTTAGTTTAAGTAGCAGTATGATACAAAAGGTAGTGTAGATTTGGTTGAAAGAGTTTATACTCGTTTTTTTACTTCTAATGGATAAGTTTAGTTTTATTTGGGCCTACAATTTCAATTAGGCTAGTTACTGGACTTTAGTTGATATTTTGTTGGATCTGATTTTCTTTAAATTGGGTTGTTAGTTAATGAGTTTGGACCGTAGTGTATTTTGCAAGATTTACTTCTTATTTTTTTTCTTGGACGTATTGCAATTTTCTGTTAGTGTAATAATAATAATACTACTAGTTTTATTAGAATGGTAGTTTAGTTTATTTTCTCGCTTTACATTTGGTGCATTTATTTGCGGTAATTGCTAAATGTTTTTAGTGTAGTACGTATATGTAGATTAGCTAATATTTTTACCTTTTTTAATTGCTTTGTGCCAAGTAGAAATAGATTACCAATCAAGTCTTTTTAACCAAAAACAATCAAGTTGAGCTTAAAAACGTTATATCAATTCGAATCGATACCGAGAAAAACGAACTAAAAAATGAATTATTAAATGGCGCCGCTGCCTGTTCTTTTTGTGAAGATTAACGATTTCGAGTGAGACGATTGGATTTTGGGATCCGTTCACTTTGTGAACGTTATTTTTACGTATTATAAATCAAAAAGATAAAAAAATCAAAAAGATAAAAATACAAAAAAATAAAAAATAACAAAGTCAATTCTTTTCCTAAAGAATTGAAACAAAAAAATTCAAAAAAAAAAGTAATCTTTTTCCTAAAAGATTACACCCAAAAATATATATTATTGGTTTTCATCGTTTTTTTACGTACATATAGTATTTTTCGTAAAAAACAAATAAATACAAAAATATTTTTGATATATTATTATATGTAAATAAGTATACGTAGATACGAACAACCAAGTTACCTATTTCCATAAGTATTGCCGAGGCAATACACCTTGTTAGGGGGCGTTCCGGTCCTTAACACGCGTATCGATAAAATTTGATTAAGCAAGAATAGATAAATACTTCCAATTGGCAATAATTCGAAGAATACAAACTACAAAGTGAATAGAAAGGCGACGTGCTATAAAATGCCGTCTAAGGGTTAATAGGTACTTAAGTGCTTCACGCCACCTAACCCCCCGTTCACTAGTGCGTATTCTAAGAAGGAAGGCTTTATTGGGGGTCTTGCACCCAAGTAGTAATTATATATATACTTTCTTGTGGATATTTCATATCGAACCTCGAGGGAGATTATCTTTTCTCTCTCAAAAGTCGACCGAGGGCTACTCCCTCATTCCTCGTGTTTACTTACACGTGTACTCGCACACGTGTAAACATACCACCTTTGGTGTATTACTTCCTTCCCCGAGGAAGCTTTTAAACGTCATTTTACTTGTATATACATTCGGCCACCTTGTTACACATGGATACTCGTTCCATGTTGGAGATTTTGCAACAACGATCCACCAACGCTAATTATTCTCCTTGTTCGACTTGTGGTGGTCCACACGATACTTATTTATGTGATCAAAATAATAGTTATTATGGGGAGGGATATGCTTATAATGGAACCGAGAACCCTAATTTTCAACCTAACACTCAAATGGACTACACTTGTAATGACTATATGGGGTATTCCGGTTTTTCATCACAACCTCCACCATCATTTCATGATCAAACCTTTAATGAGCCATACCAAAACCAAGGATTTTCCAATTATGGAGGTTTTCAAAATGATGATAATTTTCAAGGCTATAATCAAGAAACCTTTCATAATCAAGGATTTTCAAACAATGAAGGCTTTCAAAATGATGAAAATTTTCCATGCTATAATCAAGATACTTTTCAAAATCAAGGATTTTCACATTATGAGGGTTTTCAAAATGAAGGAAATTTTCAAGGTTACAATCATGATAACTTTCATAATAAAGACTCTTTTCAAACCTATAATTCACCTAATTATGGAAATCCACCTCCACCATATTCTTCAACTTATTCATGTGAGTTTTGTGGGAACGCACCCCATTATGGTTATGATTGTCGACCAAGGAATCCGCCTTCTTATGCTCTTAGTGATCTCAATGAGCTTTCTTTTCTAATCGAGCAACAAAGAAGAAACGATGGATATAGATTAAAGGCTTTTAAACGTATGAGAGAGATGAGTATCGAGGATATGAGAGAAGAATCTTGGTGGTTAAGGGAAGAAATTAAGTCTCTTGAGGACGATGTAAGGAACAAACGGTTTAATATCAAGAGAATTGGTGACATTTATAGAGAATTTGTGAACTATTCCTCTCAGTCCCTTAAGAAAGATTTAGATGATTTACTCGTTAAGATTGATAAAAAGGAACGTGAACGCATAAAAACCATGAGCTTTGAGGAAATAGAAAAGGAGAATCTGCGGATAACAGAGAGATGATATCTCTTTGTAATAACGCGAAGATGAAACTATCTAATAAAGAGGATATTTGTGACGAGTTGCATATTAAATACCGTCAACTTCAGCAAGAGTTACTTACTTTGCTCTTAGCAAAAGACGAAAAAGTAGAAGATGAAGGCATAGAAGACGAAAATTTTGCTACTCGTAGGCCTTATCCATTATTTTATGATTATGATGATGACGAACCTTCGATTTGTATGACACTTAATGATGACACACCTTTACCTCACGTGGAACCCACCGACTCTTTAACCATGGGGGACGAGCCTCTTAGCACTAATACAAACACCGATTTGGATGAATTAACCTCTTCTATTGTTGAGAACCTTATCCCAATCCAAAGAGAGTTTGAGGGTGTTTCCAATGAACCATGTGACGAGCTTTGTATTGATACCTCTTCTCCTCATGATCACATTGAGATTTCATCACATGTTGACCTTCATGATACTACTAGTGATTTTGGTGATTTTGATCTTGATGAATTGTTCAAAGAAAGGGATAATGAGATTGAAGAAGAGTTTATGCAAGATTTTCCACAAGTAGAGGATGATGATTGTGATTCTAGTGAGGCATCTTATGATATATTATCCGAGGACTTTTCATGTCAAGATGACCTTCCTAATTTGGATGATGATGTTGATCATATAGAAGAAGTGGAAGATGTTCATATTCGAGAGGTTTTATCAAACGTCTATAATCTTATCTCTTCGATTGAAGCTTTGAATGAAAACCATAATGATGAGTCCATAGAAGAAGAACCTTTTATTGATATTTCTTCACCGGTTTTTGAGGTTGCACCTATTGATTTTTATGATGATATCATCCCTTTGAGTGATTCTCTCAATACACCTTCTTTTGAGCCTTCTATTCCCAACCTCCCACCCTTGAAGTTGGTTATTGATGAAGATCCTATACTCTTAGAGATTGATCCTTTTTCACCTATGGCACCTTTAGAACCTAAAACCTTTGATATGGATTCTCATATGGATATTGATGACACCATAGAGGCTTATCTTGTTGATATTGATATTGAGGTTGATGATAGTGATTCTACTTGGGAAGAGGAGATTCGTCTTAGTGAGAACTTGCTTTTTGGGAACATAGAGATTACACCTCCTTCACAAGACACTATTCATCTTGATCCTTCTTTTTCTATGCCTTCTATGGAAGATTACCCACCTTCTGATGATGATGAAGAGCCTAACATGGACATAATAGTTATGAATGTTTTGATACCTACACCTTCATATTCTCATGATGCTTTGATCACTAAGGGGGAATCTTATATGGTTGACACGAGTTCATCTTCTTATTTTCCCATGAAGGGAAAGGTTTTTGATCCTGGGATACGTATGTTTGGGAAAAATTGGTTTTCATCTACTCCACTTAAGAGTGTGACTTCTATTGATATGGACTTCTTGTATGAGCTTACTTTGGTGATGCTACCTATTTTGGAGTTGTTCACTTGTAGAGATGGGAACTTTGTATTTGATCCTGGGGTGCTTCATATTTGAGAAATTTCGTATGTTGGACAAACTTGAGACACGTTGGACCGTTCCATTTATCGAGGCGGATATTGTAAATCTTATAGTAAATGGCAACGTTCTAAGTTTGAGTGTATCATGTGAGACGAGCTTCAAAATGGATAATCTTTACTCTCCATGATGGTTTCCCCAAGGACAACTTAATTCGGGGCCGAGTCGAGCTAGCGACTTAGGGTTAAAAAAAACTCAAGCATTGAATAACTAGGTTAGAAAACGTAGAGTAGATTTTCAATAGGTTAGGTTTAACTAAAAGGATGTTATAGTAGAGTTGAAGTGGAGGGGTGCCCTTTTTCGTCTTTTGGTGTTTGTTTCAAGGGTTGCTCTCTCACATTTCATGCTTGGAGCTTATGGAGGAGGCCCGTATATCTGGTTCACTTCGATTAGTTTTTGCTATCGTGATATTCAACATTGTGCTTAAAATGAATACCCTTTAGTTGTCTCTTCCTTAACTTGAGTTAAGAAAAGTTATCAATGTCATAAGTGTAGGGAAGTTTACTCCAATACTCTTAAACATTGAGGACAATATTTATCTTAAGTGTAGGGGAGACTTCTATCGAAGTGACCTTACCTAGACCATTGCCTTAACTTCATGATAACCTGGAAAAATTAATTTTTCGATCATTTTTCAAATTTTTCATCTACTTTGGCCACCAAAGATATGCATTCATAATTTTTGCATTAATCATTTTTCATTTGCATAACACATTTGCATTGTATATATTTCTTCTTTTGTTTTTCATCAAAAATATATAAAAAGAAAAAAAATATATAATAAAACATGGTTTTAACAAGTTTAGACTTCTTTGACATATTAGGCCCGCCATGGATATTTTGACTCAACCCGAGTTTGCTTATTTTAGCATTCTCTAGCTAGTATCCTTAACCATGTAGTCCTTCATTGGTCTATTAGGCTAAGCATCCACCAATTTCATTATTTGAAATTTTAAATTTGTGGAGAATGGGAAATGATAGAGTTGAAGCAAGTGTAAAAGGGCTAGATAGACTTCATGGCAATTACTTGTGGCTAAACCCTTCTCTTCTTTACCTCTATTTTCTTCGCATGTATATAATTGTTAATAAATAATCAAGTACGGTTTTAATTGGTTTGTAATCTCTTATGCATTTTTGGCCAATCATTCATGGTTGATATGAGTACGTCTTAAGATTCTAAGTTAGCACGTTTTATGTGTACTAGACTTATGTCATGCTCAATATTTAGCGGGTGTTTTTCTTTTTATTCTTTTCAACTTTCTTTGTGAGGAATAAAGAAAAATAAGAGCGGCTTATAAAAAATGAGTGGCTAGAAAAAAGAAGAAAAAGAAAAGAAAAAAAAATAAATAATACAAGACTCCCAAGAGGGGCAGTGCGGTGTTAATTATAGTGACTATTGAGTTCCAATATTACCTTGACGGGTTGCGGGGATTCAATAGATTGCTCCAATCCAATATTACCTTGACGGGTTGCGGGGTTGAAGATCCAAAGTCTCAAAAAGATGGCGGATGTAAATTATTGCGTGAGTTTTATTTTCCTTTCCTTAGCGAGTGTGTAGCTACTTATGAAAGCATGACATGAGGATTTTACACATAAGGCGAATGACTTATTACTCTTGAAACGGACTTGTATTAATTGTGAGTGGTTTTTCAAGTAATGGATGAGAGGATTACTTAGGATTAAAACCGTGCTTCCTTATTTTTGGATTTTACATTTCTTATATTTCACGCTTCAAATAATGACAAATTTGCCCAAAAGCAATTTGCTCAATTAATAACCGGTTCCACATTTAATTGTCATGAATAAGTTGATGCACTTTTTACTTGTGAATACAATGATCCCATTTTTAAGCTTGGTATGGGGAAAGTGAAACTTGAGGGTGATAAATGTCCATGGTACCCAAGCCCTAATCAAAGTCATTGAATTCTTTATGAGTTATTTCCATCAAAACCATTTATGAAAAATAAAAAATACATAAATAGAATTGTTTTCTTTGCATTGCATATTAAATATTCAAAACCATTCATCATGTAGTATAGTTTAGTCTATCAAATCATAAAATGGCCAAGGTTGGTTAATTATGAGAAAAGTGTAACTTGGTGCTTTAAAATGCTGCATTGCATGAGGACATGGCAATGGTCAAGTGGAGGGGAGTTGATAAGTGTGAAAACACTCATCAATAATGATCCAAATACCACTCAAAACACAGTCAAATACTTTATATTTAACTTTAAAATATCAGAATTATGCGTGTATTTGTGTTTCATGTGTTTTCAGGTAAGAAGATACATTTTCGAGCAAACATGCGTTTTCATGGATTTATTTGATGAAAAGACGAAGAAAGGGACGAAAGATGCTTTCAAGGACCATACTTGCCACTACTTCAAAGATCGAGGGCTTAGCATACACTTTTCATTAAGATAAAGGATGGAAAAGTGATTACTTAAAAGTTTTAATACACATTTGAAAAGAAATGAAAAGTGGAAGGATTAAAATGCAAAAGAAATGAAAAGTTTGGAAAGTCTTATTTACTTGGTCATTTTGACCAAGACCGGTCAAACACAAACACAACATACACGTCTTCATCTTCCCAAAGAGAGAGAAAGAAACCGACGGTTTATTCCTTCTTTCCACTTCAAAACCTGCAAGTTCCAATCACGGACGATCCATGAAGAATCAAGTGAAGACATAAACTACAAAGATGATCAGCTTTTTCTCCTCTACATGGTGGTACCAATGAATTAGATCAAGACTCAAGGATAAAGAAACCCCCAATTCTGGAATGAAGATGGAAGAACTTTATCCTCGTATTTACACGTGTCCACTCCTTATTGGATAGAACACGTCACACCTTTCCCTCGCCGGCTATAAAAAGAAGACGAGGCCCTCACATTCAGACGGTTAGACTAGGAGTAGTTTTACACATAGTAGTTAGGAGTAGATAGCTTTTCTCTCAATTGCTTTATGATTTTCAGTTAGAAATTCAGTTAGAATCTGTTAAGCTTTTGTAACCAATTGTTTTTTTTTTCACCATTAATGAATGCAAGCTTTTTCTTAAAGTCTTCTTGATCTTCTCTTAATTCTTCTTCTACTGTTACTGTTCACTCTAAAAAGCTCATTCTTTTTCTCTTAACTTTTCTACTATTGCCGTTACAGGAAATCTCTTGTGAATAATTGGTAGATTGTTTCAGTTTAAGTTTTCTTATGAATCTGTTAATCAGTTTAAGTTGTAACCGAATCGTTTCAGTTTTCACCTTTAATGAAATTTCAGAGTTTTTCTCTCTTTCTATTTCATATTACTTTCGAGATTTTGAGCTTATTATAGAGTTTTTGATATGATATTAGTTGAGTAGTTGAGTTTTGGTCAAGTTTGTTAAGTCATTTACTCTTCAGTTTAATCTGTGAATTTAGATATAGCAATTTCGATTTTCTGAAATTGATGAGTTTCTCCTTTCGACTTCAAGCTTTCACTCTGAAATCGGTTAAAGAGTTAAATTGAGTTAGTAAGTTTGTTACGAATTTACAATTTCAGTAATATACAATTTCGGTTACGTGAGTTCGTTTTCATCAAGTTTTCATGAGAGAACTTTAAATCAGTTTTAAGTGTAAAGTTTTCAATTGATTTGATATAGATCAATAATTGTAGGATTAGATTCGAGAGTCCTATTTTGTTTTTATTCGTTCGTTTCGGTTTGATTTTGCAGGATTTCTTTCAGTTTTTGAAGATAGCAGATTGGTGAATTCAGTTCAGCAGCTCAACTCTGCAAGTTCTGCAATTCGGTTGATTGCTATTTGATAATAAGCTGATTACAGTTTTTCAGTGAAAATTTCATTATGCAGGCAGATTAGTAGACGAAGATTAGGGGTGTTTTGTATTAAACCGGCTCAGCGCCGCGTTTCGACAACAACGGTCTGGCCTGGATGTAACTGGTCAAGCTCGTTTCATTTTTTTGCGATATCTAGTTTAGCTAGCTGTAATTTTGGTAGCGTAAATCTTGCCTTCAAATTGTTCTTAATGATCTGTTGGTAATATGATACTTTTAATATGATTTTCTTTCCTTTATTGATGGAAGCATTATAGATGGAGTTCAGTTTTAGTACTACTAGTTACATACAGTTCTATTGAAATTAGCTTGTTTAGGATTAACGTAACGATAACTAGTATTTGGGTCTGGTAATCTCTTGCTGATTTGACTCACTAGGAGTATTGAGTTACTGATTTTGTTTGTTTAAGTAGCAGTATGATACAGAAGGTAGTGTAGATTTGGTTGAAAGAGTTTATACTCGTTTTTTTACTTCTAATGGATAAGTTTAGTTTTATTTGGGCCTACAATTTCAATTAGGCTAGTTACTGGACTTTAGTTGATATTTTGTTGGATCTGATTTTCTTTAAATTGGGCTGTTAGTTAATGAGTTTGGACTGTAGTGTATTTTGCAAGATTTACTTCTTATTTTTTTTCTTGGACGTATTGCAATTTTCTGTTAGTGTAATAATAATAATACTACTAGTTTTATTAGAACGGTAGTTTAGTTTATTTTCTCGCTTTACATTTGGTGCATTTATTTGCGGTAATTGCTAAATGTTTTTAGTGTAGTACGTATATGTAGATTAGCTAATATTTTTACCTTTTTTAATTGCTTTGTGCCAAGTAGAAATAGATTACCAATCAAGTCTTTTTAACCAAAAACAATCAAGTTGAGCTTAAAAACGTTATATCAATTCGAATCGATACCGAGAAAAACGAACTAAAAAATGAATTATTAGATATGCGGTGGTCCTCACTCTTACACCACTTGTACCGCCACCCAAGACTACCCTGCTGAGAATGTGAATGCAGCATATGGTACCTATCCTCAACCTGCTTATCAAGCTCGACCACAAGGTGACCGTAATTTGCTTAGCTACCGCTCCAACAACTACCCCCAAACAACCCAAACCAACAACAAAACCTCAACCGCCCTCCTCAACAACAACAACAACCTCGTACATCATATATACCTCCTCACAAGCAGCAACAACCATCTCAACGTAACAACCAAGTTTACCCACAACCTGCTTATCCACCACCCGCATACAATGCTCCTCCCAACCAACCCACCGCTCTTCACCAAGAAGTGGAAACTTATATGAGGACTAACGATGTGATAGTGGGAAATCTTCAGAGAGAGGTGCTCAACCTGAAAGAACACTTGGTCAAGCAAGGAAACGATTTGAGAGCTGACATGAGAAATACGTTGGATACCCAAACAAATGAATTGAAGAACATGATGGCTAGTTTCTTCCAAGGTAATCAACCCTCTTCTTCGGGTACTCTTCCGAGTAACACCGTTGCGAATCCAAGAGGGGAGATGAAAGCAATCACCACTCGAAGTGGTAAAGGTACCAAGGAACCCGAGCTTCCTATACCTCCACCGGTGATTGTGACTAAGGAGAACGAGTCACCTGCTCCAATTCCTCACCCTTCTCCTTCCCCAATTTCTCCACCTCTTCCTTCTACCCCTCCTCCACCCGTGGTTGTGAGTGATCCTATTCCCCTAAAGCCTTCTTCTTCATCCAATATACCTTATCCTTCAAGGTTGAGGAAAGAGAAGCAAAAGAGAAAGGATGATATTCAAGTTTCAAACTTTCTCAAAATGTTTAAACAATTGAATTTTAACATCTCCTTTGCCGAGGCTCTCGCTCACATGCCCAAGTACGCGAAAATGTTTAAAGATCTTCTGAGCGACAAAGAAAAGCTTCTCGACATTGCCAATACCCAACTTAATGAGAATTTCTCTGCAGTGCTCTTAAGGAAATTGCCAACCAAGCTTGGTGATCCGGGTCGTTTCTTAATTCCTTGCAATTTCCCGGGAGTAGAGAATTGCATGGCCCTAGCCGATCTAGGTGCCAGTATCAATCTAATGCCTCTGAGCGTTTGGAAGCAATTATCTCTCCTTGAGCTAGTCCCCACCAAAATGACTTTGGAGTTAGCTAACCGTATGGTTGCTTATCCAGTGGGGATAGCCGAAGACGTCATTGTAGGAGTCGACAAATTCACCTTTCCTGCTGATTTCGTCGTTGTTGACTACGACATGGACCCGCGTGTGCCATTGATCGTTGGTCGTCCATTCCTGAGGACCGGTCGCACTCTAATCGATGTTGAAGCTGGTGAGCTTATCATGAGAGTGGGTGACGATAAGATCGTCTTCAACATGGGAAAGCTTTCTAAACAGCCTTATTCATACGAGAGTTTTAATTGTATTGACATTCTTGATGAGGCTTGTGAAGAACACTTCAAAGATGCTTGTAAAAGTATTCCTACCTCTCTTCCCAATGTTGAGACCGTTTCCTCTATCGACTCATCACTATCTCTATTTGGAGAAAGTGATTTCCTTTGGAAAGATTTGGAAGCCACCATGGGAGATGTGAATTTAGCCAATGACGATTCTACTACCAATTGGGATGAAGATCTCCGCCTCATTGAAAACCTTCTCAAAGAAGACAATCTTTCTCCTCTATCTCCGACGGTTACTGCTACTAATCCTCCTTCTCCTAAAGAGGTGACTAATGATGATCCATCGTTAGTTTCACCATCTATTGAGGATCCTCCCACTCTTGAGCTTAAGGACCTACCTCCTCATCTTGAGTACGTTTTCCTTGAAGATAACGAGAAGTCGCCCGTCATCATCGCAAAGGACCTAAAAGAAGAAGAAAAAACCCGACTTGTCGCCGTGTTGAAGAAGCACAAGAAGGCTATTGCTTGGAATATTTCTGACATTTGTGGAATTGATCCTCACTTCTGCACACATAAAATTCTCATGGAGGACGACTTTAAGCCCACAATTCAAAGCCAACGAAGGGTGAATCCAAAAATACATGAAGTCATCAAAACAGAGGTTATCAAACTTCTTGATGCGGGTATGATTTACCCTATTTCGGATTCACCATGGGTTAGTCCAATCCATTGTGTGCCTAAGAAAGGCGGCATCACCGTTGTGCCAAATGCAAACAACGAACTGATTCCTACCCGTCTCATCACTGGGTGGAGAGTTTGTATAGACTACCGCAAACTCAATGATGCCACGAGAAAGGATCATTTCCCTCTACCTTTTATGGACCAAATGCTTGAACGTTTAGCGGGTAATGAATATTACTGCTTTCTGGATGGTTTCTCGGGTTATTTTCAAATACCCATCGATCCCCAAGATCAAGAGAAGACAACATTCACTTGTCCCTATGGCACATTTGCTTACAAAAGAATGCCTTTTGGCTTATGTAATGCCCCCGGGACTTTCCAAAGGTGCATGTTGGCTATCTTCCATGACATGGTTGAACAAACCATGGAAGTCTTCATGGATGATTTCTTGGTCTTTGGGGATTCCTTCTCTTCTTGCCTTGCCAATTTGGAACGTATACTTAAGAGGTGCGCAGACACTCGCCTTGTTCTAAATTGGGAAAAATGCCATTTTATGGTAAAAGAAGGCATTGTGCTAGGACACAAAATCTCTAAAGCCGGTCTTGAAGTCGACCGTGCTAAAGTAGACGTCATAGCCAAATTACCTCCACCTTCAACCGTGAAGGGTGTGAGAAGCTTTCTGGGTCATGCGGGCTTCTATCGTCGATTCATTTAGGATTTCTCTAAAATCGCTCGCCCGATGACCCACCTCTTGGAAAAAGATACTCCTTTTATCTTTTACAAAGAGTGCCTTGAAGCCTTCAACTTGCTTAAGGATAATCTTACTAAGGCACCCGTCTTAGTTACCCCTAATTGTGAGCTGCCTTTCGAGTTGATGTGCGATGCTAGCGACTTTGCTATTGGTGCGGTTTTGGGCCAAAGAGTGAATAAACACTTCCAACCAATCCACTATGCTAGCAAGACAATGACGGGGGCACAATTGCATTATACGACAACCGAAAAAGAGCTTTTAGCTGTTGTCTATGCTTTTGAAACGTTCCGCCCCTATCTTGTCCTTTCCACCACTATTGTATACACGGACCATTCCGCGTTGAAGTACTTGATGACAAAGCATGATTCTAAGCCAAGACTTCTTCGTTGGGTTTTACTCCTTCAAGAATTCAACATTGAAATTCGTGACAAGAAGGGAGTAGAAAACCTGGCCGCGGATCATCTGAGCAGACTTGAGGATCCATATCAAGGGGATCATCCGAACAAAGAGATCAATGACTATTTCCCCCTTGAGACCTTAATGTCTATAGATCTCAATCTCGATGGCACCCCGTGATTTGCGGATATTGCAAATTACTTAGCGGGTGGTGTTCTCATCCAAGGGTTAACATCCCAACAAAAAAAGAAGTTCTTGAACGATGTTAAGACTTACTTTTGGGATGACCCTTTTCTATTCAAACAATGCGCTGACTTGATTATTCGCCGATATGTTGACGGACCGACCGCTTTGGACATTCTCCAGGCTTGCCACAAAGGACCCACCGGTGGTCACTTTGGCCCCAACTACACTGCCAAAAAAGTGTTTGATTCGGGATTCTATTGGCCCACCATTTACCGTGATGCTCACGAGATGGTTAAACATTGTGATTCTTGCCAAAAACAAGGCAAGATCACACATAAAGATGAGATGCCTCAAAATTTCATACAAGAATGTGAAATCTTTGATGTATGGGGCATCGACTTTATGGGGCCATTCCCTTCTTCTAAAGGCAACAAATACATCCTTGTCGCTGTTGACTACGTTTCCAAATGGGTTGAAGCCAAGGCTTTACCCACTAACGACGCGAGGGTGGTTTGTAAATTCTTGAAACAATTGTTTGCTCGATTCGGTGTTCCTCGTGCTATTATCAGTGACCGCGGGACTCATTTTTGCAACGATCAATTTGCAAGAGTCATGGCGAAGTATGGTGTTACTCACAGTCTTTCCACTGCTTATCATCCTCAAACCAACGGTCAAGCCAAAATATCCAACCGTGGATTGAAAAGAATTTTGGAACGTACTATGGGAGAGCATCGCGCCGCATGGGCCGATAAGTTAGATGATGCTCTGTGGGCTTTCCGTACTGCTTACAAGACCCCGATCGGCTGTACGCCCTATCGTCTTGTGTACGGGAAAGCATTCCACCTTCCTATCGAGCTGGAACATAAGGCATACTGGGCCTTGAAGTGGGCTAACTTCGACATCAACAAAGCCGGTGATTTTCGCAAGATTCAACTCAACGAGCTACAAGAATTGAGGAATCAAGCTTACGAAAACTCATTGATCTACAACGGGAAGACCAAGATGATCCACGATGCTAAAATCAAGAACCGAGAGTTCCACGTTGGTGATCAAGTCTTACTCTTTAACTCTCAATTAAAAATCTTCTCAGGCAAGTTGAAGAGCCGCTGGTCTGGTCCATTCACCATCGCCAATGTTTTTCCCTATGGCACCATTGAGCTTTCTCAGCCAAATGGGCCCAACTTCAAGGTGAATGGCCAGCGTTTGAAATTGTACTTTGGTGAGGACATCTCTCAAGAGATGATTCCGTCCCTCACCACGTTCCCCATGAACTAATTTTGGGCCGAGTCAGGCTCGTGACTCGGTTATCAAAAACACGCGCTCCTCGGGAGGCAGCCCGAGTATCTATCCTTTTTATGTTTTTAACCCCTAAGTGTAGGGGAGCCTCTATAGGTCTTTCTATTTGTGTGGTGATGTGATTACAGGGATAAGTGCACTCTTGGAATCTTTGAAGAACCGTGCTCCCGTGTTATCCGAAATCCGGTTCTATCTCTCAACTATCGTGATTCAATTTTCTTCATACTCACATGTGAAATTGATCACTTTTGTCGTCTCTTCCTTAACTCGAGTTAATCAACGTGCACAATGTCATAAGTGTAGGGGAGAATTTTCCCACATGCTTAAACATTGAGGACAATGTTTATCTTAAGTGTAGAGGGGACTTCTATCGAAGTTTTAAGTGGATTTTCCCATGAAAATGCCTTCATTTAACCAGGAAATCCTATTTTTCAACACTTTTCAACTTTTTTATTAACTTTGGCCATTTAGTCGTAATTTTTAAATTTTTATCTTTTCTTTAATATGTATATATCCCGCAATAAAGTCAAAAAATATTAATAAAATGGTGTAGCTAGTTTAGAAATCTTTGACATATTAGGCCCGTTGCGTTTATTTTGACTCAACCCGAATAGACTTATCCAAGTTTATTCTAGCTAGTATCCTTAACCATGTAGACCATAATTGGTTTATTAGGCTAAGTATCCACGAGTCTCATTACTTGAAATTTTAAATTGTGGAGGACGAGAAATGATAGAGTCAATTATAAGTCGGTATTCTTGCACAAGCTCACTTGGTGTAATTATTTGCCTATTCTCCCATCACTTGCTAATAAATTATCTGCAATAAGTAAGGTCGTACGATTTGAAAAGTTACTTAGCTTCTAGCCCAAGATCGTTTAAAAGTTGCTCGGTAATGATAAGAGTTCATAGCCAAGGCATAACTTATGAAGCGGGGCGCGAAGATTGGCGAGTCCGAAAAGGACCTAACAAGGCATGAGGATTCCATTTTATTGCTAAAGATCCAAGGTGATGTGAAAAGCATTATTCCCAAAGTCAATATGAAGGATCAAGACTCACGACGAAAAGCAATCAACTTCCATAAAGATCATGGAGAAGTCTATCCGAAAAGACCCTAACAAGGTATGAGGATAAATAGATCCAAGTCCGAAAAGGAGGCGGATCGTTGTATCTCAAAATCCCAAATAGAGATTGAAGAAATAATCATGAAGTCGTAGTCAACAAAGTTGGAGTACCCCTCAAAAGTCTCCAAAGTGAAGAAACTCTATTACGATGAGAAGACCATTATCTCAAGCACGTCTCTCAAGATATGAAGTATGAAGTACATGCCAAATATTGGCCCGAGAAAGGTCTCAAATCGTGAACCGAGTTATGCCAAGATATGAACTTTTTGATATCCCGAGAAGCAGTTTTAAGAGATTTTGTCCTTTAGCTAACTATTGATCAAATCGTCCTACTTTGCTTTCAGCCTAAATAAACTATCGAAATAAGTCCAAAAATGCATCTTCATGATCATTCTAAGACAAAAATAAAATATAAGAGATACACCTAGGAATAAGGGAGTTTAAGCATTTAATTAAGCCATGTATGTAAGTGTTTGAATTGCTAACTTATAATAACAATGATCTCGTTTTTAAGCTTAGTTTGGGGAACGTGAAACTTGAGGGTGATAAATCTTCGCAGCACCAAAGCCCTAATGTAAGTCATTGATTTCTTTGCAAGTTATTTCCATGTAGCTGTTTTCAAATGAAAATGGTTTTCTATCCTTTTGTTTCCTTTAAAGTTTAATTTCTTTTAAGTACTTTAATTTTTGTTTAGTAGTATTTAAATAAGGCCAAGGTTGATTAATTATGAGAAAAGTGTAAAATTGCTTTATCACTAAGCACTGCATGAGGGCATAGCAATGGTTAAGTGTAGGGGATTTGATAGGTGTGTAAACACCCATCCTTTTATCACTTAATTCTGGCTAAAACGAGACCAAAACACGTATTTAATGTCATTTGTTTGGAATTATGCGTGGTTTTTGTGTTTATTGTGTTTTCAGAGCCAACCGGATGAATTATGGAGAAAACATGGGATTGCACGGGTTTTACTGAAGAAAAAGACTCAAGATAAAGTCTATTGTCCAAGAGATGCAAAAGATTTGAAGTCACTGGGCCTATTCGAAGATTTATCGAAGAAAAGGACCAAAGATGGAAGATTTACATAAGTCGAAGAAACTCAAGTCTATTAAACGAAGAAATTAAAAGACGAGTTGAATTTAATCGACGACAAATCCCGAATCAGAATCGAAAACGTCAACTTTTCTGAAAAGACGAGAAGACAAGAAGAACGGGAGAAAGCCCACTCACCAACCAAAAGACAAGGCTATATAAAGCCCTCCCCTCACACACTTTGCACCAGTTTTTAGTTTTCTTCTCTTCCCCTTTTTTCTCCCTTTTAGTTCGTACCATCACCAACACCACTACGGTGTTTGGTGATCTTGATCTTTGATTTTTAATCTTGTAATTTTCATCTTTGTTTTGTGATTGTTAAAACATTAATCATTCAATACAAGTTCTTGTTTAAATCTTTCCATTTAATCTTGTTCATCATCATCTTTTATTTCAAGTTTTCAAGTTCTTATTTGATTGATTTGATCCTTAAAAGTTGTTGGGATTTATGTTTTTGTTGATGGGATTTGTTGTTATTGGTTAGTAAATCATTAGTGATTAGTGTATTTAAGTTTTTGTTGAAAAACTTGGTGATTTTTGGATTAAAATCGTGTTTCCTTGTTCTTCGGGTAGTTACTGTATCTGAGATTCCCAGGTTCCGAATGAACTAAAAAGTTCCGGACGAATCAAAAGTTCCTGGTGAACTGAAAAGTTCCGGATGAGTATAATCTTCCGGATGAACTCTAAGTTCCGGATGAACTAGTAAGTTCCGAATGAATGTTATTTAAAAAAGTTCCGAGTGAGTTTTTAAGTTCCGAATAAGTTTCCTTTTAGAAAGTTCCGAACGAACAGAAAGTTCCGGATGAATCCAATCTTCCGAATGAACTGAAGTTCCGGATGAGTTTTAAGTTCCGAATGAGTTTCTTTTCCAAAAACTTCCGAATGAGTACAAGTTCCGAATGAAGCAAAACTTCCGGATGAACCTAAAGTTCCGAATGAAGCAAAACTTCCGGATGAACTAAAGTTCCGAGCCAAGTTCCGGGTGAAAGTTCCGCATAAGATCCGAGCCAAACTTCCGAACAAAGTTCCGAATCAAAGGGGTTCCGAGTGAAAAGTTCCGGATGAGCAAAGTTCCGAATCAAGGTTATTCTTCCGAATCAGTCATCTTTTGAATATTATTAATTGTTACTGTTTCTGTTCCTCCATTTTTATTTCATATTTTACTTTCAATTTTAATTTTAATTTTAATTCAAGTTTTTATATATTGTCATTAAATTAATTGCCTTTACATCTAAGTTTACCTTTGCTGCATTTAAATATTCAGTAGAATAGAAAACCACTCTCCTTCTTAGTAACCAAGAACAATCATTTCACTTAAGGCCGAGATCAATTCGAGAGGATATCGAGAGAAATTAGAACCCATACAAAATGCAAGTATCAAATGTACTCTCGATATATGGTTTAGTAGTATTAATAATATTAATATTTTTAAAAATATTTTGTTGGAAATACGTTTTACGTATTTATGAAGGATCGGTCGCTCCAACGATAATTATGTAATGGGCTCGTGGTCCACTTAGTAATGTATAGTCCATATAGCCCACATGTAGGGTGGGCTATATATATATACCCCTCCTAGCATGTTAGGAGGGGGTTGGTTAGTTCATTCATTCAACACTTTTCATTAATCTAATCACTTTCTCTCTCTACTTTTCTTCCCTCTCCTTTCTCTCTCTACACTTCATCTTCCTCCTTCCCCATTTCCACCATTAATCAATAGATCCTATCCTTCATTTATCAAATCCTTAGAAATCGTAGACCTTCAATTGGTATCAGAGCCATGGTTGAATCTTAGGATTTGCTTATTTTTTTATCTTTTGATTTGGTGGTAAAAATCCTTTCTTTTCTAATTTTTAATAATCTTTTCGTTTTATTTTTTTTATATAATCATCTCGTTCTTTTTCTTTCTTGAAAATCTATCTAATCAGTTTTATCTATCTAATCAGTTTTTATCAAGTTCTTTAATCACATTATTTAATCATTTTTTTATCATTTTTTTTATTAGTTTTAATCAATTTTTTATCATTTTTTTTTAATAGTTTCTTTAAATCAATCATTTTTTACTCAGTTATTTTTTTAATCAAATTTTTTTAGATCAGTTATCAGTCCAAATCCGTCCATTTTTTCATTTTTTTCATATCTGTCCAAAGTCAGTCCAATAGTCCATATCATCAATCTGTCCAACATCAGTCTCGTATTTTTGTCCAAAGTCTCAGGTTTTTATTGTCCTTTAGTCCTTTTTTTTTTATCCATCCTTTAACTGTTTTCCGTTCTATTCTGTATAAACATTCCGTATGGACAAACCTTGAAAAATTTTCCGCATAGACACATCTTTCAGAATAGGAAAAAGAATAGGAAAAAAGTTCCGAATAGGAAAAAAGTTCCGAATAGGAAAAAAGTTCCGAATAGGAAAAAAGTTCCGAATAGGAAAAAAGTTCCGAATAGTAAAAAGTTCCGAATAGGAAAAAGTTCCGAATAGGAAAAAGTTCCGAATAGGAAAAAGTTCCGAATAGGAAAAAGTTCCGAATAGGAAAAAGTTCCGAATAGGAAAAAGTTCCGAATAAGAAAAAGTTCCGAATAGGACTTTTCCGCATAGACAAAAACAACATCCCTTGACTCCCTTTCTCGACAATCACTCTCGAACCGCTTCACACAAACACAAAAACACCCCTCACCATCACATACACCTCGACCAAACCATTCTTGTCACAACCCACCCACACTCGACCGACCCTCACCATCAAACACAACCTTTCACCAAAACCCAAACTCAAACACCCTTCAACTCGACAAAACAGACTCCTTTTTTATCAAGACTCAACCTTTTTTCACTCGATTTCAGACCAAACCAAAAGACTCGAAACAAAGACACCTCTTACGATCTCCGTCTCACCAAACATCCTCGATCAAGACTAGATTTTTTCGACAGAAAGACTCGTACAGTAGATAGAAAGACTCATCAAAACAAAAAATTAGAGTGCCTACCTGAGACCTTATTTTCAAGATCTTGAAGCCATATATTCTTTGTCTTCTTCATTCGTGGGTGATGAGGTTTGATTTATTGTTTTGAGATTCGAGACTCATAGAGATTCATCATAGGATTGTGGATTTGTGTTAAGTTAAAGAGAAAGAAAGATTGAAGTAACAGGGGACGGAGGATACAAGAGAGTTTTTGGGTGGTTATGAGATTGGTTTTGTGTTTTTGGGTAGACGGCGGTTATATTGTGTGAAGGAGAGAGAGAGAGATACAAGGGATTGTGAGTATTTTGAGGCTGTGATTTTGTGATTTAGTCAAAGGAGAAGAGAGAGAGGCGGATATAACAAAGCAAACATTTGGGGCGGTGATATATTTCTTACTGGGCCACGTGTTTTTGATTAGACGGAAAGTGGAGATTTAATCCTTTGACTGGGCGGAGGTTACAATACAAACAATTTAAGTGTGGGTAGATTTTTTAGCAGAAAGTCAAAGCGGAGGTTCCTATGCTATTAGTGGAAGACACGTGTAGGTATAAAAAGACGGATAACATGTAGCAAGTGGGATCTTCATTTTTTTTATGTCTTCTTATTTTTATCTCGTGTTTTTCGAAAATATCAAATTTTCCAATTTAGTTGGGACACGTTTTTAAGTTATCAGATTTTTTTATCTTTCAAAATATTAGATTTTTATTTCATTTTCTATTTTTTAATTAAGTTAGTTTTATATTTTAGTTTTTGGTACATCGTATTGCGACGGGTATTTCGAAAGAAACTAAGTGGTAAAATATTTGACGGGCCATTCCTTATTTTTACCATAGCTTGGATTTATTCGTTGACGGGCCTTATTTTTAGCGAGAACTGAGTTTGAGTTAGACTCCGGTTTAATTCATCATCGTTTGAGCCGACAACAATTTTTGAGCCGAGTAAAGAGTTATATTTTCACTCAAGGATTTTTAACAATTGTTTTACGGATCTTTCGTTGGTTTTGTCATAATCCGGGAATTTTTGTTTCTAATTTTCTTCACGATCTGCAAAATCACGAAACAACCTTAAAATTCAATGGAGTCTTTGAATTCAACCTTTCGAGAGGGAGACTTGCAAAAATTACATATTATGCAAAACAAAGTTAGAAAAGTGGCATCACTTCATTTCAAATGCTTCAGTCTCATCTTGTCACTCTTTCGGGGATTCAAGGAGGGAGCGAATTTGTGACAATCTTTGGACAAGATCGTCATATATTCATCGACTCAATTTTCACCACTTTGACCGAACTCGCCGAGCAACTCAACCATAACAACTTTAATCACTTTGCATCGGCACTTGCATATAAGGCTCTTGTGACACACCTCACGCCTTTCCTCCAATTTAATATCATCAAGCCTGAAAGTTCAATGATTTGCCAATCGTTTCTTCGAGATACACATACCGAGCTTCGAGTTTTCCGTGATACGATTTTGAAACTCATGTCATCGGTCTCGTCTTCGATTTATGAAAGATCTCGACTTCAGCAAACGTATGATAATGGAGTGCAAGAATCAATGCCGCAGATGCAAGAGGAGAATTGTCATACGGTTGAAAAATTGGAGCCTAAAGATGGCAAGAGCACGGAATCAGGAGCACAACATGATACCAGTGGTACGTCAGGGATTGTTCACGAGATCACTCTTGATGACACCTTACCCGTTTATGACGAAGAGCCTGCAAACATGGTACAATGTGATGTTAATTATGATGTATATGCTGATGACATACCGCATATTGAGCATTCGAAACCTAATTATGACAAACATGGGATGGAAAAGAGTGATAGAAATACCACTTCTGATTCATCCGATGTGGGTCATAATGGGGGAGAAAGTATTCAAAATGCTAAACATCATGATAATTGTCCCATAACTGCTTCATTGATTGCTTCTGATTCCAAGATTAGAGAGCTCGAAATGATTGTAGCTCAACAATTAAAAGATCTTGAGGATGCCAAACTTGAATTTTCTAAGAAAACGGATAAATTTGAAACATACTTTGAAAAACTTGAAAAGTCAAACGTTGTTCTTGAAAGAAAATTGGATCAAACTGTTCTAGATTCTAAAGCTGAAAAGGATAATTTTTGAAACAAATTCAACTGCTTGAATCTAAGTTGGCATCCCAAGATAACTTGCTCAAAGAGAATGAGACTTTAAAGGCCCAAGTACAGGAAAAGGTTTTTGCTATAGCTGCGTTGAAAAACGAGTTAAGAAAAAGTAAAGGACCTAGTGTGGACACTAAGCTTGAAAAACCATCAATCTTGGGGAAACCGCCTACAAATCAGTTCGTCAGACAACCGTCTGTCAGACAACCTACTGCATTTGGATCCGAGCGATCACAATCCTCGAGACCGCGGTTTGCCTCCCAAGTTGATTTGGGTCATATTTCTAGAACTGTCACTCCAGCAACTAGGCCCAATGTGATCACTCCAGCTTTAGCAAGACCAAATCATATGATTGCCTCTAGTTTCCCTAAAAATACCAAGACCACGTCTAGAACTAGTTCAAATGACGTTTGCCATAAATCTGGTCAAAGGGAAGCTATTCAAAAGACACATGTAAGAGATAGCAATGTCCAACCTAGTCAGATGCCTTCTAGATTACCCAACACTGCTAACCGTAGCATGCCATCTTCTAGGAGCATCGATCAATCATCTAGGAATTATTCAGACATTAAATATGCTACTTGTAAAACATGTAGAAAATGTGTCTTTACGGCAAATCATGATGCTTGTGTCAAGAAATTACTTGATGAGGTGAACTCCCGTGCTAAAATTAAGTCCCAGTGGATAACTAAAATCAAACCCTTTGGTAAAGTTTGGCGCCCCACTGGTAGAACCTTTACTCTTGTAGGAAACGAGTGCCCTTTAACTAGGATAGTCTCTGATTCTACGAAGACTACTAGGGAGGAAATTGCAAAGGATGATACATCACTTAAGCCTGAACTTAAGATTTTCTATAAAAGGAAACGTTTGCCAACTAAGACAAGTGAATTATCCCCTCAGGCCACCTCTGACACAAGTAAAGCCCACTGTGAACCCCCACGTGCTTCAAAAATAGATATCTCTAACCCATGCAAAAGTATACAAACTCCTAATGAGAATGCAGGTACCAAAGTTGATGTTTCAAAAGAACGAAGCGGTCCAATCGTTGTATACCGTTCAACTAAGGACACTCTTAGAGTTTGGTTGCTGAAGAAGCAGATATCAGAGAAACAAATGTCTCAGGGGATTCATGGTTAAGCTGCAAACAAGGACTTACAGTCACATAACAGACTGTAACTCGATCTCAAAAGACAGGAAAGTTCATCCCGATGATGACTTATCCTAAAAACGAGAAATTCATTTTTCTCGGGCATGAGCTTATATCAAAAACATTCCAAGTTTTTAAGCTCATGCATTAAGGCTTATAGATAAATGACAGTCTATAACCCGTTCTTCAAAGGCAGGAAAGTTTATCGCCGATGATAAACTTATCCTTACAACGAGAAATTAATTTTTCTCGGGCATTAGCTTATATCGAAAACATTCCAAGTTTTTGAGCTCATGCACAATGACTTACAGTTAAATATCAGACTGTAACTCGGACTTAAAATAAAGGAAAGTTTATCGTTTATGATAACTTATCCTCTTAACGAGAAGTTCACCTTTCTCGGTCATGAGCTTGTATTAAAACATTCGAAGTTTTAAGCTCAGAAAGGAAAGTGTATCTTTTAAATAAGAGAACTTTTCCTCATAACGAGAAATTAACCTTTCTCGGTCATGAGCTTTCCGTTAAAACAGTCAAAGTTTTCAAGCTCATGAACACGACTTCTAAGTAAATGTCAGCTTAGGACTCGTTCTTCAGATAAAAGGAAAGTTTATCGCCGATGATAAACTTATCCTTAACAACGGGAAGTTTACAACTTCTCGGACTTGAGCTCGTTTTATAAGATATTCAACATCTTAAGCTCAAGTAATTGGTTTTCAAAACTTTAAACACAATTTTTCGAGAATTTCTCAAAAGGTTTTTCTAAATCTTTCAAAATTGTGTGTTCAAAAATGTTTTGATAAAAAGAGCATGTCTTCTGGAATCGATAATATTTACGAACCTAGAAATGTCATTCAATAATGACACGGGGTTGTAAATAAAGTTCGAGCAGAAGTTTAAATTTTTTAAAACATGCTCAAAATGGTTTGCTATTATTTCAGATAGTAACCCGCTTTTCACTTTGAAGTCAAGCATTTCACCGGAAAGCTTTGACTTCAGAATCCGAAGTTATCAACTCCACAATCCAAAGTTCGTTGCAATTGATATCTACATACTCGACGATGCGACTACTCAAACGGTGACTACAGCTCTTTCAATAGAACACGGGTCAACAATTGAGGGAGAGCAATTGTCCAGCATTCAGAATCCTTGATGCCGAGAGTGCCAAGTTCACATATTGGTGTTAAGAAAACGATATCAATCATACACATGGAGTCAAGAGATAACTTCAGAAGTTACGAGGAAGACCAACATTCGTGAACAAGAACCATGTGCTTTTTTCATATGATGTTCTTCATCATTCAGGTCCAACCTCGTAAATTGCTAATATTGTGAATTCATTATCATATATGATCTTTGCACGTGATAAATACCTTACACTTGTGTTTAAAAGGTATTTAATATACGTTTCAAGTACACCCTCATTAATTTGAGGGGGAGCTTGTTAAATTCATGAAGATAATTGGACTTGCATTTTTCTTCCCAAATTTTCTTAAAATGCTATTAAATCAATTGATATTAAAAACATCGATTGGGTTAATATTTTTAATATGGGGGAGAAAATGTGATTTAATATGGGATATGATCAATCATAAATGGTTTGACTTAACGTGTTATCTCATCCCGACATGTGCGAAATGTTTTCGAATATCGTAGCATATGTTAAGGGGGAGCAAAATGGATTTGCACTTCAAAATGGATTTCATGGTGACATACACTTACCCAAAACATCTCTATTCACGACGATGAAGGTTGTGGTGATATAAGGATGGTAGGATAGGTTAAAGTCCAATGATTTCTCTAGAACCGGAGGAATCTTCCCAAGGACATTCCATAGCTAGAAATAGTAGTCCTTAGGAAAGATGGAGAAAGATTGTGAACGTAGCTGAATGCCGACCAAGTACTTAAGTTAGCACTGGAACAATCACAACAAGGTGCTAGTTATGACGTATTGGTAAGCATTGAAGGGGTTGAAGAATGATAAAGAATTGTAAAGATAAAGGGTGTAAAGAAAGAAGCCCTCCTTACAACCTTAGGCAGAAACCGGGTCAATTCATATGCTATTGAGATCATTTTTAATGATTCTTGATATTGAAGACTGACATCATGGACCCAGTGATGCAATGCACAACCCTTCCCAGCTAACTCAAATATCTCTCAAAAGGTATTAGTTTTAATCACACGGAGATTAACACATTATCTACTGGTTTATTCACTCCGAATAAATTGGTATTGAAAAGGTGGCACTCCTCTCCAGCTTCCGATCACTAAAATCCAAAATGCACGATCGAGTCTAGAGCCATTTGAGATCATCAAATATCTCATTAGGACATACTTTCATATTTACTTGCTTCTTCACACACTGTGAAAAGTAAGAAAGTTCTTAAGAGTCCTACGCAAAATCTTCATGATCTTGCCTGAACATCCGAGTAATACGAAAGTATTTACAATGAAGATGGAAATCCTTCTTGAGCGAATATCAAAAAGCTCATGGTAGGTGACTTGTGCGATTCTTTATGAATCAAACTTGTGATAACTGGAAAGCAACAGTGGTTTAATTCTTAAATGAATTTAAACACGTTCCAGGCCTCTACGCATTATCATATGATCTTGCCAGAACATTCAGAGTGACTCTTTATTGATCACAGTGACGAGTGGAAATCCTTCTAGTGTTAACATCAAACAGCACTTGGTAGGTAACTTGCAAGATTCTTTATGAATCAAGCTAGTGACAACTGGAAAGCAACGATGGTGCGGTTCTTAAATGAAATTCACTTGTTCCAGGAACATGAATTGACGGCTTCAAATCATGCGGATAATATTATCCAAATGATTCACTCTTTACGTTCGCAGTCAGCTTTGGACGGTCGAGTAAAGAGAACGGGTTTACCCGCGAAATCTTGTCAAGGAGGTTCTTAATTGAAACTACCTGCCACAAGTACGATATTTAATATCGTCCAACGGTCTTCACCGACCGGAGGTAAAATGCTACCGAATTAGAATGAAATGTTCAAGGCCATTTCATCCGTGTATATTGTTTGTTGCTAACTGTCTTATGCAGCGTAACAAGAAGGTGGCATTGCGGTGTACAATCCAGAAGAAGTCGTCACCACATGCTTATACTACATACACTTAGTACTTCAACAAATTCAAGAAAGTCTGAAGGTCAAGTCTTCCGCTGTATCAAACTCTGAAGCTTTCAAGAATTTAAAGGTATAAGTATGTGGAACATGAAGTCACAAAGAGGCAAATTTCACAAGTGATGAATGCACAAGGTCAAGGCAAGGAAACATGCTCAAGAACTAAAGTCAAAGATCACTTCAAGCATATTCACAAGAACAAGATCGAAGACTCAAGCATAGATGCTAGGTTTAAGATTTTGTAAAATGGTGTGACCTCCCTTAGGGGGAGATTGTTGGAAATGTGTTTTCCCAAAGAAAGTCTCGGTCACATCATTATTAGCATAGATCACGAGCCATAGAATATTTAGAACTTTGTAACTTGGAGCGACCTCCCTTAGGGGGAGATTGTTGGAAATACGTTTTACGTATTTATGAAGGATCGGTCGCTCCAACGATAATTATGTAATGGGCTCGTGGTCCACTTAGTAATGTATAGTCCATATAGCCCACATGTAGGGTGGGCTATATATATATACCCCTCCTAGCATGTTAGGAGGGGGTTGGTTAGTTCATTCATTCAACACTTTTCATTAATCTAATCACTTTCTCTCTCTACTTTTCTTCCCTCTCCTTTCTCTCTCTACACTTCATCTTCCTCCTTCCCCATTTCCACCATTAATCAATAGATCCTATCCTTCATTTATCAAATCCTTAGATTACGTAGACCTTCATATTTTTACTCTAATATTAATGAATCATTTTTAAAAATATTTAAATAATATTAATGAATCATGACGATTGACGATTTAAAAAGAACGATGACGACTACGATCCCGATGGATGCCCAAATTTCTATGTTTATTGTCGTTTTATCGATATTATAATTTTTCGAGGATTTTACTTTCTGTTCGTGTTAAGTTGAGTCGGGTGCGTTTTATTGCTTTCCGGGTACATTTAAATTGTCCTAAAAGTATTTTGGAGTGTTCGGGATGATCCCCGACTCCCGCAAAATTTTTCAATTTGACTAGTGAGTCATTCCCGCAAACATTGAGGTCGTTTTCACTTAAGGCCAAAAGAAAGCTATAATTGCACAACATGGGCCCCAATTTTTACAAAATGGAAATGTAAACACACACACAACACAAATTCACAAAAAAATTTCTCTCATCTCTCTCTTTTCTCTCTTTAGGCCGACGGCCAAACCACCACACCACCACCACTTATTTTTTTTCTAGCTTGTTTTAATCAAAACAAAGGTTAGACCACTTCTAGTTAAATCATTACAAGTGTTTTCATATACTTTAATCCAACATGCATCCATAAAAAATTTTCAAGAAAAATGGGTTTTTCAAAAATTGTTTTGATGTTAATTGAGTACATGCATGTTTAATTGGGGTATAATAGATGGATAATCACCCAACAAACCAACCAAAATTAATTTGGTTGGGGTGTTTTGATCACCCACACCCCACGGCCAAATGGGGGTGTTTGGTGGATCATGGTGTTTGATGTTTTGTTCATGGTATTTGTGTTTAATTCTTGTTTTTAGATGTTTTTGAATGGGTAAACCCCATTTCATGTTTGATTTGGTGATTGGGTTTTGAGATGGATTTGATATTTTAGGGGTTAAGGACTGATTAGGATGGTTAGTCATGGTTAGGAGTGTTTAAGTTGAGGTTAGGTGTCGATAAATTGGTTTGGAAACGAGTGTTGGATTGATTTTTAGATGTGTAATTTTAGGCAGAATGTTTAGGATGTTTTCATAAATTTGATTTTGTAAACAGGTCATGAGACTAGGATATAGTTGTAGAGCGTCTTCTTAGCTTCGATTTGGTATAAGATAGAGCTTACGACTCCTAACGAGTCAAAAGTTATGATGTTTTGAAAATACGTGTACCGGGAGATGAGAACCTACATAATCCGAAATTATGTTTGGTTTTGGGTCAAATCCCGGGGACCATAGATATAGCTTGGTAATTGTTTAAAGGTTGATTTTTGGTCTCAAACCTGCATATGTGAGTCTATTATTAGACTTCGGTGTCAAATGCGTCAATGGTATATTTTAAATTGGTCAAATGAGTCCAACTTGGTCAATGTGCAAAATCAGTCCGAAAAACGTAGGTTTAGTAATGTGTTGAGTAACGAGTCGTCAAAGCGAAAACTTTTAATGGGATTAAAAGTAGGTTTTCTACAGGTATTAAGGTATTTTTGAGAATTATCCCAAATTTTATTAAAAGGTTTAAGTCTAGTAAAATAGCCCATACTTTTGGTAAGTATCGGCGAAAAACGTGAAAAGGGTAATAACGTTAATAACATGGATGAATAGTATAAAACGAGTAACAATTATTTGTTTGGTTTTGGCGTGAGTTTGTAATTATCACATTTGACTAATATGTATGTAATATACAGTACTTAAAGTTATAAATGAGATTACTCATTACACGTTATTGTTTGTTAGGTGTTGATTTCCCCGGGCATCCTCATCATCGTTAGTGATCGTCACTCGAATCGTTGACTACTCTATATATATAAGGTGTGAATTTGTGGCCTCGCTTACTATTGTTTTAAATTGTTTTACCCGCGAGGGAAATGCATGCTAGTTTTCTAAAAGGAACATATGTCATGAATGATTATTGGACCCGAATGTTGCCTTAAATTGTGTTGAGTACCTAGTTGCAAAAGACCCTATATTCATGAACTATTAACTATTGTTTAATCCTAGTGTGGATTGAAAATAGCCGATTATACAATTGATAGTACTATGGGGTTGACGACCCTATCCGAGACGAGGGCTAGTATGTTGAGTACCCCCTGCGGACGGATAATTTGTGATAAGAGATAAGGTATAATTGCAACTGATGCCTTTAGAAGGGGCAATGGTTTCATCTTAATCACGCTGGTAATATTTACGCGGGTGATTGAGTTAACGGATTAGTGTCATGAGCTTAAACACAATTGTCATAACCTTGAAAATAGATTGTTTGATCGACAAGTCTATGAATGATCGTGAATGATTTTTATAACACATATGTTCAAAATGAGATTATAAAACCTATGAATTCCACTCAACATTATTTGGTGACCCAATTTAGCATGTGTTTCAGGTAACCGATGAAGTATAGCATGGAGCATGCATTGGATGGGAGTTGTGTGTGGCTTGGCGTCTACTTGATTTTCCACCCATATTTAACTTGAACATTTTAATTTTTATGTCATGTTGTTGAAAATTGTATCTTTTGGGGATGAGATTCGTGGGGACCGAAACGCAAACTCTGTGTTGTATCATTTTGGGTTTGGAAAACCGTAGACATGTATGTTTTTAACAATGCGTAATTTATGTTAAAACTTTTACGTCTCTTTGAGTCGTTTGATATATCTTGTGTGTGATGATAACTGCCTAGCACCCAAATGTTGTAGTTCCGCTACGCATAACATTTGTGGGGGTGTTAGAGATTGGTAATCAGAGCCATGAGTTATAGAGAACTAGGTCGTTTTGAAAATTCCTAAACTATAACTTTTGGTGTCGTAAGAAATTGTCCAAGCACACAACTATCCTGCATGGCTCCGGTAAGGTTTATTTTTGTATTCATGGTATAGATGTATACCTTTGAGTTGAAGTAATATATGTGAGTATTTATTACGTAGATATTGAACTACTATATGTAAACGTTGGAATTGTACGTGGAGTACTCGATAACGTAATTCTTGTATTACATATGCATGAGCATCATATTATCACATTTTGGGCATGTGTACCACCTTTGCATTGCATTTGCATGCATGTATTTATAAATATTGAATAGTAATCTTACGTACCCTCCAAAATTCTCTGTTATTGCAGGAATGGCCGAGGTACCGCCTAATGGAAATGGAGACGAATACGTCGTAGGACACGAAGGGGGACCGTTTCCTCCGAACCTGCCAAATGGTGACAATGGATGGGTAGCTCCAGAAGAAGCGATAGAGTCGGCAAATGACAGTGACGAAAGTGATATGGACAACTTCAACGTCAGTAACGATGGTGGAGAGGATTCCGAGGAAGAGGATCCGGTGGATGATGGAATTCCCGAGAATGCTGTCGGTCAGACCGAACCCGAATTATTTCAATCTCCAAATTCTCTGAAGGGTTATGAAGTGCCTCCGACAGGCCAATATGATCAGCAACCCGTTCGTCCCCCGATGGACAATTGTAAGGAATACCTGAGGACGGTGTCAGGGTTTACTCGAGCGAGTAATGAGAGTGGTGCGAAATCCAACAATGCATCTAGATCGCAATCTATTCATGAGAATATCGTGAAGGTCTATTTTCCGAGGCCAAGAAACTATTGGGATCCTGAAAATCGTTTGAGGAGAATGGATAGATTGATGTACGAGCGGTACGTGGTGAAAACTAGAGTAATCAAAAGGTTCGACAAGAATGAGAGGGCACATCAGAGGTTGTTGGAAAGAACTGCAAGGATTGAATTTGATGGAGTGGCAAATAAGGGTGATATTAACATTTTGAGATCGATGATAGCAAACCTGAGTGCTAGTCTTGAGCAAGTTAGGGAGGATCAGGCGAGGTTGACTAGGATGCAAAGTTGGGAGCATCGAGTTAGAGCATCCCTGTCACCAGATTGGAGATTTGTAGATGACTTGGAAATGGAGGCTAATGATTTTATGGTCCAGCCACCTGCCAAAGGTGTGTGTATCACCATAGGGAATCAGGTAGCAGTGGAGTGTGGATCTACTTCTGGGACGAAGAAGGCGACTGAGTGTGGGCCGAATGATAAGGGAAAGAGGAAGATGGACGAGGACGAGGAAGACAGTGATGAAGAGCCCGAGGAAGACAGTGATGAAGAGCCCGAGGAGGATGAAGATGAACCGCCATCCAAGAGGTCGTGTGGATCACCACGTGACTAGTTGCTTGTATTTTATTTTATCTTTGATCGTTGTAATCGAACTATTTTAGACTTTTGTATGATGGTATTGTGATGAAAAACTTGATGACTTAAGTTTGATGGTGTATGGTTGAAGTGGCATTACTTGTCACAAATTTTGGTTGATTTATCAATACAATCCATGTTTACCTTTCATAATCTATGATATGTCTTTAATTTGCTCTTTTGTGATGTGAATTGATGAATATTAGTAACCTTGTAGTGATGTGTCGTTGTACTTATATCATGTCTTGAAAGAGAAATCCATCTTAATCTTGATGTGTATACTTACATTGTTTTTCTATTTTACTTGTCTTTGTAGAGAGGTGTACTTGAGAATTCACCATGCCTCCAAAGCTAACAGTTGACCGTGTGAACACAATGATTCAAGAAGCAATTGCAAATGCACTCGAAGCGGATCGTGCAAACCGAAACCCAGATCAAGGTGGAAATGTAGGAAGACAGCAAGCCCCGGGGGAGTGTACTTATGCTGGTTTTATGAAATGCGGTCCCACGCAGTTTCGTGGAACTGGCGGAGCCCTAGAACTCCGAAGGTGGTTAGAGAAGATCGAAAGTACTTTTGAGATAAGCGGATTTTCAGAGGCAAATAAAGTCAAGTTTGCAGCTGCCACTTTTATTGATGACGCCTTAAGTTGGTGGAATAATCAAGTAGCCACTGTTGGATTAGCGGTAGCAAATGCGAGGACTTGGACTGCTACTAAGGCTCTCTTGACCAAAAAGTTATGTCCCGAAGAGGAGCTGGGTCAACTAGAAGATGAGTTAAGGCATTTGACTTTGAAGAACAATGACATTACAGCGTATACAAGGAGGTTTAATGAATTGAGCCTTTTGTGTCCCGATGCCTTTCCTGATGATAACAAGAAGATGAAGCAGTACATCAAGGGTTTGTCAAGTAATATCAAGGGTGAGACAACTTCATCTAACCCTGGGTCATTCGATGAAGCGGTCCAAATGGCTCACGCGCTAATGGATGTCAAACTGCAAGATAAGAAGGACTTCATTGCCGAAGGAAACAAGAGAAAGTGGGAGGCAGCTCAGAGTAATCAATCCCAAGGTCAAAATCGTGGAGGAAACTGTAACAACCATGGTCAGAATCGCAACCAACAGTTCAACCAGAGAAGAAATGATGGGATGAGGGCTGTCACTAACCCTAGAGGAGCGAAGGTGAATCCCCACTGTGGTCGATGTAATTTGTACCATGTAGGGAATTGCCCACCTGCGTGTGGCAAGTACGGAAAAGCGGGTCATAGAATTTCAGATTGCCGAGCTAAAGGGGTAGCTACTGGGGCAATTGCCACGAAGGTGATGGTTTGCTTCGGATGTGGAGAACGAGGGCATAAGCAGGGGAATTGCCCGAAGGCTGGAAACAAGCAAGGAGGAAATAATGTTGTGGCTGTGTATCGAGTAGGGACTACTGATAAACCGCAAGGCCCTAATGTGGTTACCGGTACGTTTCTGCTAGACGCTTGTTATGCTAGTATATTGTTTGATTCTGGTTCCGACAAGAGCTTCGTAGATGTTAAATTTAGTCGTCATATTGATAGAGAACCAGTAATGTTAACGACTAGTTATAACGTGGAATTAGCCGATGGGAAGATCGTTATTACAAATTCTATACTAAAAGGGTGTACCTTGAAGTTAGGAAATTACGCTTTTGATATCGACTTAATGCCCATAGATCTAGGATCGTTCGATGTGATCATTGGAATGGATTGGCTGATGGCGCATAGTGCCGTGATCGTCTGTGGAGAAAGATTAGTCCAGATCCCGTTGAGGAATAGAGTTTTGACTGTGAAGGGAGATGAATGCACCTCTCGTTTGAAAGTGATATCTTTCTTGAAAATGATGCGGTATGTAGAAGATGGATGTGATGTGTTTTGGCACAAGTTTCTAGTGACGGTTACTTAGAGGCAAAGTTAGAAGAGGTACCTATAATTCGCGAATATCCGGAAGTTTTTCCTGATGAGTTGTCGGGTTTACCACCCACCCGTGAAGTCTAATTTCGAATCGATTTGATGCCGGGAGCTGCACTAGTTGCTCGTGCACCCTATCTATTAGCACCATCTGAGTTAAAGGAGTTATCGGATCAACTAAAGGAGTTGATGGATAAGGTATTTATTCGACCGAGCTCATCACCATGGGGAGCGCCAGTGTTGTTTGTGAAGAAGAAAGATAGGTCGTTCCGGATGTGTATCGACTATAGAGAGCTCAATAAGTTGACGGTTAAGAATCGGTATCCATTGCCGAGGATTGAAGATTTGTTTGACCAATTGCAAGGTTCCTGTGTATACTCAAAGATCGACTTGAGATCAGGGTATCATCAACTGCTTGTGAGAGAGGAGGATATCCCTATAACTGCCTTTCGTACGCGGTATGGACACTTTGGATTTCGAGTGATGCCTTTTGGGCTAACAAATGCGCCTGTAGTATTCATGGACCTTATGAATCGAGTATGCAAGCCGTATCTAGATAAGTTTGTCATTGTTTTCATCGATGATATTCTTATTTACTCTAAGAGTAAGGAAGAGCACGAGAAGCACCTGAGAAAGATATTGGATCTGCTGAAGAAAGAGAAGTTGTATGCGAAGTTCTCAAAGTGTGAGTTTTGGTTAGAGTCTGTGCAATTCCTTGGGCACGTAATTGAAAGCAAATGAGTTCGCGTGGATCCTGCCAAAGTCGAAGCAATCAGGGAATGGTCGGCTCCGACAACGCCGACTGAAGTTCGACAATTCCTTGGCTTGGCTGGGTATTATCGGATATTCATTGAAGGATTCTCGTTGATTGCGAAGCCATTGCCAAAGCTTAAAGAGAAGAATAAGGTGTATGAATGGGGAGATGATGAAGAACTCGCTTTCAAAACACTTAAGGACAAGTTATGTTCTGCTCCGATATTGTCATTACCAGAAGGAGTTGAAGACTTTATGGTGTATTGCGATGCGTCTCGTAAGGGTTATGGAGCTGTGTTGATGCAGCGTGAGAAGGTGATTGCTTACGCGTCGAGACAATTGAGGAAGAATGAAGAAAACTACACTACGCATGATTTAGAATTGGGAGTAGTAGTTTTTGCGCTGAAATTATGGAGACACTACTTGTATGGGACGAAGTGTGTTGTATTCACTGACCACAAGAGTTTGCAGCACATTTTAGACCAAAAGGAGTTGAACATGAGACAGAGGCGATGGGTAGAACTACTAAGTGACTATGACTGTGAGATTCGCTACCATCCTATCAAGGCGAACGTTGTAGCGGATGCACTTAGTAGGAAGGATCGAGAGAAACCTTTGAGAGTCAGAGCTTTAGTGACGACTGAGAGTGTTGATTTGACCGAGACAATATTGAAGGCTCAAGAGAGGGGATTAATGAAAGAGAATGTTGGTGCTGAGATTCTGGGGAGACTGTTGAAACCTCTTTTTGTGGTTAGGTCAGACGGGCTGAGATACTTCGAGAATCGGATTTTGTTACCGTTGTGTCCATCTAAGGAAGGAATGCCTAGAGTACGAGATTTGGTTATGAACGAGTCTCATAAGTCAAAGTACTCGATACATCCTGGATCGGATAAGATGTATCATGATCTGAAGAAAGTCTACTGGTGGCCGAATATGAAGGCGGATATTTCTATTTACGTTAGTAAGTGTTTGACTTGTGCGAAGGTTAAAGCTGAACATAAGAAACCGTCTGGGCTGTTAGTACAACCAGAGATCCCAGAGTGGAAATGGGAGAGAATCGCTATGGATTTCGTGACGGGTTTACCTAGAACTCCAAGTGGATGTGATATGATTTGGGTAATAGTGGATAGATTGACGAAATTTGCTCACTTCTTACCTATGAAGAAGACGGACAACATGGAGAAACTGGCCAGCGTGTACGTGAAAGAGATTGTCTGCAGACATGGTGTACCTTTATCGATCATTTCGGATCGCGATAGTAGGTTTACTTCAGAATTTTGGAAATCACTTCAACGTGCGATGGGCACTGAATTGAGTTTGAGCACGGCCTATCACCCGGAGACTGATGGCCAAAGCGAACGAACTATTCAGACGATGGAGGACATGCTCCGAGCATGCGTGAATGATTTTGGAGGAAGTTGGGAACGCCACTTACCTTTAGTGGAGTTTTCGTATAATAATAGTTATCATGCGAGCATCAAGGATGCACCATTCGAAACGTTGTATGGAAGGAAGTGTAGATGTGTGTTGGAGTGAAGTAGGAGAAAGTCAGTTGACTGGACCCGAAATGGTTTTGGAGACGACAGAGAAGATTGTGCAAATCAAGAACCGATTACTTGCTGCAAGAAGCCGACAAAAGAGTTATGCCGATAATATAAGGAAACCGTTGGAATTTGAGGTCGGAGACATGGTTATGCTTAAGGTTTTGTCGTGGAAGGGTGTGATTCGTTTTGGGAAGAAAGGAAAGTTGAGTCCGAGGTATATTGGACCATTTAAGATTGTTAAACGAATTGGACCGGTAGCGTATAAGTTAGAGTTGCCGAATGAGCTTAGTGCTATTCACGACACGTTTCACGTATCAAATCTGAAGAAGAGTTTGGCGGATAAGGAATTGGTGATTCCTTTGGACGAGATTCAGTTGGACGACAAAATGCATTTCGTGGAAGAACCCGTGGAAATTATAGACCGAGAGGTCAAGAGGCTGAAGCATAGTAGAATTCCCATTGTGAAGGTTCGATGGAATTCTAGGCGTGGACCGGAATACACTTGGGAACGTGAGGACTTTTTCAAGGAAAGGTATCCTCATCTGTTCCAGCGGCACGAAATGTGAGTATAAGAAGAGGCGAGCGCCGGGACGTCGCTCTCTTTAAGGAGGGGTGGATGTGATACCCTAGAACCGAGGTCACTTACCTTACCCTAAATTACGCTTATTTTTGAAATTTTTAAGAAATTATATTTACTATATATTTTATCATTTTGGTTGAAACCAATGTTTGAGGTCGTAATCTTGACGATTGACGATTTAAGAAGAAAGATGACGACTACGATCCCGATGGATGCCCAAATTTCTATGTTTATTGTCGTTTTATCGATATTATAATTTTTCGAGGATTTTACTTTCGGTTCGTGTTAAGTTGAGTCGGGTGCGTTTTATTGCTTTCTGGGTACATTTAAATTGTCCTAAAAGTATTTTGGAGTGTTCGGGATGATCCCCGACTCCCGCAAAATTTTTCAAATTGACTAGTGAGTCATTCCCGTAAACATTTGAGGTCGTTTTCACTTAAGGCCAAAAGAATACTATAATTGCACAACAAGGGCCCTAATTTTTACAAAATGGAAATGTAAACACACACACAACACAAATTCACCAAAAAGTTTCTCTCATCTCTCTCTTTTCTCTCTTTAGGCCAACGGCCAAACCACCACACCACCACCACTTATTTTTTTTCTAGCTTGTTTTAATCAAAACTAAGGTTAGACCACTTCTAGTTAAATCATTACAAGTGTTTTCATATACTTTAATCCAACATGCATCCATAAAAATATTTCAAGAATCAAATGGGTTTTTCAAAAATTGTTTTGATGTTAATTGAGTACATGCATGTTTAATTGGGGTATAATAGATGGATAATCACCCAACAAACCAACCAAAATCAATTTGGTTGGGGTGTTTTGATCACCCACACCCCACGGCCAAATGGGGGTGTTTGGTGGATCATGGTGTTTGATGTTTTGTTCATGGTATTTGTGTTTAATTCTTGTTTTTAGATGTTTTTGAATGGGTAAACCCCATTGCATGTTTGATTTGGTGATTGGGTTTTGAGATGGATTTCATATTTTAGGGGTTAAGGACTTATTAGGATGGTTAGTCATGGTTAGGAGTGTTTAAGTTGAGGTTAGGTGTCGATAAATTGGTTTGGAAACGAGTGTTGGATTGATTTTTAGATGTGTAATTTTAGGCAGAATGTTTAGGATGTTTTCATATATTTTATTTTGTAAACAGGTCATGGGACTAGGATATAGTTTTAGAGCGTCTTCTTAGATTCAATTTAGTATAAGATAGAGCTTACGACTCCTAACGAGTTAAAAGTTATGATGTTTTGAAAATACGTGTACCGGGAGATGAGAACCTACATAATCCGAAATTATGTTTGGTTTTGGGTCAAATCCCGGGGACCATAGATATAGTTTGGTAATTGGTTAAAGGTTGATTTTTGGTCTCAAACCTGCATATGTGAGTCTATTATTAGACTTAGGTGTCAAATGGGTCAATGGTATATTTTAAATGGGTCAAATGAGTCCAACTTGGTCAATGTGAAAAATCAGTCCGAAAAACATAGGTTTAGTAATGTGTTGAGTAACGGGCCGTCAAAGCGAAAACTTTTAATGGGATTAAAAATGGGTTTTCTACAGGTCTTAAGGTATTTTTGAGAATTTTCCCAAATTTTATTAAAAGGTTTATGTCTAGTAAAACAGCCCATACTTTTGGTAAGTATCGGCGAAAAACGTGAAAAGGGTAATAACGTTAATAACATGGATGAATAGTATAAAACGAGTAACAATTATTTGTTTGGTTTTGGCGTGAGTTTGTAATTATCACATTTGACTAATATGTATGTAATATACAGTACTTAAAGTTATAAATGAGATTACTCATTACGCGTTATTGTTTGTTAGGTGTTGATTTTCCCGGGCATCCTCATCATCGTCAGTGATCGTCACTCGAATCGTCGACTACTCTATATATATAAGGTGTGAATTTGTAGCCTCGCTTACTATTGTTTTAAATTTTTTTACCCGCGAGGGAAATGCATGCTAGTTTTCTAAAATGAACATATGTCATGAATGATTATTGGACCCGAATGTTGCCTTAAATTGTGTTGAGTACCTAGTTGCAACAGACCCTATATTCATGAACTATTAACTATTGTTTAATCCTATTGTGGATTTAAAATAGCCGCTTATACAATTGATAGTACTATGGGGTTGACGACCCTATCCGAGACGAGGGCTAGTACGTTGAGTACCCCCTGCGGATGGATTTGTGATAAGAGGTAAGGTATAATTGCAACTGATGCCTTTAGAAGGGGCAATGGTTTCATCTTAATCACGCCGGTAATTATTACGCGGGTGATTAAGTTAACGGATTAGTGTCATGAGCTTAAACACAATTGTCATAACCTTGAAAATAGATTGTTTGATCGACAAGTCTATGAATGATCGTGAATGATTTTTATAACACATATGTTCAAAATGAGATTATAAAACCTATGAATTCCACTCAACATTATTTGTTGACCCAATTTAGCATGTGTTTCAGGTAACCGGTGAAGTATAGCATGGAGCATGAATTGGATGGGAGTTGTGTGTGGCTTGGCGTCTACTTGATTTTCCACCCATATTTAACTTGATCATTTTAATTTTTATGTCATGTTGTTGAAAATTGTATCTTTTGGGGTTGAGATTCGTGGGGACCGAAACGCAAACTTTGTGTTGTATCATTTTGGGTTTGGAAAACCGTAGACATGTATGTTTTTAACAATGCGTAATTTATGTTAAAACTTTTACGTCTCTTTGAGTCGTTTGATATATCTTGTGTGTGATGATAACTGCCTAGCACCCAAATGTTGTCGTTCCGCTGCGCATAGCATTTGTGGGGTTGTTAGAATCAAGACACTAGGCAATATGTTTTAATGAAGGATTACGAGTTGAATCAAGATCGAAAAGAATCGAAACGGACAAACGACTACTCGTAGCAAAACAACAAAGTGGAGAGAAGTCAAGGGAAGTGAATCAAGACTAGGACCAATGCTCAAGGGATTAATGACAATCTTTAAATATTGGTAACAAAGAGCTTGTGTCATATATAGTGGTTTAAGACGTGCCTTTCCGGCGAAACGTTAAACGGCTTTGGTAATGAATAAACACAAAGCAATTATTCAAGTATAGACTAAGATCACTTTCAATAATAGTCTTAGTCTAAACCAAAATATGAGCAAGGTATTAATTCACTTTCTCTCCCACATACTAACCGTATGGGTGCAAACCATGGAAATCATGCTTGATACTTTAAGCTACTACTAACTCACTCTACATCACCATAGTGAGTCAAGTATCCAAGAAATGACGGTTTGAGAGGATAAAAGAAAAGAATCACAAAGCACAAACAAATTTCAAGGCAAGGATGCAAAGAACAAGCACATAGTCAAGTAATGATCAAAAGAATGATCAAAGGGCGTGTGGAAGAACGAAAGCGTACCTTGGACACAAAGAGAAATCCATCAAGGAATCAATGCTATGCCCAAAAATGACTATGATGAGTACTAAGTCTTCAAGGACTAGTATCATTCTCAATCATCTTGGTATCATCATTCAAAGATGTTAAAGATCAATGAAGATGAGTCTTCTACAAGTGCAATTAACTCAATCCACAACCAATTAAGTGATTGATCTTCATGAGTACCTACAAAAAGCAAGATGTAAACTAGTAGATACATTTCAAGAGTAGATCTAAAATGCATAAAGACTACTAATCTTAAGTGGGATGTAATATTATCAATTAAAAGACCTATTTTTCAAAAACAAAATAGTTTTGACCAAAGAGAAACTTTATACAACTTGACCTTCTAATTTGAGGAGACAATGGATCGATCCAAGTTTCAAAGTACAATATACTTCAAAGATCTTGAGTGACCATCGCTCTGATACCAATTGTAGAAACTAGAAGGGTGGGGGGGGGGGGTTGAATAGTTTCTCTTCGATTGGCAACCAAATTAAAATTACTTTCAATTTGGTTTGTATCAAAACTATCTTTTGTTTGAAGCTAAGTTGCATAATGATTAGGTTCAATTCAAATGAACTAGAAAAGATAATAGGTAAGTGTAATGATAATGAAATAAGTAAAGAGTAAGGAAGGAGACAACCTAGTGGGAAGACACCAAGATTTATAGTGGTTCTACAACGAGGCTCTATCCTCGTTTCTACTCCACTCCTCGAGTACACCTACTCGAGATTTCCACTATATCCACAAGCTCCCTTCTTGGCGGAGAAAACCTTACATCGTCGCTTACATTCTTTTCCGACACTAAGCTAAATGTCGAGACCTAATCTTTAGCTAGGACCAATCTACACAACGTTGCCTACTTCACAATTTAACGACACAAGGCTAGATGTCGAGTTCTAATCTTAAGGTAGAACCAGTCTTCACGACGTTGTCTACTTCACCATTTTACGACACAAGGCTAGATGTCGAGTTCTAATCTAAAGCTAGAACCAATCTTCACGACTCTTCACTTTGAAGCTAAGTGAGAACTTCACACAACACAACTACTAATCACTTTCAAGTTTAGTGAGAACTCACAAGACACAACCACATCACTTTATAGTTTAGTGAGAATTATCAAAGTACACACATGTAGCTTGGATTTACACAACACAAATCCAAGCAAACACATATGCAATGTATGTACACAACAAATCAAAGTATCCACAAATAACTTGGATGAACACAACTAGTCCAAATATTCATAAATACAATAGATTGACCTAAAACAAAAAGGGTATCATGGTGAATATGACTAGCTCATAGATTCATCTTTATCACAACACTAGTGAGGGAGTGATCTTCTCATAGGACAAGGTAAAGGAGGGGAACAAGAGGATAATCATATGTAAACATCCTTAACACTTTAAGTGATCATTTACTAATGATTATGCTATAGAAAATAGAAAGGGGGCTGAGAAAAACGTCCAAGAGGCTTGTTGGAAAATGAGATTTGACCAACTATTTAAAGGAGACAAAGTATAACGGATATATAACGGCTATCTGGGATCAGTACCTTATCTATCCCGGCGGTTCCATATCGCTAAGGGACCGCCTAGCTACTTAAGGTACCTCCCCTAGCGTACGCTCTGTTTTTTGTCTTTTAGTGGGGTGGGAATATCTAAGGTATTTGAAGCCTTCAAAGGATATTCTAATAGCATATGGAATATGCTATTTTCAAATTTTCATTTTCCATTTTAATAAAACATTTTCTAAAAAATAAATTTTATTAAAAAGTCTTTTGTCATATTAACAAAAGTGAGTTTTAAGGATAATCATTTTGATGATCACTAAGTATGATTAAGAAAGGTTAGTGATATGATTATTACCTTGATGATAGTGTTAGTTAAATAATTCGTTTTGTGTTTTATTCTAAATGTGTTGTATAGTTTGTTGTGATCAAAACTAAGAAAGATTAGTTAACACTAATAATGTTTTTAGGCATTACTTGCATTAACAAAATTGTTAAGTGTTCGAATGCCCGCAAAAGGGTTGATATGGTGCGCGACATGTCTAATGTGTTGGGTGAAGGGAATGATGTTGCAACTACGTTTGTAGCACATTATGAGCAGTTTCTTGGGTTGGAGGGTGTTTTTACTCCTTTGGATTCACAGGATTTGTTCTCTAATGTTCTTGATGCGCATCGTGCTTTGGATATGGTTCAGGTAGTGTCGGATGCTGAGATTAAGAATGATATGTTCTCGATGGGTGATGATAAAGCTCCTGGTCCGGATGGCTTTACAGCTGTGTTTTTTAAGAATGCCTGGGACATTGTGGGTGGTGATGTTACATGTGTTATTCGGGACCTTTTTAGTAACGGTAAGTTGCTTAAAGAAATAAATCATACTATTATTGCGCTTATTCCAAAGGTGACTGTTCCGAATAAAATCACGGATTATAGACCTATTTCGTGTTGTAATGTGATTTTTAAATTCATCACTAAGATTATTGCTAACCGTGTTAAAGTGGTGTTGGGGGACTTGGTTAATATCAATTAATCTGCATTTGTTCCGGGGCGAAGGATTTCAGATAATATATTACTTACACAGATATTAATGCAAAGTTATCATAGGAATATTGGGTCGCCTCGTTGCGCGTTCAAAGTGGATATTCAAAAGGCTTATGATACTGTTGATCGGGGTTTTCTTAGGGTTATTTTACTGGGGTTTAGCTTTCATGATACGATGGTTCAATGGATTATGGAGTGCGTGACTACGACCTCTTACTCTAATTGTATTAATGGAAATCTTCATGGTTGGTTTAAGGCTCAACGTGGGCTAAGACAAGGTGATCCTTTGTCACCTTATTTATTTACGTTGGTTGTGGAAGTTTTGACTCTTTTGCTGCAGAGGCGTGTTCGTATGGCGGAGGAGTTTCTATACCATAATCATTGTGAGCACCAGCGTATTGTTAATCTATGTTTTGCATATGATTTATTTATCTTTGCTAGGGGGCAGCTGGATTCGTTTCACACCATTATGGATGTTATGGAAGAATTTAAAAATGTGTCAAGTTTGGTTCCAAGTATTCCTAAGAGTACAGCTTTCTTTTGTAATGTTCCACCTGATGTGAAAGCTAGTGTTCTGGATCTTATGCCGTTTGCGGAAGGCACACTGCTAGTGCGTTATCTTGGGGTTCCTCTTATCTCGTCCAGGATGCTTTATAGGGATTGCAAAGTTCTTGTGGAAAAGCTGGAGAGTTGGGTCCAGGATTGGCGCAACAAATTTTTATCTACTGCTGGGAGACTTCAACTTGTTAAATTTGTGTTATCATCTATGCACTTGTACTGGGCTTCAGTTTTTATTTTGCCTGTTCGGATTATTCATGATCTTGAGCAGCTTTTGAGGAACTTTTTATGGTGTCAAGGTGAGATAAAAAAGGGGAGAGAAAAGGTGGTGTGGGAGGATGTGTGCATTCCACAAAGTGAGAGCGGTCTTGGTATTAGGAGGCTTGATGATTTTAATGCTGCTCTTATTACCTCTCATATTTGGTATCTTCTAACGCGTAAGGAATCATTATGGGTTCAATGGATTCATTCGTATAAGTTGAGGGATAGGAGTTTTTGGGATGTTCCTTGTATTGGTGATGTAAGTTGGGGTTGGCGTAAACTTCTTCAGCTTAGGACATGTGTGTGGCCGTTTATTTGGTATAGGCTTCATGATGGTAAATCTGCGTCTATGTGGTTTGATCGGTGGGCTGCTGAATGTCCATTACGTGATACTCTTATAGTACGCAATATTGTTAGGTCCGGTTTTACCCTTCAGGATACTGTTGTTAACTCGATCGAGAACAACGCCTGGAAATGGCCGATTGATTGGGTGGACAGATTTCCTGCTGTCGTCTCTATTCCTGTTCCCGTTCTGGAGGAGGGGCGGCCGGATTCTCTTTTTTGGCGTGATGGTGGTGGTTCTTTGCAGTAATTTTCTATGGGTCTGGCTTGGGACACGCTGCGATTCAGACGTCAGGCTGTGGTTTGGTACCATGTTGTTTGGTTCTCCCATTGTATTCCTCGACACTCGGTGCATATGTGGCTTGTTGTTAAGCAGAAACTGAACACACAGGATAGTTTTCGGCAATGGGATGTTGGGCCTGCTGTGGATTTAAGTTTGTTACGGTGTCCTTTGTGCAAAGTCACTCCGGATTCTCATTCTCATTTGCTTTTTGAGTGCTTGTATTCTTCACATGTGTGGACGCGTATTAGGTTACTATGTGGTATGGATTCCATTCCTCCTCGATTGGATGATGTTTTGGCATTTCTTATACCAATATCAGAAGGAAAATCTACTACTAGTATTATTGCTCGTCTGGTTGTTGCGGCTACTATATACTTTATTTGGATGGAACGGAATGCTAAATTGTTCAAAGGGAAATAGCTTTATGTGGATAAACTTGTTAGTATCATTACTTCTACTGTTCGTCTCAAGCATATTACTTTCAGATTCAAGAAGATGACTACACGGTCTTTGGTTATTTTGGATCGGTGGAGACTTCCGTCCTCGAGTGTTTCTCATGATGGGTACCGGGTAAGGGTTGTACTCTTTTTTCCTTTTTGGGGTTTTTCCCACAGGGTTTTTCTCAAAAAGGTTTTTTAAGGAGGCAGCCTTATCTGGATCCTTTACTCCCATTATGCTGCTGCTGGCGTATTCGGGTGGTCGCCTGGTTCCAAGATTTCTTCTTATTGGATTTTTTTCATGCTGTTTTTTACACTAGTTTTCGAGTTGTAATATTAGCTTAGTGTTGCTGTGTTTATGGCTTGTCATAAAAACTTGTTGATCAAGTTTTTGGCTTCAGTTTAATACGGTATTTCAGCCGTATTCCATTTGTACTTAACATTGGTTTTTTGGTTAATATGTTTGCCGGGGTAACCCCATTTACCAAAAAAATCACATTGCAGCAAGAAATAGGTCTATAATCCGTGATCTTATTAGGAACAATCACCTTTGGAATAAGCAGAATAATGGTATGATTTATTTCCTTAATCAACTTACCATTAGTGAAGAAGTCCCGAATAACACATGTTATATCACCACCCACAATATCCCAGGCATTCTTAAAAAACATAGCCGTAAAACCATCCGGACCAGGAGCTTTATCATCACCCATTGAGAACAGAGCATTCTTAATCTCAGCATCCGACACCACCTGAACCATATCCAAAGAACGCTGCGCATCGAGAACATTAGAGAAGAAATCCTGTGATTCCAAAGGGATAGAAAACCCTCCAAACCAAGAAACTTTTCATAATCTGCCACAAACGCATTCGCAACATCATTCCCTTCACATAACACATTAGACATGTCTCGCACCTTATCAATCCTGTTGTGGGCATTAGAACACTTAACAATTTTATGAAAATAAGCTGTATTATAATCACATGCATCAAGCCACTCAATCTTAGCTTTATGTTTTAAAAACATTTCCTCATCAAGAGACGCTTCATTAAACGCCAAAAGACATTGAGCATGAGCTTAACAGACATAAGTATTTGATAAATTTAACTCAAGAGCCCGTTGAGCCGCGTCAAGCTCATCCCTGGTCTGAATCACACGCGCGTGCAGACTACCATTCTCATGAAGTAGCTTGCTAAATGGCGCTTTAAGATGTCTCAGACGTTTAACCACACGATACATAGCACAACCCAAAACACTAACATTCCACCCATTCAGAATAGCAGAACGAAATCCTTCCTTATGAACAAGAAAGTTAGAGAATTTGAAAGGTTTTGGCTTCGGTCTACTAACCTTAGGAATACAAAGAACACATAGAGAATGATCCGATATACGATAAGGCTGAAACACCCCAAGAGAACCCGAAAACTCATCATTAAAAACTATATTAGACATAATCCTATCAATCTTCTTAAGAACACCACAATCACCCTTCGGTTTTTGATTCCATGTGAAGTGAAGCCCAGTAGCATTAAAATCCATAACCTCCATGAGTTGAGCACATTCTTTATATTCACACATAGCAATATTCGGCTCATACCCACAATAGGAGTGATCTTCAAGATTAAGATCAACATTATAATCACCCATCAAAACCCATGGCTTATCACGCATAAGATAAGCATGAGCAGCAAGATCATTCCATAACACACGGCGATCCACATAGTAGTTGGCAACATACCCAAAAGAACAGAAAATGGTTTTCCGGTCAGCCCGAGTATTAATCTAACAATGAATAACCTGTTCCGTTTGAGTCATAACACCAACATCAACCATATCATCATTCCAACCAACAATAATACGAGAACACTTAGTACACATGATACCATTAGAATGCCACTTCCATCTCCTACACACCTTACAACATGTATCATAAACAATAGATACATCAACATGAGACTCCAAAATAGCATAGACACTTAAATTATTCTCAGTAACCACCTGTCGAACCTCTCTTTGCTTAGGGGACTGGTTCAAGCCCTGTATATTCCAAGAAGCAATACTAAACATTAAAAACATTAACAACAGGAGTTCTTGCCCCTGATTGAGAATCATTCATAAATTTTCCGTCTCATCATAAACATTTTCCACATCCTCTTGATCATCGGAAACAGTAACCTTAGATGTACCACAATCCTCCTTATTAAGAGTAGATAAAGCATCATAGGGATTAGAAATCACAATAGGAGTAGCATGTGGTAATTAGAAGCCTTAGACACCAACGGCCTATTCAAATTAGAAGTCGACCCATGTAAACCCTCACTATTCCTCCCTGGACCACCAGTTGACGTATTAGGTCTATCAACAGGAGATTTTCCCTTAACATTCTTACCATCAGCCTTCGGAGCATACACAAACTTCTTACCTGGTTGAACACCCCCTTTATTACTAGCATTAGTTTTCTTCTTCCTGTTAACCACTTGATGAAAACCATCATTAACATTTGAAGCTTCCTTATTAACCACCACCTAGGGGGTTTCCATTCATACTCCACCTTAATAGTAGCCTTCGTAAAACCCGTACCATCTAATAATGGAATACCAACACTAATTGATTCACATAGAGGAGCCTCAAAACTAACCTCAATAAGACATCTTGCAAAACTGCTACGGCCCCATGACTCCTTACAGATAACACTAGTATAGGTATCCAACATTATCGGCTTCCCAAAATAAGATCCAAGAATACTAAAACCTTCCTCATCAAACATTTCTAAAGGAACATCATGCATTTTAATCCAAACCAGAAGACGGCTTAATTCCTCCTTTAGTAAACTAGTATTCATCGTCCATCTCTTAAGAATAATCAGATTTTTCCTAATCATCCAAGGTCCACCTTCAAGAACACTTTCCAATCCAGTGATTGAATCAAATTTGAAAAAGAAGAAACCTTTCGCATTAAGCATAATTCTCTTAAGCCCATACTTCGCCCAATTATTCTTCACATAGTATTCAACCACAGGAAAAGCTTCATGTTTCCCAATGAAGTATCCATATAGAGTGTTTTCAAACTGATTCCCCACATTTTGAACAACCCGACGCGGAATAGATATATCCACCCCTTCAAATACCTTTTCCACTTGTGTAAAAGTAAAACTATTTCTACCTTTCGAAGTATCACGTTGCGAAGCAATGCCAACATATGACACCGTAGCAACCTGAATAAACGGAGCACCAACAACAATAGGAGACCCATTCACATTCGATCCACTCATTGTGGAGACACATTTATATTGGAACTCGGAACTGAAAGGGACGGGCCAGTAGACCAAAAAGACTCATCAACTTACTGCGAACCAAGCCCTTCTTGTTCCTTTCGTCCCACAAAATCGTCACCATCAAACGACGCACCCTCATGAACATACATACCCATATTAGGGTTTCCAGCAGCCTACGACAAGCTAGTATCCCCATTCAAAAATTTAGACACCACAGGAGAAGACATGCTAACAAACTCATCTGGTTTATCCTGCACGCCGAACGACGGGTCTGAACCCTTAACAGGTTGACGCATAGTAACATTACCCAACATGGCAGCGTTAGGGTTTAACAAAACCCTAGTCTGATCATTCCCCTCCTTCGCGATCAATGAAGCTTAGTAACCACACAGCAAAATAACTATCTCTTGTGACCGAATACTAGACACCGAGGACGAGATTCTAAATTTATTCATCTTCAAATTATGCATAAAATCACGAACCTCATTCGCAATGCCCAACTTCACCCCAAAAATCTTTAAAATCACTTCCAAATTACAAGGCTGCATGCGATTGATAACCATAGCCTTCTCTTTCACATCCATTTTAGCATAATCGTAGTGTTCCATACCAGTAATGAAGCACTAAGAAACACTAATCAGCAAACCGAGAAAGAAACCCTAAAAAAAGGAAAACCAAAACACTAAATTGCGATTACAAAACAAACGAACAAGACAATCGTGCAGGTACCGAGTGATACACACAACGGATTTATATGATTATGAACAGAACACATGAACTGAAAACGAAACCGCCTACACACAATGCGAATCAGAAAAAACAATTAATAAACTAAACCCTAAAACCGTGCAACCTAATAAAGACTGTGTTAACTCAATATTAATCCAAGATTAAATGAGAAAACATCATCATTATAAGGTATTCAGATTAGAGGAGCATAGAAAGTCGAATCAGATAAGAGATGATTTTTTCTGCCGCCATTGTTGTTTTTTAGGGTTTAGCCTTTAAAAATGTTGCTTTCGTTGCTATGTCTGTTGTGGAAAATGGAAACACTGAAAGATATTCTGTTCGTGATAGCGAGTATCATATCTTTAAGGGTTCAGATGAGTTTCCTCTTTATCAGGTATGTTCATCTTTTATTGCATTTCAGTGTTGTTTATTGCATTTCAATGTATTGTTTACTGCATTTTAGTGTATTGTATACTGCATTTCATTGTATTGTTTAATGCATTTATGTGTACTGTTTACCGCATTTCATTGTTTACTGCAGTATATATATGATTATATATAATCCATTCCTGATACTTTTTTTATTATAGGTTGAGTTTTGTAAGTCTGAGATAAAGCTTGAGTGTAGCTGTAACCGTTACGTCTTCTTTGTCGTCATGCATTCTATGTTCTCAGAATGAATGATGTAAAGGAGTTTCCACGAAAGTACTTACATAAGTGGTGGTTAAAGAATGTCAAACCTTCAAGTTCTGCTCATCGCATGGGATCAGTGGTGTATCAGATGCAGTGTAGACTGAAGTCACATAACTCTATCATATTTTTGAATCTACTATTGATCGTTAGGTGCACAAGGGTTATAATTTGCATATTTACAAATATAAGATGAAAGAGTTGCTCAAGCAAGCAGAAATTGATGTACCAGTGTTTCCAAAAATTAATAACAAAGCTGCAATTTGTGCATTGTTGGGTGTCCAAGAGCCTGAAATTAATAATTTAGAAAATCCAAATTTTAGGAAATCGAGAGGTCCAGGCTGTTTTCCAACCTATAACTGAAGTGACAGCTGAAAAGCTTAGCAAGAGGAGGACTTGTGAGGTATGTGGAGAAAAGGCAGGACACAATAAAAGAACTTGCCCAGGTCCATCTGAAGCAACCAAAAGAGCCAAGTTTCAAGGTGCTCCTATTGTACAAGATAATACAAAGAAACAAGTTGCTCCCAAAAATCAATCTGTTCAGCCTAGAAGATCTGGGTTGAGATCAAATACTCGGAAATGAATAATCTGATATTTTTTTAATATTTTTCATTTTTAATAATTACTTTGATCAAATTCTCTAAACTTCAATTGTAAAAAATGAGATTGAGATTGTCAACCTCTTGCTTCTCACGCCTCATACGTTCGCAAGCTAGGGATTCTTGCAAAGAAGTTTTTTCATCTTTCAGGTGTTGAAGGGAACCTGCGTTTAGGCTATTGATACCCTTGAGATAAGCTATTTTCACCTTTGCATGGGCCAGCTCCATGTCCTTTTCTTCTAATATCCGAGGTAGCTCAACAAATGAATGTTCAAGCTACTACGATAAGTTTAGAACTTTATTCTTTAAATACGACGCTCACACAACCTCGTGCTTCGCACCAACCTCTAGGTCTTTCATCAAAGCCTCATCAGATAATGCGCGATGGTGATGAGCGCGTGCAGGGGGAACAACGTGGTTGAGAAAGTATTCGTAGTCGGACCTCTGACCTACATCACAATACCGACCAATCGTCCAAGAGGGTAGAAAGGTGTCCGTGGGAGCAGCGCTCGTTGAGGGGTCAAGAGTCTGGTCTTTAACGCTATTTAGTAAACGTAAAGACGGTAATTAATAACTAGCATGGATATGTTGCAGTAACTAAAGGAAGCAGTGGGAATGGAAATTACCTTTGGTGGGTAGCTTCTGTGCAGGGTCTCATATGCAAACCCCGGGAAGAAAAATCTGTGCCCGAGGCCTGGAAATCATGGATCAGCCTCTCTTAGGAATTATCCCAATTGTCATGGTGGATAATCTCTTAAAGCCAAAGACCGATATGACATCTTCACCGGACCTCACGATCGGCTCATCTTCGGAAGGCGTCCTCCTTTTCTCTGAACCTTCATCATTTTTTGAGGACGAGGTCTTCACAATCCCAAGAACACTTCGAATGGGTGTGGAATTGAGCTCCACTGTCACCCCAACAAAATTGGCCGCATGGGGGAAGGAGACTAGATAGGGAAGGTGCGTCTACCCATAAGCATTTCGCGTGTAAGCTCTTTTGGGGTACAAGCCCGAGGGAGCATGACCGTCGAGCAAGGATGTTCTCGTCGTACCAGTTGTGAGAAACTGATCACTATGACAGAAACGTTCAAAGTTAGGTCTACAAATTTGCATACACTTACGAATGAAAATTTGCAGAGCAAACATCTTACCGTGGCCAAAATCATCATACTACTAGGTAAGTTTCCCCGCGGGCATGGGAATATGGAAGCTGAGGCCCAAGGCGTATAGTAGGTCTTTGAGGAACTCTTGCATTGGGATACGGTCGGCATTTATTCTCTCAGCGTCTTCTGCGCTGAAGGTACCAGAGATGGGCCGTTCATCCTTCATCATTGTCTCCGGCGTAATGCAGTCGTACTCAAAAGGGAAGATGGTGTTGTCTATCCAAAAAAATTTGTGATTCCATTTCTTTAGCGAGTCCAGTTTTGTCTCATAACACTAGAGTGGACCAGTTCGTTTGGCAAATGATATCCACCCGTTAATCCAAGAAGGACGATAGAAGGCGCGAAACAGATTTATGGTTGGATCTACGTGTTTCAAACAACAATTAATTTCGAAATGGATATTTTGGCCGCACCAATGCAGTGTAGCTGGGATGTGTGAATGTTGTAAAAGCTAAGGATATCTACTAGGAAGCGTCTTAGAGGTATCCGATTATTGGCAACTGAAAAAATCTTACACCCACAAATTTACTATGCAGCAGAATACACATTTGGGTGGAGACACAAGCATCATCACACAAGATACATTGAACGACCTCAAAATGAGACGTTTAAAATATAAAAGGAAATAATTTAACAATTGTCTAAAAGCTTCGTTCCAAAATAAAACATAAGTTTAGAAATTCAGAGTAGTGTTTATGTCCCTCAAGGATCTCAACCATCCAGCCAAATAATTTTACTACATGACACGACCATAAGATAAATTGTTTACACCAAAAGGGAAAGAACTAAGTCTTAGACCAACAAGCAAAACACAAAAGCAACCTACAACCTTCCCGAGCAAGCTCCACCATCGATCACCTTCGATTACCTGAACACATGCTTTAAATGGTCAACAATTAATGTTGAGCAAATATATAGGTTTATCAAATTATTATTTGACCACAAGAGAAAAATCAATCATTATCATTTAATAGTATTTCAGTGCACACAAACTATTATTCATGTATTTCATCTTATAGCAAAGGCTATGTTAATTGTATTAAGCTCATGACACCGACCCAATAACTTGTCACTCACGCCAAAAACGCGGACATGACTAGAGGAAACCATTGCCTCTCTAGGGTATTTGTTGCCATTTATATACCATAATTCTTATTCTCGAAAAAATCCGTCCTAGAGGTTACTCGTCGTAAACTCTGGTCTAAGATAGGGTCGTTAACCCAATAGTAATATCATTTGAATAAGCGGCTATTCCTATCCATCACAAGGGTAAGACAATAGTTAATGGTTCATGAAATTTAGGGACTTAGGTAACAAGGTACTTATACAATTAAAAGCGACATTCGGGTCCAAACAATTACTCATGACTTGTGTTCATTTTATTTCAAATAGCATGTATCCCCCTCGCGGTTTAAAATCAATTAAAACAAGTATAAAGTAAGGCTATAGACTCACCTTACTAGTAGAAGTAGTAAGACGATCGTCGATGATAGTAGATGCCCGGTAACACACAAAAGTCGCAACCTATCAAATAAGGCGCGTACTTTAATAATAATCTCAAGTATAACTCATACTTAGTGAAATCAAAATCAACAATTTTAAACCTACAATAAATCCATAAAAACAACCCATACAAGTGATACTATTAGACGCCTTCACATTCTTACTCTACTAGACAACACTCCCAAAAACATTCTGCCGATACATACAAAATGTACAAGATAATTTCCTATACTTAGACACATCCAACTTTGATGAAACTTGCTGGAGAACTCACATACAACCTGTAGAAATCCCTCAAAAACTTTCATCAAAAGATTTTACCTCTAACGCCCTCTGCTCAACACATCTTTGACTTTCAAAATCCGGGCAGTTTTACACCTTTGTCTCACAAAACCATTTTGTCCTTCCTAACCAATTCTGTTTTAAAACCAACACTTGAATTTAAAAAATACTCACAACCATAGGTTTAGAGCCAGAGATCAGCCCTTGAACATTTCTAAAACTCATTTTATAGTCCCCGAGATTTGACCAAATATCAACAACAAATTCGGATTGTGTTGACACTCGCCTCCCGGTACACGAATATTCAAACTAGCATAACTTCCTCCTCGTTTAGAGTTGGAAGCTCGAATTGGTACCAAATCGAAGCTTTAGAAAAACTCTATGATGAGATGGCATTTATACATGATCTCATCGTTCTTATCGGGTTTTAAATGCATTAAAATGTCATAAATTACCATATGTATGCTTGTATTTGTTTACTTGTGTATTTTAGGTATGGATATCGTGAAAAAGACAAAAGATCCCAAGAAACAAGAAAAAACGAACACGAGAAACGAAGCCGTACAAAGAACCAGGCCCTAGTTCATGAATTATCCAAGATTAACCCTTGAAGACTTGAAGATGTATAAGATTGATCCTCAAAATATGAAGAATTGACACTTAAAACCCTTGTATATTCATAATTACAAGTTTGGTCCCTTTAGTTTGTCAAAATTACAAAATGGTCCTTCAACTTTGAAGAAATGGCAAGTTAAGTCCCTCAACAATTCTAAATTGCCAAATATGGTCCCTCATGAAGTCAAAGATACAATGAAGACCTTTGAAGATCAAGAATGTCCAAAATCAGTCCTTCAAATATGCAAAACTGGCAAAAATAACCCTTGAAACCTTATTTGCAAAATTTTGTGGCCAAAGTATAAACTTGGAAAGTTTAATAACAAAGGAAACACGTTTTGTTGGCTGAAAAACATGTTATTCACTCTTTTCCAAAAATCAAGGACCAAAACTGCCAAAACCCAAAGTTCAAATCCCTGAAAAAGCGGGTAACACTTACTGTAGCAATTTTTACCAGCCAAGAACAACTTTTTACCCAGGTTTAAAAAGAAAGAAAACAAAGGGGAAAATGGAATTGGCTATACCCACATGTGATTCACATCACCTCAATCACATCCCACAACAAATACCTTAAACTCCACTACCAGAAAGATCCTATAGGTGGCTTGAAAACCCAAAGCTTTGATTTGATATAGTCTTAATGAAAGCTAATCTAAATTTGGCTTAATTTTGACCTGCATGGCTATGTACTCATGAGTCTCTGTAATTAGAGGTCTTTATATAGTGAAGAACGAGAAGTGATAGAGTTAGACAGGTGATCATGCTAAACGTAGAACATGAAAATGTTCTTTCAAAAACTCATATGTTTTTAATTGTGGCTTTTTCTTCCCATAAGATCAATGCATTAGGAATAAAAATAATTGCAATAAGTAAGGTCGTACGATTTAAAAGGTTACTTAGCTTCTAGCCCAAGATCGTTTAAAAGTTGCTTGGGGTTGAATAGAGTTCATAGCCAAGGCATAACGTATTGAAGCAGGACGCGAAGATTGGTGAAGATCCAAAAAGGCCCTAACAAGGCATGAGGAGCTCTATTTTGTTGCTAAAAATCCAAGATGATGTGAAGTATCATTATTCCTAAATCAATATGAAGGATCGAGACACACGACGAAAAGAAATTACTCCCCTAAAGATCATGGAGAAAATCTATCCAAAAAGACCCTTACAAGGTATGAGGATAAATATATCCAAGTCCGAAAAGGAGACGGATCGTTGTATATCGAAGTCCAAGATAGAGATTGAAGAAAAATGATGAAGTCGTGGTCCAAATATGAAGAATCTCTCAAAAACGTCAAGTGAAGAAATTCCAAAATATGCAGAGAAGACCATAATTTCAAGAACGTCTTCCCAAGATTTGAAGTATGAAGTACATGCCAAATATTGGTCCGAGAAAGGTCTCAAATCGTGAAACGAGTTATGCCAAGATATGAACTTAAGGATATACACGAGAGGCCGTTTTAAAAGATTTTTTCCTTCGGCTAACTATCGATTAAATCGTGCTACTTTGCTTTCGGACTAATAAACAATTAAATAAGTCAATATGAATCACTTGTGATCCATGACAAATAGTTAAAAAATGCAAGTAACCCATTTCCTTTTATAATAACTAGGATTACGGGGAGAAAAAGTGTTACACAATTTGGACGTATGAGTAGTGTTAGCATTGTGACTTGTACCAACAATGATCTTGTTATTTCACTTAGCATGGAATGTATGACAATGAAGGATGACGAAATTTACTCTATGGGACATTTACTTGTTTCTATTCTTTGACCCTAAAAGTCACATTCGTGATGAAAATCATACATTATGTCTTTACACATCTTCGTATTATTGTTGCAAGTCTTTTACTTTTCAATAAAGGGTAATAAAATTGAATTTTGGTGATGCTTAGATACTTTATTCTAGCATTGCGTGAGGGCACGACAATGGCTTAGTATAGGGGAGTGATGAGATGGCATTTATACATGATCTCATCGTTCTTTTCGGGCTTTAAATGCATTAAAATGTCATAAATTACCATATATATGCTTGTATTTGTTTACTTATGTGTTTTAGGTATGGATATCGTGAAAAAGACAAAAGATCACAAGAAACAAGAAAAAACGAACACGAGAAACGAAGTCGTACAAAGAACCGGGCCCTAGTTCATGAATTATCCAAGATTAACCCTTGAAGACTTGAAGATGTACAAGATTGATCCTCAAAATATGAAGAATTGACACTTAAAACCCTTGTATATTCATAATTACAAGTTTGGTCCCTTTAGTTTGTCAAAATTACAAAATGGTCCTTCAACTTTGAAGAAATGGCAAGTTTAGTCCCTCAACAATTCTAAATTGCCAAATATGGTCCCTCATGAAGTCAAAGGTACAATGAAGACCTTTGAAGATCAAGAATGTCCAAAATCAGTCCTTCAAATATGCAAAAGTGGCAAAAATAACCCTTGAAAACTTATTTGCAAAATTTTGTGGCCAAAGTATAAACTTTGAAAGTTTAATAACAAAGGTAACACGTTTTGTTGGCTGAAAAACATGTTATTCACTCTTTTCCAAAAATCAAGGACCAAAACTGCCAAAACCCAAAGTTCAAATCCCTGAAAAAGCGGGTAACACTTACTATAACAATTTTTACCAGCCAAGAACAACTTTTTACCCAGGTTTAAAAAGAAAGAAAACAAAGGGGAAAATGGAATTGGCCCCCAAAATTCACGATGTCATCAAAAAGGAGGTCCTTAAACTCCTTGACGCGGGAATGATTTACCCTATTTCCGATAGCCCTTGGGTGAGTCCTATTCATTGTGTCCCTAAAAAGGGAGGGATGACCGTTGTGCCAAACGATGCCAACGAGTTGATTCCCACGAGACTCGTGACCGGATGGAAAGTGTGCATAGGCTATCGTAAGTTGAATGAAGCCACTCGAAAAGACCATTTTCCCTTGCCCTTCATGGACCAAATGTTGGAGCGTCTTGCGGGAAACGATTTCTATTGCTTTTTAGATGGTTTTTCCGGTTACTTCCAAATTCCCATCGATCCTCGTGATCAAGAAAAACTACGTTTACGTGTCCATATGGAACGTTTGCCTATCGTAGAATGCCATTCGGACTTTGCAATGCACCGGGAACTTTTCAACGATGCATGATGGCTATTTTTCATGATATAATCGAGAAGACGATGGAAGTCTTCATGGATGACTTTTCCGTGTTTGGTGATTCCTTTACTTCGTGTTTGTCGAACCTTGAGAGAATGTTAAAACGTTGTGAGGAAACCAACCTTGTGCTCAATTGGGAAAAGTGTCATTTTATGGTTAAAAGTGGAATCGTCTTAGGGCACAAGGTCTCGAAAGCGGGGATTGAGGTAGATCAAGATAAGGTAGACGTCATCGCCAAATTACCTCATCCCAAAACCGTCAAGGGAGTTAGGAGTTTCCTAGGCCACGCGGGCTTTTATCGACGATTCATCAAGGATTTCTCGAAGATTTCTCGACCCATTACACATCTTCTTGAAAAAGAAGCACGTTTTGTCTTTGACGAAGATTGTGTACGAGCCTTTGAGATCCTTAAGAGGAAACTTACCGAAGCTCCCATTCTTGTTGCTCCCAATTGGAACCTCCCCTTTGAGCTTATGTGTGATGCAAGTGATTACGCTATTGGGGCCGTTTTGGGGCAACGTCATGATAAGCATTTCTTGCCTATTCACTATGCTAGCAAGACGATGACCGAGGCTCAACTTAAATACACTACAACGGAAAAGGAGTTCCTTGCCGTGGTGTATGCATTTGAGAAATTCCGACCTTACCTCGTCTTGACGAAATGCATAGTGTATACGGACCATTCGGCTATCAAGTATCTCATGGCTAAACAAGATGCAAAGCCGAGATTACTTCGTTGGATTCTCCTCCTTCAAGAATTTGATCACAAAATCGTTGACAAAAAAGGAGCCGAGAATCTAGCGGCCGATCATCTCTCTCGTTTGGAAGATCCTCACCAAAGTGTTTACGAGCCCAAGGAAATCACCGAAACATTTCCGCTCGAGACACTTGGTGTAGTGAATTCCAAACTTGATTCTTCTACCCCATGGTTTGCGGATTTTGCAAATTACCATGCGGGTAACTTCATCATTAAGGGTATGACAACTCAAGAAAAACGAAAATTCTTTCGTGATGTCAAGTTCTATTTTTGGAACGACCCTTATTTGTTTCGAACTTGTGCGGATCAAATCATCCGCCGTTGTGTATTTGGCACCGAAGCTTCTAACATCCTTAGAGCTTGCCATGAGGGACCCACGGGTGGTCACCACGGTGCTAATCTCACGGCTAAAAAGGTGTTTGATGCCGGCTTCTTTTGGCCTACTATTTACCGAGATGCACAAGACCTTGTGAAGTCTTGTGATTCATGCCAACGACAAGGAAAAGCCTCACAAAAAGATGAAATGCCACAAAATATCATTCAAGTATGTGAGATCTTTGACGTTTGGGGCATAGAATTTATGGGGCCGTTCCCATCATCTCGTGGTAATAAGTATATTCTTGTTGCGGTTGACTACCTTTCTAAGTGGGTGGAGGCGAAGGCCTTGCCCACCAATGATGCTCGTGTGGTAGTTAAGTTCTTGAAAAGTTTGTTTGCTAGGTTTGGAACCCCTCGTGCGATCATAAGCGATCGTGGACCCCATTTTTGTAATGACCAATTCGAAAGGGTCCTAAGGAAATATGGGGTTACACATCGTCTTTCTACGGCTTATCACCCACAAACGAGTGGGCAAGTCGAGGTTTCAAACCGAGCATTGAAGAGGATTTTGGAGAGATCCGTGGGGGAAAACCGACAATCTTGGTCGGATAAGTTAGACGATGCTTTATGGGCCTTTAGGACCGCTCATAAGACACCCATTGGGTGCACTCCCTATAAGCTTGTGTATGGAAAGAATTGTCATTTACCTATCGAGTTAGAACACAAGGCTTATTGGGCCCTAAAGCATTGTAATGATGACATGGAGACCGCGGGGAAACACCGGAAAATGCAATTAAATGAATTGGATGAATTGAGAGACATCGCTTATGAAAATTCATTGATTTATAAAGAGAAAACTAAAAAGTTGCATGATTCAAAAATTAAAAACCGGGTTTTTAACATTGGGGATCAAGTTTTACTTTTTAATTCAAGATTGAAAATATTTTCCGGTAAATTGAAATCCCGTTGGTCCGGTCCATTCACCGTGACTCAAGTATTTCCGTATGGGACCATCGAGCTAGCTCAAGATGATGGTCCTAACTTCAAGGTGAATGGACATAGGTTGAAGCACTACTTTGGTGGGGAAGTTCCATCCTTGAACTACCTCGACCAAGTCACCTTCCCTAATGATAATTAGTATTTAGGGGATCGAGTCGAGCTCATGACTCGGTAATCAAAAACGAGGTGCCTCGTGGGGGAGTCCCATGCTTATCCTATGTACATATTATCGCTTTCTTAGTCTAATGTAGCTTACGTGTGGGGATTCGTGCCCTTCCAACCTTTGTTCCATGGTTGTTTGTGATATGTGGTTTTTAGATCATGATCTTCACGATTGGAGCCTCTTGTGTTCGTTTTATGGGAGCACTCGATCGTTTGCTTTGGAGACATTTCTCAATATCCATGATATATCCTTTATTGTTCTAACCTTAGGTTTTTAGCACACTTCATAAACGGCTATTAATTTAATGGTTACACCCTTTCCATGCTAGATTAGGCATTCGACTATGTCTCTAGTATGGGGGTGTTTGCACCCCTAGACTCGAAACATTGAGGACAATGTTTAACTTTAGTATGGGGGGGTGAATAGATACTTGCCTTGCCAAACCTTCACGCTTTCCAAAGTTTATCGTTTTGTTTATCGTTTTGTTGCAAAATAAGGCTAAAAATGGCCAAATTTTAAAAAATTTTCTCATATTTTATAAGTGTTTGAAGACACGAATGTAGGTTTTCCGATGGCGAGAATAAGAGTAACTTTTGACTCGACCGTGCGTGTTGAGCACTTAGCTTTGATTCCTTAACTACACATTAGGCTAAGTCTCTTAAATGAGGACGAGAAATGATAGAGTTAATTATAAGTTACTATGCTAAACGTAGAATACTTGTATTCTTTCAAAAACTCATGTGTTCTCGTTGTTTGCTTATTCTCCCTTCGCATGTAAATATTTTTTGCTTAATAAATATTGATTTAGCGGTTTAGTTAGGATTGTTGGGTTTCTAGTCTTTTCTAGTAGCTTCCGTGTAATTAAATTGGGAAGACATTAAGATATCGCCAGCGTCACGGTTTTGAAGTATTGGCAACCCGAATAATCGAAAGCTTCACCTAATAATAAGATTTCAAGTGCTCACCTAAATCAAGCAAACAATTTGAAGCCCCACAAGGCCTAAAATATATGCAAAATTGAAAGTGAATCAAGCCTTAATCTTCGAAGCTTTAAAGATCCAAAATTCGCTTTAGCGTGAGGATATACGTCTTTGGCTAATAAAACCACCGATGAGGCGGATAATAAAAGGCAAGGCAAGACCGAAGTCATAATAAAAGCTTCATGGCGAAGTTGAATAAAAGATGGAGGTAAACCAAAGATAATAAGGCCCTTCCGTTAGGGGGCGTATAAAAGTCTTGGTAATAAGTCTCATGTTCAAAACCGTTATAAAACCGTGTTTATCGATTCTTCTTGTCAACTTAATTTTTTAACATCGTTGTCTATTAGGAGGGGTTATTGATTTGATGGTCTTAGTTACACCATTAGGACTCTATTTTTAGACCTAAATCTCTATTATCGCATAAGTCAAACAATGTATCCTCGTGAAACATTCAAGACATCATAAAATATAAGAGATACAACTTAGGAATAATGGGAGAATAAGTACGTGATTAGGGCATATGAGTAGTGTTAGCATTACTAACTTATAATGACAATGATCTCGTTGCACGCTTGGCATGGAATTGGAGTGAAAATCGAGGACGATGAAATTATTTCTAACGAAGCATTCACGTGTTCTTATTCTATGAACCTAAACGTCCCATTTTGCGATGAAAATCATACATTATGTCTATAACACAAGTAGTAGTGATAGTAGTAGTGTAGCTAGTTTATCATTTCAATAAAGTGAATAAAATGAATTTTGGAGATGCTACGATACTTTATTCTAGCATTGCGTGAGGGCACGGCAATGGTTTAGTATGGGGGAGTGATAAGACTGCTTTTATACATGGTCTCATCGTTCTTTTTGGACTTAAAATGCATTAAATATCATCAAAATAACCAAATATATGCTTGTGTTTGTTGCTTGTATATTTTAGATACGGATATTGAGAAAATGACAAAAGATCACAAGAATCAGGCAAAAACGAACACGGGAAACGAAGCCACACGATGAACCAAGCCCTAGTGAGGAATTTTCCAAAGAAAACCCTTGAAGATTTGAAGAATATTGAAGATTGGTCCTCCAAGTTTGAAGAATTGACACTCTATACCCTTGTATCTTCATAATTACAAGTTTGGTCCCTAAAGTTTGTCAAAATTACAAAAAGGACCCTTAACTTTGAAGAATTGGCAAATTTAGTCCCTCATCAAATCTAAATTGTCAATAATGGTCTTTCAAGAAGTCAACAAACAAGTCAAGACCTTAAAGTATGAAGATATGTCAAAACCAGTCCTTGGAAAATCAAGAATATACATTAAAGGCCCTTGGAAAAGTTTTTGGAAGAATTTGTGCCAAAAATGACAACCTGCCAAAAGTTGACAAAAGGAAAATGGGCGCTGTTGCATTTATTTACAAAGTGAACAAGAAAAGAAAGAATGGGGACTTATCCTGCCAAACCACCAAACCTCCACCACCAATCCCCATCCTCCACGTCACCCCTCCCACTAACCCGTTTTTATTTATTTAATCCTTTCAAAAACACGCGCTAAACACCTGGTTTAAACTTCAACACGATCAAAACCCTTACTGTTTACCTAAACCCTAATCATCAAAACCTTTAATTACTTGAAATCACACTTCAACCTTGTGCAGATTTATGATTAGGGTGGGGATAAACCTTTTTCCTCACTAAAACCTCCTGTCACTCTCACCTAGAACCTTTCCCCACATGCTATCACCCCACCTTGCACGTCCAAACAAAACTAGGCCAGAGAATCAACGACCAATGCACAGCTTCATATCCACGCATCATTCACACCCCTTGGATCATTTTGCAACACTGATTTCACCACAAGAAGCCAAGGGAAGTTCACATGGGACTTAAAATTCAAAAAAATCACCAAGGGCATTTCTGGAAAAGTAGCATTAGGGTTCCAGCATATGAATATTTTATTTATAGTTCTAGAAGCACCTTGTAAGTCCCTATATAAGGACGCATAAGTTTTAGCTTACTTCTTGTTCTTGTTTTCCTATTTTCACAACCTTGTAAAGCTTGCTTTTCTGAATGAAAATTTAAGTTTAGTGTTGATGATGAAAACGAGTTCCATTTTACTTTCAGTTTGGTTTAATCTGTTTTGAGTTTGTGTTTCAAGAAAAATCTTGTCTTTTCCTTTTTAAGTTACTGATTTCTGTTTTAAAAATTGCTAAGTCATTTTGCTAAGTACCTTGGGTTCTGATAGGCTAAGTGATAAGCTCATGATTGATCATAGCCAACTGATCTTGTTGATCAAGGGGTAGTGAGATTGTGATAGCATATTTCTTAGGTTGTGGGACCTTGAGTCTTGCATAAGACTTGTTTCTTTCATTGTCTGATTTTTATATATTAACCATAAGCCAAGCTCTAGCTCCCTTCTAGCTTCATCCATAAGCTAGGGGTAAGCTTTTAGCTTCTACACAGTCTTTTCTCTCTTTCTTAGCAGGTTCAAATCATCTCATCATTTTAAAGAAATACTGGGTGTGTGTGTCTTTGAAGACCACCACTAGCACCTTTACTTTCATACTTGATCTGCACAAGCCCCAGCTTGTAGGAGAAGGCATAGCAGCCTTAGTGGGGCCTAGATGTGGGTCTCACAGGGTAACACTCTAGTTCCTTGTTTTAGTTCTCAAAAATTTTGTGATTTAAATGTTTTGATGAATTTGTATGAAAATCTGTTTAAGTGTTTGTTAGTTGTTTGATTATGCTGGTTTATGCTTTGAATGCATGTTTAGATAGCTGTGAATCAGATTTGGGTAGATTTGTTTAGGATTGCTTTGTTAAAGTTGGTTTTCAGAAAATTAAAGGGTGTTTGGATGCGGGTTTAACTAGACATTTTGGTAAAACTTTTTGGTTAAAACTTGTCTAGACTTACTTAATAGGGTGATAATAGATTGTATGTTAGCTGGTTTTCAATTTGGTAAGGTTTAAGTCACATTTGCATGATAAAAACTTGGTCTAAATAGCTCAAATCAGATAGTGTTTGGTGTTGACTGTTTGTGTTAAACTAGCTCATCAAATCTTGTTGTGTGTTAGATAGTGGTATAATTTAGGAGTATGCATCAGTTTTATGCCATGTCATTGATTTGTATGCAAGGTCTTAGGTTTTAAAATTCATTTTTGTGCATTATACATCAGCAATTGTTCATCAAACCTGTTTAGTGCTTAATCAGTAACTTTAGGGCTTAATAGGTGCTTATTTTTGTTAAGTGACTGCTTGTTTTTGTGTAATTATTGACTCCTTATACTCAAAGGAGTATAAGGGTGCCCTTTTTGTCCAAAATAAGCTTTCAAATAAGCTTTCCTAAGCTTATTACTCACTACACAAAAATATACACTAGCAGTGGGAACTCCTTTCCCACTGGTAGTTCACTGGTTGCCACTGCCAAGCTAAAGGACAAATCCAGTCCACATGTCACTATCAGAAGTTCATAATTTTGTCTTTAGTGCTTAAATTTTTGAATTAGACCTTCAAACCAGTTCCATTATTTTTCTTATTTAATTTAGGATTTTTCTGATTAATTAAATTTTTATTTACTGTTCATTTAGAAATTTTTAGGTTAATTAGCTATTTTTAATTAACTTTAAAGTTTCTGTTTTTGTCTTTTAGTGCCAAAAAGTAATATTTTTAGGTTTAATCAATTTTTCTGAACTTGGAATAATATTCTAAGGATTTTGGTTAAAAAAGATTTTACTGTTCATCCTTTTATTAATTTTTAGAATTAATTTAAGTTAATTAGGGTTTTAATTAAACTAGTTTTGTCATTTAGTGGAAAATATAATATTTTTCAAGATTTTTCATTTTTCTACTGTTCATTAGAGTAAAATAGGATTTTTAAAATTGGTAGATTATTTTTAGCATTATTAAATTATTTTTTATAATTATTTTAATTTTAAAATAGTTTTTAGTAATTTAAAAATAGAAAAATAGTATTTAAAAATTATAAAAAATACTTTTTAGTTTTTAGATAATATAAGTAAGTTATTTGTTCAATAAAATCATATTTTGGACATTTTGATTAATTATATTTAATTTTAGGGCTTTAATTAGCATTTAAAATTGTATATTTAATTAATAAAAGGTTTTAAAATATTTTTATTGGATTTTATTCCTTATTTATATTATTTTAGACTTGTTTTAACTTATAATTAATTTTTAGGTTGAAATTTTTTAATTTTGTAGCTTTTTTACGGTTTTACGTTTACGCCTTTTTCGTCGTAGTTTAATTCGTAGTCGTAACCGTCTTTTCTTTCCTTTCTTATTTCTTTTTCAATCAATATAATCTCAAACAAAAATCAACTCTTAACACAACGCACTTGCCTCCTTGGGAAACGAACTTGCTTGGTCATTGGTGCTCGGTTTTCCTAAACCGACACTTAATACTACCACTATTTGTCATCCTTTTCCTAAAGGGTACAAAAACCACTACATCAAATACCTGTCGTAATGTCTAGATCGTAATGTTCTATCGCAATGCACTGTCGCAATGTTAGATCGGAATGTTCTGTCGGAATGTGTAGATCGCAATATGGCTAGAACAAATTGGACAGAGTAACGACTCAATATCCCTTGAAACCGTCGGAATCCCAGATCGCAATGAACGATAGGAATATCTCGTCGGAATAAGGTATCGAAATCAGGGTGATCGCAAAGTAGAATCCTTGGATTATTGCGATCGAGCCTCACACTTTGTACTTTCCGATGGTAACCTTGCTTGAAATTCGGAATGAAGAAAAACAAGAGATTTCGCAACTTTTGATCCAAAAGATTTGTGTTTTAGCCAAAACCAACATACCCAAATCAGTACTACTAGTATGTAGATGATTTGTATCAAGAAAAGACCATAAAAACACAAAAAGAAATTTTGGGACGTGAGATTTAGATCAAAGAAGCCATGAAAAATCAAGAACACAACTCACGAATCATCAATCACCTATCCACTATAGGCTCTTGATACCAAATGTTATTCCCATTCAATCCATAACACAAGATTTAGAAGAGATATTTAGAGAGAGAAAGAGAAGAAAGTAGAGAGAGAAACAAGAGAGAATTTGGAAGGTTAATGTTTACTAGAGAGAGAAAGTAAAATGAACCAACACCCTCTTCCACATGTGGAAGAGGGTTATATATGCCACGACTCTAAGGCCTTTGTGGGCTTCAACTTGGGCCGGGCTTGGCATTCACTTGGGCATATAGCCCCTAACAAAGATAATATTAGCTTAAAGTCCAAGCCCGCTTTTCCCGACTAACCTATTACTATACAAGACCAATAACGACTAAGATGACCTATTACATTCTTGCTCGACTATATAAAATATAGGGCTAACAGATTAGTACAACAAAAATAGCAAAATCAGAAACCTCTTTTCAAGATTTTTTCAAATTTGAAAACCTTACCAAACATAAACGTCCTTGAACCAAATGATTCAAGCACACTTATAACATCAAATGGAACTCAGAATTACCCTTAAACAACACCAACTTTCAAAAACATAAAAAGGAATTACAATTTTCTCAAAATACCAACTTTTATAAATTTCAAAAAGGAATTACAATGTTTAAAAGGTAAAACTGGAACCAGGGACTCTCACAAGTTGAGGTCTCCTTTTATAGGCAAATACTTACAAAACACTATTCATAAACCCTAGCAACTGAATTTCCTAAACTAGCCTTGCAGAATCTTCTAGGCTTGTTGCCAGCTTGATTTGATGGATCAGGGACCTTCATTGGGTGCTTAGTGACCAAGGAATAACTTGAGACCATTGATTTTGCCATTTCATACTTTTCTGCCATGTGTCGTCATGTGAGTGGGGCTTGGGGTATCTTTCTGGTAGTGGAGTTTAAGGTATTTGTTGTGGGATGTGATTGAGGTGTTGTGAATCACACGTGGGTACCCTCCTTTGACTTTGGATTGTTGGCTTGAAATCTTCCTCCATTAATATTTTGTGTGTACAAAATTTGGGATCGATTCCCTTAATGTCGGATAACTTCCACGCAATCGCCCCGTTGTGGTCCTTAAGAACATCGACAAGTGCGGTTTTTTCATCATCCGAAAGTTCCTTCGCAATAATAACCGGCAACTTGTCGTCCTCCTCCAAATAGACATATTCGAGGTGAGGAGGTAAATCTTTCAACTCGAGAATAGGTGGTTCCTCAAGTGAAGATTTGGGCTCGATACTCATAACCTCCTCGGGTAGAGGAAATGGGAAATCGTTGAGAAAATCCTTGATAATCGAGAAGTCCTCATAGTTGTCGAGGTCTTCGTCACAAGTACGTGGAACATCGAATTCTTCCAACGTAAAACCACCACCTTCGAAAGGAGTGAAGGTTGGTGTCGAATTATCAAGAATTGGATCTAACATAGTGGGATTGTCACTAGTTTCTTCATCACCAAACCCTAAAACTTCTTGTGAAAATTCCTCGCAAACCACGTCGATCATATCAACGAGGTTTATGGTAGCAACGGAATAAACATGAGAAAGTTGAGAATTTTGAGTTGCGTTTATAACAAGTTCCTCGTCGTTGAAACGTAAGGTGATCTTTCTAGCATGCACATCAATTAAAGCCATAGACGTATCTAAAAACGAACGACCTAAAATAAGAGGAACTTGAGGATCCGTGGGGATGTTAACAACAATAAAGTCTACGGGATAGTAGAACTTCCCACTTTCACAAAAACGTCTTCCGCCAAACCACATGCAAGAATCGTGGAATGGTCGGCCAACTCAATAGACATTCGTGAAGGAGTAAGATTAGGAAGATTGAGCGACTTGTAGATTGCAAGTGGCATCAAGTTAATGCTAGCACCAAGATCGGCCAAGGCATAGCATTCTTCCATATCTTGAATTGCACAAGGGATCAAAAATTTACCGGGATCACCGACTTTTTGAGGTATGCGATTAAGATAAACCGACGAACAACTAGACTTTTGGTGTAATTTCTCCTTGTTGTTCAACATACTCTTAAAGTTAGCGGTGTATCGAGGCATCATGACCAAAGCATCGGCGAAACTCACATTAAAGTGCAAATCACGAAACATTTTCATAAAAAGCTCAAATTGATAGTTGTCGCGCTCTTGTCGTTTCTCCTTCCTAAGTCTCGATGGGTAAGGCAAGGGTGGTGTGGGTTGGGGCATAGGCATAGCCTTTGGAATCTCGGGTTCCAATATGGGTGATGGGTCAACCGTAGGTGTGGCATGAGCGGTACTTTGTGGGATTGAAATATGCTCCTTTTCGACCACCACCTCGGGTTCTTCCTCAATTTCCTCCACCGTTGGAATAATTGGTTGAGGAGTTGGTTCTTTAAGTGTCTTACCACTACGTGTGGTAATCACTTTCATCTCTCCCTTCGGGTTTGAAACGGTGTTACTAGGTAAACTACCCGAAGTAGAGGCTTTGTTTCCCATTACGGCTTATAAAATTGCATTAAGCTTAACATCAAAATTATTAAACTTCACATCTTGAATAGCGGCTTTTTGGTCAATTCTTTGTTCAAGCCTAGCATGACTTTGCTCTATCTTGTTGTTTTGACCTCGAATTTGGTTAGCAAAATCATTTTTCAATTCATTTCTCATGGCTAGATTTTCCTTAATGAAATTAGCTAACTCCTTTGCGTTCTTAGCCGTGTCCTTAGCTTGATTAGCCATTTGCTCTTGAATGTTTTCCAAAATCTTATCATTTGAAGTAGCGTAATTCAAAAAGTCTATTGGAAGTTCTTTATTATTTTGAAGACCTTGACTTGCATTTTGAAAATTACGGTTTTGATTTTGATTTTGCAATTGGCTACTACTACTACTACTCCCTTGATTCCCATAGTTGTTATTACCCTTAAAATTGTTCCTTTGATTGCTTTGGTAACCAACTTGATTGTTTCGATAATTGTTAGCATTTTGATTTGGTGAAAAACCCGGTGGAGTCAATTGATTAGTGCGAGGAACTTGACCGTTTTGGTTATAAGTTCCCGCGGCCGCGAAGGCACTCGAAGTGTTACCACCGTTGGTAATGCACTCGGAATAATCGTGAGCTCCACCACAATACATACAAGAAACCTCAACCGCTTTAATCGTAGCGGGAGCGGGTTGTTCACCAACTTTAAACTCAACTAACAAGCCTTTCACTATATCAAAAATTTTGTTCTCCAAATTAGCCTCGACTTGGCAAGCATCAACGGTGTGTGACAAACTAGGTGAAGATGAAGACGAAGCCTTACGAACACTCGACGTGCTACGAGGACTATACACCTTAGACCTATTCTCAATAATTACCAATGCTTCCTCGACCGTCTTACACAAGAAATTACCACCCTCGGCGGCATTAAGATAATCACGCTCATGATCGTTCAAGCCATTGTAAAACGTGTCTATTTGATGCAAGTCGGAAAAACCATGATGAGGACATTCGTGCAACATTTCCTTAAACCTATTCCAAGCCGTTGAAAATCTCTCATTATACTCTTGCGAAAACTTTGAAATCTCGTTTTTCAAGTGCGTAGTCTTAGAGGGCGGAAAAAATTGGTTCACGAATTTTGAAACGAGATCCTTCCACGTCAATATAGAATTGGGTGGCTCTTTCTCTAACCAAATTTTTGCGGGCCCCACTAAGGAATACGGAAAAAGCATCATCTTAATCGAGTCGTTTGAAACATCCTTAAACTTGCACGTGGCGGTGAGACGATTAAATTGGCGAATGTGGTTATGCGGGTTGTCCTTTTCGTCCCCTCGAAACTTGTTGTTTTGAATCATGGACAACAAACCCGTCTTAACCTCAAAATTCTCCGCAAGGATAGCGGGAATCACAATCGCTTCTCCATAACCCTCGGTGGGTGCTTGAAGCAACTCCATCATAGTTCGATTAGCCATGGGTGCTTCTTTCACTACAATGGGTTCGTCAATAGGAGAGTCCTCACTAGTAGGAGTGAGTGATTTGTTTCTTCGTTTACGAGCACGTCTAGCTTTAGAGCGAGTTTGCATAAACGTCACGTACAACGAGAAGGCGAGCAAAGAAGATTCTTTTTGGTATTTTTACTTTTTCAATTTTTTTTTGTGATTTTTGATTGTTTTTAACTTTTTTTGGATTTTTTTGGAATGTATTAAGTAGACCAAAATCTACAAATCTCCTCCTTAATCAAATCTCTTGATTAAAGAAGCCTCAAGGAATGAAAACGATCACGTGAAGCGAACGCCTTCGATGACTTTAGAACGATGGTGGAACACCAAATCGTTCAAGAGGGTTTAATCAAATGAAACCAAGAAAATATATATGATACTTAATAATACTTTGGGCGGCAAAACCCTCGATTCACTCTCAAAATCAAATACGCACAAGCAAGCGGAGGAAACGAGGCGGCGCGAAGCACTTAAGAGCCTTTTTCCTTTAGGTCGTGAAATACAACCGCCTTATACCCACCTTATAGTTTGTATTATCAAAATCAAGCTTCACGAAAGTATTTATCTATTTTTGCCTTTTTTCTTTGGTTTGAGATTCGAATACAATGATCGAGTGATGAAATCCCGAATCAAGGTTGTGATTGCTCACGTATACAATATAGTAATAATATTCACAAAAATCAAAAAACGATAATACGTATTAATAGAGTGCTATTAATACAAATACTTTTATGGCTAATATAGAAAACAACAATGGTTCAACCAAAACACAACACGCCTCCCCGGCAGCGGCGCCAAAATGATGTAGTGGTTTTTGTACCCTTTAGGAAAAGGATGACAAATAGTGGTAGTATTAAGTGTCGGTTTAGGAAAACCGAGCACCAATGACCAAGCAAGTTCGTTTCCCAAGGAGGCAAGTGCGTTGTGTTAAGAGTTGATTTTTGTTTGAGATTATAATGATTGAAAAAGAAATAAGAAAGGAAAGAAAAGACGGTTACGACTACGAATTAAACTACGACGAAAAAGGCGTAAACGTAAAACCGTAAAAAAGCTACAAAATTAAAAAATTTCAACCTAAAAATTAATTATAAGTTAAAACAAGTCTAAAATAATATAAATAAGGAATAAAATCCAATAAAAATATTTTAAAACCTTTTATTAATTAAATATTCAATTTTAAATGCTAATTAAAGCCCTAAAATTAAATATAATTAATCAAAATGTCCAAATATGATTTTATTGAACAAATAACTTACTTATATTATCTAAAAACTAAAAAGTATTTTTTATAATTTTTAAATACTATTTTTCTATTTTTAAATTACTAAAAACTATTTTAAAATTAAAATAATTATAAAAAATAATTTAATAATGCTAAAAATAATCTACCAATTTTAAAAATCCTATTTTACTCTAATGAACAATAGAAAAATGAAAAATCTTGAAAAATATTAAATTTTCCACTAAATGACAAAACTAGTTTAATTAAAACCCTAATTAACTTAAATTAATTCTAAAAATTAATAAAAGGATGAACAGTAAAATCTTTTTTAACCAAAATCCTTAGAATATTATTCCAAGTTCAGAAAAACTGATTAAACCTAAAAATATTACTTTTTGGCACTAAAAGACAAAAACAGAAACTTTAAAGTTAATTAAAAATAGCTAATTAACCTAAAAATTTCTAAATGAACAGCAAATAAAAATTTAATTAATCAGAAAAATCCTAAATTAAATAAGAAAAATAATGGAACTGGTTTGAAGGTCTAATTCAAAAATTTAAGAACTAAAGACAAAATTATGAACTTCTGATAGTGACATGTGGACTGGATTTGTCCTTTAGCTTGGCAGTGGCAACCAGTGAACTACCAGTGGGAAAGGAGTTCCCACTGCTAGTGTATATTTTTGTGCAGTGAGTAATAAGCTTAGGAAAGCTTATTTGAAAGCTTATTTTGGACAAAAAGGGCACCCTTATACTCCTTTGAGTATAAGGAGTCAATAATTACACAAAAACAAGCAGTCACTTAACAAAAATAAGCACCTATTAAGCCCTAAAGTTACTGATTAAGCACTAAACAGGTTTGATGAACAATTGCTGATGTATAATGCACAAAAATGAATTTTAAAACCTAAGACCTTGCATACAAATCAATGACATGGCATAAAACTGATGCATACTCCTAAATTATACCACTATCTAACACACAACAAGATTTGATGAGCTAGTTTAACACAAACAGTCAACACCAAACACTATCTGATTTGAGCTATTTAGACCAAGTTTTTATCATGCAAATGTGACTTAAACCTTACCAAATTGAAAACCAGCTAACATACAATCTATTATCACCCTATTAAGTAAGTCTATACAAGTTTTAACCAAAAAGTTTTACCAAAATGTCTAGTTAAACCCGTATCCAAACACCCTTCAATTTTCTGAAAACCAATTTTAACAAAGCAATCCTAAACAAATCTACCCAAATCTGATTCACAGCTATCTAAACATGCATTCAAAGCATAAACCAGCAGAATCAAACAACTAACAAACACTTAAACAGATTTTCATACAAATTCATCAAAACATTTAAATCACAAAATTTTTGAGAACTAAAACAAGGAACTAGAGTGTTACCCTGTGAGACCCACATCCAGGCCCCACTAAGGCTGCTATGCCTTCTCCTACAAGCTGGGGCTTGTGCAGATCAAGTATGAAAGTAAAGGTGCTAGTGGTGGTCTTCAAAGACACACACACCCAGTATTTCTTTAAAATGATGAGATGATTTGAACCTGCTAAGAAAGAGAGAAAAGACTGTGTAGAAGCTAAAAGCTTACCCCTAGCTTATGGATGAAGCTAGAAGGGAGCTAGAGCTTGGCTTATGGTTAATATATAAAAATCAGACAATGAAAGAAACAAGTCTTATGCAAGACTCAAGGTCCCACAACCTAAGCAATATGCTATCACAATCTCACTACCCCTTGATCAACAAGATCAGTTGGCTATGATCAATCATGAGCTTATCACTTAGCCTATCAGAACCCAAGGTACTTAGCAAAATGACTTAGCAATTTTTAAAACAGAAATCAGTAACTTAAAAAGGAAAAGACAAGATTTTTCTTGAAACACAAACTCAAAACAGATTAAACCAAACTGAAAGTAAAATGGAACTCGTTTTCATCATCAACACTAAACTTAAATTTTCATTCAGAAAAGCAAGCTTTACAAGGTTGTGAAAATAGGAAAACAAGAACAAGAAGTAAGCTAAAACTTATGCGTCCTTATATAGGGACTTACAAGGTGCTTCTAGAACTATAAATAAAATATTCATATGTTGGAACCCTAATGCTACTTTTCCAGAAATGCCCTTGGTGATTTTTTTGAATTTTAAGTCCCATGTGAACTTCCCTTGGCTTCTTGTGGTGAAATCAGTGTTGCAAAATGACCCAAGGGGTGTGAATGATGCGTGGATATGAAGCTGTGCATTGGTCGTTGATTCTCTGGCCTGGTTTTGTTTGGACGTGCAAGGTGGGGTGATAGCATGTGGGGAAAGGTTCTAGGTGAGAGTGACAGGAGGTTTTAGTGAGGAAAAAGGTTTATCCCCACCCTAATCATAAATCTGCACAAGGTTGAAGTGTGATTTCAAGTAATTAAAGGTTTTGATGATTAGGGTTTATGTAAACAGTAAGGGTTTTGATCGTGTTGAAGTTTAAACCAGGTGTTTAGCGCGTGTTTTTGAAAGGATTAAATAAATAAAAACGGGTTAGTGGGAGGGGTGACGTGGAGGATGGGGATTGGTGGTGGAGGTTTGGTGGTTTGGCAGGATAAGTCCCCATTCTTTCTTTTCTTGTTCACTTTGTAAATAAATGCAACAGCGCCCATTTTCCTTTTGTCAACTTTTGGCAGGTTGTCATTTTTGGCACAAATTCTTCCAAAAACTTTTCCAAGGGCCTTTAATGTATATTCTTGATTTTCCAAGGACTGGTTTTGACATATCTTCATACTTTAAGGTCTTGACTTGTTTGTTGACTTCTTGAAGGACCATTATTGACAATTTAGATTTGATGAGGGACTAAATTTGCCAATTCTTCAAAGTTAAGGGTCCTTTTTGTAATTTTGACAAACTTTAGGGACCAAACTTTTAATTATGAAGATACAAGGGTATAGAGTGTCAATTCTTCAAACTTGGAGGAACAATCTTCAATATTCTTCAAATCTTCAAGGGTTTTCTTTGGAAAATTCCTCACTAGGGCTTGGTTCATCGTGTGGCTTCGTTTCCCGTGTTCGTTTTTGCCTGATTCTTGTGATCTTTTGTCATTTTCTCAATATCCGTACCTAAAATATACAAGCAACAAACACAAGCATATATTTGGGTATTTTGATGATATTTAATGCATTTTAAGTCCAAAAAGAACGATGAGACCATGTATAAAAGCAGTCTTATCAGTATTCCGATAGGACATTCCGACAGGTATTCCGATAGGACATTCCGACAGGTATTCCGATAGGACCTTCCGACAGGTATTCCGATAGGACATTCTGACAAGTATTCCGATGGACATACCGACATGTATTCCGATGGACATTCCGATGGATATTTTGTTTGAGTAATTTTTAGACTTAGCCACTATCTAGAATAGTTTAGGTCAAGTAAAATCAAATTTCTTCCCCCTTTTTTTTAGAGAGAAGTGGAAGGTTTACACTTAAACTAGGTGTTTTATGAAATGAACCAACACCCTCTTCCACATGTGGAAGAGGGTTATATATGCCACGGCTCTAAGGCCTTTGTGGGCTTCAACTTGGGCCGGGCTTGGCATTCACTTGGGCATATAGCCCCTAACAAAGACAATATTAGCTTAAAGTCCAAGCCCGCTTTTCCCGACTAACCTATTACTATACAAGACCAATAACGACTAAGATGACCTTTTACATTCTTGTTCGACTATATAAAATATAGGGCTAACAATATCCCCCAATGTATCGGTCATCTTAAAATGCTTAAAAAGCATAAGATGGTTGAGTGAATACATTCTTGTAGAGGAGATCTTCCTGCTTTGGTCTTGTATCTTGGTCTTGATCTTGTTTGAAACAGCTTTGTTCCTTCATGCTTTCGTGATCTTTATCTTGAGCCTTTGTCATTTGACTTTGAGTGCTTGAGATCTTCATCTGTACTCCTTGTGACTAAGATGACCTATTACATTCTTCCATTCTTAGGTATCTTGATTATCGCCATCTTGTGCTCTTGTGACTTCTGAATCGACATTGGTTACACAGCTACGCTACCTTCTTGATATATACAGTAACATATACAGACACGGATGAAATGGCTTTGAACATTTCACCCTAACTCGGTAGCGTTTTACCTCCAGTCGGTGAAGACCGTTAAACGGTATTAAAAACCGTACCTGTGATCAGGTAGAATCGATTAAGAACCTCCTTGACAGGGTTTCCCGGCGGTAGTAGCCAGTTCTCTTTACTCGACCGTCTCAAAGCAGACTGCAAACGTAAAGAGTGAATCATAAGGATAAATTATCCGTCTGATTAGAGTCGTCAATTCAGATTTCCTGGAATAAGTTTGATTCTAATAGAATCGTACCATTGTTGCTTTCCAGTTTGTCACAAGCTTGATTCATAGAGAATCTTGCGAGTCAACTACCGTAGTGCTGTTTGATGTTGACACTGGAAGGATTTCCATTCGTCACTGTGAACACTAAAGAGTGTCACTCTGAATGTTCTGGCAAGATCACACGGATTTTGCGAAGAAACCTGGAATCAAGTTTGAATCAATTAAGAATCCAAACTTAGTTGCTTTCCAGTTATCACAAGTTTGATTCGTGTAGAATCGCACAAGTTACCTACCATGAGCTTGTTTGACGCTGGCTCAAGCAGGATTTCCATCTTCATTGTGAATCGTATCACTCAGATGTTCTTGCAATATCACAAGGATAATGCATAGGACTCGATTGTGTCCTAATGAGATGATATATAGATCTCGTTTGGCTCTAGACTCAATAAGTGCATTTTGGTAATCGGAGGCTGGAGCAAACTGCCACCTTTTCAATATTAACTGACTCGGAGTGAGAAAGTCAATAGATACGTATTGATCTCCGTGACAACGAGACAAGTTTCTTTTGAGAGAAACTAGAATGGCTGGGGAAGGGTTGTGCATCGCATCACTGGGTCCATGACACTTGTCTTCAAAAGATGTGTTAACCCGGTTTCTACCTAAGTTGCATAGAATATTCAACTCCTTCAATGCTTACCAATACGTCATCATTAGCACCTTGTTGTGATTTTTCTAGTGCTAACTTAAGTAATTGGTCCGCATTCAGCTTCATTCCAATCCATCTTTCCTAAGGACAACTATTTCTAGCTATGGAATGTCCTTGGGTAGATCCCTCCGGTTCTGGTTGGATCATAGGACTTAGTTTCCTATCCTAAACCACCTTTTGACTCCATCGTTCCATCGTGGATAGTAGGTTGTTTTGGGTAATGATCGTAACCATAAAACCATTGAAAACAATTCAAAGTGCTTGATAAAAATCAAAACTTTTAACACTTTGAAAGTTTTATATTTTCAAAAAGCTCCCCCTAAACACATGCATCGATAAACGAAATAGTTTGGCATGTGAAGGAAAGAGTTGCACTTGAGTCTTTAAGATCACATGTTGCGATATATTACATTTTAATCACATTTTCTCCCCCTATCTCTAATATAAAAATATAATATTAGAGATACCAATTGATTAAAATATGACATTTTCCATCGCAATGTTTTCTATAGAAAAAAATCAAACTTGTCGCAATGTTTTCTGAGTCTGAGTCACGCAGTGTTTCCATCGCAATAAGTCCAAAAACTCCATCGCAATAATCAGATTTCCATCGCAATGATAAAGCACTCCATCGCAATAACAATCAGAATCTCCATCGCAATGAGTCAAACATGCCATCGCAATATATCAGAAATATCCCATCCTAATAACCATCTGAATCTCATCGCAATTTGGGTCGCAATGTCAAAACCCTAACATTGCGATGGTACTTGATCACAACAGCTCAAGTCCCACACCTCAATGTCCAGCGATGGCACCTACACACAACAGTGTACGTCCCATGCAAGAATGTCAAGAAAATAATCCTACAGCAGACTCGACGGATACGACACAAATGAATGAGTTGGTTGATTTATATGATCCAATGTTTGATGAATATTACTATGGAAACAATCACGTTGTGTCAAAGCCTTCCGCTGTCAATACTGCTGATGCACCCGAACAAAATCAACAAGACACAACTGCCTCTACTTCAGCAACCGTTGCTCAAGTGACAATTCCATTGGTTACTCAACAAACTCAAGAAACAATCATACAACCAACATCACCAACCGTCAATGTTGAAGGAGGAAACAACAATCAAGCAGTCGATGCACAACCTGACGATGAAGAATTTATCAATCCGTTCGGTACACCGGTACACGAAGTCGGAGAGTGTAACACCCCCAAATTTATACAACTTAATACAACGGAAGACTAGTTGGTGTTACGGATAGCACATTACTCACATCATAGACAACGCTTAAAAATCGCGTCGTTTAATAATAAAAGCATTTCCATTCATAAATATCAAATTTACATAGGTCCCAAGTCATAATCATTTCATACAATTTTACAAAGATTTGAATGGAAATTGTTATTTAAGTGCGGGCCATGAATTCTTTGTCGTATTCCCGAGAATTACCTTCAAGTACCTGAGATAAAACATGTTAAAAGAAAAGGTCTGCGATAACGCCGAGTGAATTCATAGAGTTTAATAAAATCCATCAATATAACATTGGTATAAAATTATTACCAAAAAATCATTTTGTACAAATCATTGTAATAGGCCATAAAATAGCCAAAGTCATTTTTATACAAATCCTTATCGAAAATCATAATATAGGCATTTGCCTTAAAAATCATTATACGAGTCAATGTCGTAAAAACATCATACAATACGTTTGATAACGTTGTATAGATTAAATAAAAACCGTTATATGAATATGGTTATATAAAACCAAAACACGAACATAATATCAATAGTATGACCCCGTATTGCTAGTCAGGCAATACATCGTAATTCGGTGCGTATAATAGTATTTCGTTAACTGGATTATTATAAGCCGCATGACATTGTTACCTTACTAAACCAAACGACGGGTAGGTAGCCCGAAACTCAATTTGCCCATCTAAATTAGTGTGTCGTCACAAAGGTCACGCTATGGAAATCTTCTCATACATAAATTCGCTTACCAATCAATGTGGCACGACGGGGATCAACCGTCAAGGCGCGAACTGGGGTGATCGTCCCCAAATAGTACTATTATATGCATAAGCGTCTACCAAATCCCGGTAGTTCACAATTCATGCTAATGGGAATTTTAGTGACATAACCTAACTTTAATAATCCATTTAATTTCATCTATCGGGTCATTTAATCATTTATCGGGTCATACAATCGGGTCATACAATCATTCGGGTCCAAATCAATAAACAAGCAATCAGGACAAATGGTGTCCTATTTTATAAAAACTAACATGTTATCTCCCTCGCGGGTTTATAAAACATTTCATAAAAACATTTAAAAGAGTGTGAGGCTATGAACTCACGTTGATGTGGGAAGGCGGGTTATCGGCAATTCGGACGTACGGTACGTGCTTTAATCACGGAAACCTAGACAAATAATACTTGTCTTAGACTCTTGTCCAATGACTTTATAAAAATAACAATTATGTATACATATGATGATTATATATATATGATGATCAAGTGGATTTACATATTCTCTTTTACTCATTTTAGGGTTTACGCATTGGTAACTTCTTACTAGTTTACTAGTTTTACCTATTTACGTGTTTTAGGTCCAATAAACTTATTATAAGTTCTTTAACTTGTATTATTCCATTTTATACTCGTATTATCAGTATTTACACTTTACATGTTGGGCCCAAATGGTTTAAGCCCAATAAATAAGTTTATAAGTGTTTTAGTCCATTTTGTTGCATTATTAGTCCAATAACGTTAACTTAGCCCGTTAATGTCCGTATGTCCTATAGTTCGGGTTTTATCAGTTTTTACTTGTACTAGATACTTATATATCAGTATATGACTTTTAAAAACTTTACATTAGACGGGTTTGATCGTCTAAGTTTTAATTGGCGAAAAACGTTAATTTTACGGTAATAGCCGAAAAAGTCGTAAAAATCATGTTTATAGTTTTTATAACTTATAAATATTATTCCACTACCATTTTTATAATTTATCCATTTATTAAACCTTATAAATATTTATATAAATGAAATTCATAAGTTAGTGGGTTTTAATTTCACATTTTATACTCTATAATTTGAGTGCTTATATAATAGTAATAAACATTAATTCTTCAAAATCTGATTTTTATTTTCATCTTCACCATTTTTATCATATCTAGAGTTCTACAATGAAATAGAAGCTCATTTTTGGATGGCATGAACTTCATATTATGTGATACAATTAACTTAGTTATAGCTACTGCTCATTTTAAGTTTATCTATCCTTAACAGTCCCTACAAAACAGCTTATTCAGATTAGCACACTCATCTTGTTTTGATCATATCTCACTCATTTTAATGATTCCATTGCATGTCCAACTCTCACATGTGTATAACATCTTGTACTTACTGTAAATGGATTCTACCATGCAAGTTTATCAGTTCAAGTTTTGGTTACATACTGTTTTTATATAGCCAACAAATTAATCATGATTTTAGCCTTGTTTCTTATGGTTATTAATCTTTTTAAGCATATTTATCAACACTTGATCCCCACACAACATTTTTATCATCATATATTCATCATATACATATACAATAAGAAAGAAAATACATTTGATCTTTACAAAAATAACAAGAGAAAATGGAGAGAATGATCTTCTTTACCAACCAAGAGTATATCTTGTTTTTGGAAGACAAGAACTTGATGAACACCAAATGTAACTCCAAGACCATCAAACACCAAGAAAGTAAGTTGAGACATCAGCCCTAGGACACAAGCAAATCACCTCCTTTGTTGTTAAAATGGCCACCAAGTGATCAAGGCTTCAAGGTAACTCCATGATATAGCTAGATAACAAGTATGTTTTGGCTAGAAAAGATCAAAAAGGGGTGTTTGTGCTTAAAGTGGGACGAAAATGGTGGTGGTGTTGAGAGAGAATTGAGTTGTTTTGCCTGAGGTGAAATGGTGGTATGTGTAGCTAGTTGTTTTTGTGGGATGAGTGGAAGGAAACTAGCTTAAGTGTAAGGCTAACTTACACTTGTATGTTTATTAAGTATAAAGATGCCACATCTTTGATGTGGTGTCTTACTTGGGCCGTCCCATGTGTAATGGGGTGGGATAATGTATTTTGTCCCACCTCACTAATTTACGGGTACTCCTCGATTCTGTTTTCCTCGATTTGCGTGCCCTCGGGTCGTTTCACGAAAAACGTTTTTATAAATTATGAATCAACGGCACAAAACGAATCCAATAAAAATTGTCACATCAAAAACGGAGTTCAAAAACGTAAATATGTAATCCTAAGGTTTCCGGTTTAGTCGTAAAGGACGTTAAATTAAAATCGTAAGTCCTAATCTCTTCTCGTAAATTTGTGAGTTTATGAACCAACTAAAAATTAAAATCCCAAAAAAAATTTTACGGATAAATTTATTTTCTGAAATGTTGGACTGTCACCAAAACGGTGTATGTAAATGTAAGCACGTAACGTAAAATCATCCGATTTAGACGTAGTCGACGCTACTTCAAGACGTAAATCCAAATTACTTCCCAAAAATAAGTGAGTTCATATTATAACATTAAAATAATGTTTTTAAATAATACTTGAGAATAAAATATCAACCATAAATTGACGGATTGTCACAGCATTTACCCCTAAACAGGATCTTTGTCCTCAAAGATCATCTTACTACTTGCTTCTTATAGAGTTAAAGCCATGTGGGTATTTCCTCCACATTCGGTCTTTTCTCACAAGTTCAATTCATTACAATACGCGAGTTTCATCAAACATAACTACGGGAATAAGATCAGGCTAAATGTTGACTTACTTTCTCTATCCATGATGTTCACGGGTTTCTGATGAATGCAACTTTTCGCCGATCTAAACTTTATCAAGAAGAATTCAGATTTTCACTTGATAGATATTTATCAAGTTCGATTTACGAAACATAATTCACGCAGTCCTTGAAGTCCTAGGGTAGATCCAGCTTATATGCCTTTCAAACCAATATTTTACATCGTCTCAATGGTCCCATACTACGGGGACTTATTTCCCATGATCTTTCAGATCATCTATTCATTTTTCCAAAGTAACAATTTTGGCATAACTTCGCTACCCATCTGGCACTTCAAGATCTACATTTCATATTCACATAACCTCCTACCCACTACCGTCAGTCAGTATTCAGATCCTAATTTCAACAATAATTTCAGGTCTCGCGGGTCGAGTATTTAGTAAGGTTAGGTTTGCCATTATAGGAAACCTTAAACCTAAAAGACATGTCCAACTCACAATGGGTGTTTGTCGGGTGTCTTCATCTTAACTCCTGCTTACAGATGCTCTAATATTTAGATCCTAACAAGATTCGATCTCGATCCTAATACGATGATTATCAATGATAATCTTTCCATTGGAAAGCGATTATACGGTTTATTACCAAAGGTCAATCATTCAAACATAAAACATCACTTATAGTATTTTGTATCATTACTTTACCTCATCCCTTCGATTGGGGTGGTACACAGTACTCTCATCAAGATTCGTTCACAATGACTTCTGAGCAAATCTCTAGAAATTCAATGCGAAGCGAGGATCTTGATAAAGATGTTCGATACAGGCACACTATGTTTACATAACTCCTTTAAATATAAAAGAGTCAATTTCTTCATCAAGAATCTATCATTAACGAGAATGATTTTAGCAGATTTGGTCAGTCTGTCGACGATGATCCTAATCGAATCAAATTCAGATGATGACCTTTGCAATAGTTAGACGTTTACTAATGTATGAGGCGATGTCTGCCTTCATAATTTGCCATTAGTATAACTTCTTCAGATAAAGATACTTTTATTCAGAAATGACATAAATATAATACTTATACTTACAAGATTCCAACATAACTATATCTTAAAACCTCCATATTTAGACAATCACAAGTGGTCTTTTAATCATTTAGCGCCATCGGCTTCTCAATTCTAATGGTTCACATTTGCCACGAACCCCTTTTATTATCTATATTATCTTTTTTTATAAGCATCAGCTATATTTTAAATTGTTCGGCAATTTATTTTTTACCATCATTACTAAGGAACACATCCTAATTGCTTCTTTATCCTTTTTATATTATGTGTCGATATCTACATTCATCTTTCTTTATAAAATTATTATCATGACCACAATTCATTCAGAATTTCTTTCTTCATATTTTCTAAGTCTTAGTTCCTTTTCAACTATCATTTTTATCCGTTTTACTCAATCCGACGTCTAAAGCGTCGATAATTATTACAACTAATTAAATATTAAATATTCAATTTTTATGAAACGTAAACGTAAAGGTTTTAAATTTCTTAGTCCGTCCAATTATATGAAAATGTTCAAAATAAATTTGAATTTACTTAACACAATTTTTGTTGATTTATCGAAAATAATTAATAAGATTCGTAAATGTTCGGAAAAATCTTTGGTTATACTTTGGTCAAAATTTTCTTAGTTGAAAAGCAAAAATTGTCGTTTCAAATTTCAAGTCATAATTTATATAGTTTCCTCAATTATTCTTAAGATGTCCAGAAGTATACACAAACATTTACCCCTAAACAGGAGTTTAGTTAAATGATTTGTGTATAAGGGAATAATCCCTTAAAAATTATTTTGTTAAAACATTTGTCAAAACATATTTCCATTTTTCTTTTTAGTAAAACCCAAAGCCTTAATGGCTCTAATTTTTGAAATGTCAATATAGATCCCATTATCTTATTAATCACACAGTCAAATCATGTAAAGTATTAAGCCGTTAATCACATGTTAAATATTTAAAGTACAGGTTTTTATTGTTCGGTCAATTCAGGGCAATCTATAAATAATTACTAACTCCATGTTATACTTATAAACAAACAAATGGTCCTTAATGATCACAAGCATGAATTTATCAAATTACAGCCTACACACTTGATTCACCAAATTTATGAATGCTACATGTGTATTAGTCAATCCAAACGACATCACGTGAAACTCATAATGTTCATTACAAGTATCGGATGTAGTGATTGGAATACATAATCTTTTTCGCAGATGCGAAGTTAATGATAACCATGCCATGGATCAAATCTTTAGAACATACGCCAGAACCTTGTAAATGATCGAACAAATCTTCCATTTCGAGTCATGGATATCGTTTTCGATTGTCAATTTACTCAATTCACAGTAATCTATAAATATAAGGAATGATAACACCATAGCTCTTCATGATGATGAGCTTGGTAGAATAAAATCTTTCTCCGACAACTCTCTCAGTTGTACGGTAATTCATTTAATTTAGATGGTGCTGACGTACAGTGCACAAGCCACAGGTGCAGCACCGGGAATATAATCAATACAAATTTCAATCTGCCTTAATGACAAAAGTCTAGGTAATTCATCAACAAATACTTACTAAAGTTTTAGATAACATAAACATCTTTTAATACATTCATATTAGGTTCTTCTAGATTACAATATCTATAACTAGTTCACAACCATTCATGGTATAATTTCAAGTCTAAATGCAGGATATGGTTATCCACCAAGAATTATTTAGATCACTTTTGATAATCAACATCTTATCATTTAGGGGAATTCTACTCGAGTTCCCATCAATTAAGACAATGTCGTCATGTCATAATCAATCAATCCATTCTACTGGCACTATCAACTTTTTAGTTTTATTGCCGTCGATATGATGTGAACTTCTCAAAAGACTAATAATAACTCATAAACCTTCACATTTCAAGGATATCTGGGGACATAACTAACCTTAAAAGAGTAAGGTCAACGCATAATCTATGCGAGAGAATTTCAAATCAGATACAGAGGAAAACATTTAACGAATATGAATATATCCCATGTTTTCATAATTTGAGTACGCATTCGAAAGCTCCTCGGATCGTTACCCAGGTCATTCAAATGAAATCAAATCATAAGAAATGATAAGAACGTCAATACATCCAGTCGGGTATCAACACTCGGTAATCAGATACTTTTCCTAAGAATCTCACTACGGAAGAATTGGACAAGAAAGAATTGTCAATTGTCAAATAAGACAATTTCCACAGATGAGTAAATTCGACTCAGAAGAATAGATGCTACAGGCACATATGTAGGTGTCCCTAACATTATGTCCCTATTTTTCACTTCCTGCAGATCTCATAAATTTTAATCTTTCACAATCTTCAAAGAAAATGTAGTGTTTATTCATTAGTTTTATGGTGACTACTAATCAGTTTTGCATGGTCCATTCCAAATTGTATGTAGGCGCGCAACTATATACAATTTCAAGATTTAACGATGCAATACTCAGTTCGTCAAAATTTTATCATCATGTTTATAATAAAAACATTTTCATGCTTAATTCTTAAATAAGAATCAAAAATATATTTACAAAGATTTTCTTTGTTATGGAAATAATTAAGTTTTTCCAAGGCGTTTTATAAACAACCTCATTTCGTTAACAATCACTTATAAATCTTACTTCGAATAATCCTTATAGTGATGAAAATTCAATTTTTCTCAAGGGATACTACTTTATTTATAAAAACAATGAGTGATCTGCAAAGGAGTGATGAAGAGTTGTTCACCAAGAACTAACTACGATATGATAGGAAATGAGCTTAGCCAATTAATCATGAGGTTCATGACCTCGATGGCACTTAAAAAGAATAATTCACAACGTAACTCAATTCGAGATGAGTACTTGTTCAATTGTTGCATCACTAATGTGAACATTAGGATGAAGCAATAAAGGATAGATAACATCAATACATGTAGAATTTAGCGATCAAAGGTAGTCTTTTCATTAATCACAAACAAGTCTAAATTGTACCGTAACACAGTATGTGTCACTATGTCATACAATTTCAAGAACTCATCCTACCAACTGATGTCTCAGTTCAGTTAGGGATTATTTTTAAAAGATACCACAATGAATACTAATCTAAAAGAGTCATGGGGGTTCCACTTGTCCCAGAAGATCCATCAGTCCCAATTTAGAAGAAGATTTCTTCAATTTATTTCTTGGACACTGGGCATCCTCGTTGGTGGACAATGGCCTAGGAACAACCCTTAACACAAACCTACAATCAATTAAAACCTTATAATTCAATCACGGAACTTAACGACTTCCTCTTATCAATCTCATATTCCATACGGGTTAAATTTCACTTTATTCAAGTTTTAACAAATTTTATACTCAATGCGATATCCTACTTCATTTTCCAATATTTTCAGACCTTAATAGGGCAATAAAAGCTCGATATGAACAACACCTAATTTCCAATCCTATAACTCTTACAACAACAATTACCAAATGAGTCACTAGCATGAGATGACTCACACATTCAATTAGACTTCTCGGAAAGGTACTAGTGGCATGAAGCTTTTGGGTAAAGGCTCCAATTACAGCATCAAGTGCAACATTCACCCTTTCGATTTCAATTTAAGAATTGGATGACGACAAATCAGATGACATCTTTCTAGGCGGTAACGTTTTGTAAAACTCCACTCTATAAGGAAAAATCGTCATGACATCGATATCAGATTTAATCTCGCCAATTCTTTTTCAATATCACAATCAACTCATATCTACATTTCTACGAATATCAACCATTTTGTTGGGATTATAAACACCCACAACTTGGTTTAGATCTAGGATAGCTAGAATTCCTACGAGAATAGCTTCGATTAATTTACTAGGAGATTTAGGGTTCTTTGTGACAATCTACGTCGTATAAATACCTCGTATAAATATCAAAATAATCATCAAACAATCATGTAATAAAATTACATCATATATATATAATCCAAGTTATATATATATTAAAATAACACTTCTCAGTCTGGCCTTGTCGGTAACTCGGGAATTCTTCAGCACCGTTATAGTCAAAAGATTTTTAGACATTTTTAGAAAAATGTTTATAGTTAAAAGATTTTTAAATGTTTTATTCAAAACCTTGGTTTTAAAAATCTTTCGTTCTCTATAACGAGAGCTCTGATACCAAACTGTAACACCCCCAAATTTATACAACTTAATACAGCGGAAGACTAGTTGGTGTTACGGGATAGCACATTACTCACATCATAGACAACGCTTAAAAATCGCGTCGTTTAATAATAAAAGCATTTCCATTCATAAATATCAAATTTACATAGGTCCCAATTCATAATCATTTCATACAATTTTACAAAGATTTGAATGGAAATTTTTATTTAAGTTCGGGCCATGAATTCTTTGTCGTCTTCCCGAGAATTACCTTCAAGTACCTGAGATAAAACATGTTAAAAGAAAAGGTCAGCGATAACGCCGAGTGAATTCATAGAGTTTAATAAAATCCATCAATATAACATTGGTATAAAATTATTACCAAAAAATCATTCTGTACAAATCATTGTAATAGGCCATAAAATAGCCAAAGTCATTTTTATACAAATCCTTATCGAAAATCATAATATAGGCATTTGCCTTAAAAATCATTATACGAGCCAATGTCGTAAAAACATCATACAATACGTTTGATAATGTTGTATAGATTAAATAAAAACCGTTATATGAATATGGTCAAGGTTATAAATAGCGTAAAGTGTGGCGTGGCGGCATATCCAAGCTACATGCTTTAGCGGCAAAGGCGAAGCTTTAGCGTTTCTAAAGCGTGGCTTATAGCGGCAGAACATATAAACATATTTAGTTATTTTATGTATTTCAATATTATATTTATATTATGTTTATAATTAGTCTTCTACATAATAATTAAAGCTAGAAAACTCTCTTTACATGTGACAATATTCCTTTATTAGAGTTGAAATCAAAAAATTATCGCACCTCATGTCGTAGCGCGCCGTGACCTATTGCGTAGCGTGGAGGCCACGCCTCAAGCTTTAGCGCGCCTTATGGCGGGCTATAGCGAGCTATTTAGAACTATGAATATGGTTATATAAAACCAAAACACGAACATAATATCAATAGTATGACCCCGTATTGCTAGTCAGGCAATACATCGTAATTCGGTGCGTATAGTAGTATTTCGTTAACTGGATTATTACAAGCCGCATGACATTGTTACCTTACTAAACCAAACAACGGGTAGCTAGCCCGAAACTCAATTTGACCATCTAAATTAGCGTGTCGTCACAAAGGTCACGCTATGGAAATCTTCTCATACATAAATTCGCTTACCAATCAATGTGGCATGACGGGGATCAACCGTCAAGGCGCGATCTGGGGTGATCGTCCCCAAATAGTACTATTATATGCATAAGCGTCTACCAAATCCTGGTAGTTCACAATTCATGCTAATGGGACTTTTAGTGACATAACCTAACTTTAATAATCCATTTAATTTCATCTATCGGGTCATTTAATCATTTATCGGGTCATACAATCGGGTCATACAATCATTCGGGTCCAAATCAATAAATAAGCAATCGGAAGAAATGGTGTCCTATTTTATAAAAACTAACATGTTATCTCCCTCGCGGGTTTATAAAACATTTCATAAAAACATTTAAAAGAGTGCGAGGCTATGAACTCACGTTGATGTGGGAAGGCGGGTTATCGGTAATTCGGACGTACGGTACGTGCTTCAGTCACGGAAACCTAGACAAATAATACTTGTCTTAGACTCTTGTCCAATGACTTTATAAAAATAACAATTATGTATACATATGATGATTATATATATATGATGATCAAGTGGGTTTACATAATTCTCTTTTACTCATTTTAGGGTTTACGCATTGGTAACTTCTTACTAGTTTACTAGTTTTACCTATTTACGTGTTTTAGGTCCAATAAACTTGTTATAAGTTCTTTAACTTGTATTATTCCACTTTATGCTCGTATTATTATTATTTACACTTTACATGTTGGGCCCAAATGGGTTAAGCCCAATAAATAAGTTTATAAGTGTTTTAGTCCATTTTTTTGTATTATTAGTCCAATAACGTTAACTTAGCCCGTTTTGATCGTATCTCACTCATTTTAATGATTCCATTGCATGGACAACTCTCACATGTGTATAACATCTTGTACTTACTGTAAATGGATTCTACCATTCAATTTTATCAGTTCATGTTTTGGTTACATACTGTTTTTATACAGCCAACAAATTAATCATGATTTTAGCCTTGTTTCTTATGGTTATTAATCTTTTTAAGCATATTAATCAACACTTGATCCCCACACAACATTTTTATCATCATATATTCATCATATACATATACAATAAGAAAGAAAATACATTTGATCTTTACAAAAATAACAAGAGAAAATGGAGAAGATGATCTTCTTTACCAACAAAGAGTATATCTTGTTTTTGGAAGACAAGAACTTGATGAACACCAAATGTAACTCCAAGACCATCAAACACCAAGAAAGTAAGTTGAGACATCAGCCCTAGGACACAAGCAAATCACCTCCTTTGTTGTTAAAATGGCCACCAAGTGATCAAGGCTTCAAGGTAACTCCATGATATAGCTAGATAACAAGTATTTTGTGGCTAGAAAAGATCAAAAAGGGGTGTTTGTGCTTAAAGTGGGACGACAATGGTGGTGGTGTTGAGAGAGAATTGAGTTGTTTTGCATGAGGTGAAATGGTGGTATGTGTAGCTAGTTGTTTTTTTGGGATGAGTGGAAGGAAACTAGCTTAAGTGTAAGGCTAACTTACACTTGTATGTTTATTAGGTATAAATATGCCACATCTTTGATGTGGTGTCTTACTTGGGCCGTCCCATGTGTAGTGGGGTGGGATAATGTATTTTGTCCTACCTCACTAATTTACGGGTACTCCTCGATTCTGTTTTCCTCGATTTGCGTGCCCTCGGGTCGTTTCACGAAAAACGTTTTTATAAATTATGAATCAACGGCACAAAACGAATCCAATGAAAATTGTCTCATCAAAAACGGAGTTCAAAAACGTAAATACGTAATCCTAAGGTTTTCGGTTTAGTCGTAAAGGACGTTAAATTAAAATCGTAAGTCCTAATCTCTTCTCGTAAATTTGTGAGTTTATGAACCAACTAAAAAATAAAATCCCAAAATAATATTTACGGATAAATTTATTTTCTGAAATGTCGGACTGTCACCAAAACGGTGTATGTAAACGTAAGCACGTAACGTAAAATCCTCCGGTTTAGACGTAGTCGACGCTACTTCAAGACGTAAATCCAAATTACTTCCCAAAAATAAGTGAGTTCATATTATAACATTAAAATAATGTTTTTAAATAATACTTGAGAATAAAATATGAACCATAAATTGACGGTTTGTCACAGAGAGTCTTCTACTCAACATGTTGATCCATCCAACATGCATACATTCTACCAACCATATCCATCCACTCACCATTGGACACGTGATCATCCATTGGAGCAAGTCATTCGAAATCCTTCACAACCGGTTTGAACACGCAGACAACTCGAAACCGATGGCGATGTGTGTATGTATGCACTCACCGTGAGTTCAACTGTACCTAGAAACATCAAACAAGCCATGACTGATCATGCGTGGATTGAATCAATGCAAGAAGAAATTCATCAGTTTGAATGCCTAAATGTTTGGGAACTTGTTGACCGACCCTATGGAATGTCAATTTTAGATTTCAAATAGATCTAGAAAAACAATCTGGATGACGAACAAACCATCATCAAAAACAAATCTCGTCTTGTGGTTCTGGGATACCGTCAACAAGAAGGCATAGACTACGATGAATCATTCGCTCAAGTCGCTCGTTTGGAAGCAGTCAGGATATTCCTTGCTTATGCTGCACATAAGGGCTTCACTGTTTTTCAGATGGACGTTAAAACTGCTTTTCTCAACGGTCATTTGAAGGAAGAAGTGTATGTGAATCAGCCGGAAGGATTCATCGATCCTCATCATCCTGACAAAGTCCATCGTCTCAAGAAGGCTGTATATGGACTTAAACAAGCTCCAAGGGCATGGTACGAAGAACTTTCAAACTTCTTGGTGTCCAAAGGATTCTCCAAAGGTTCTATTGATCCTACTCTCTTTACTAATAAATATGGGGATGACATAATGCTGGTGCAAGTTTATGTTGATGACATTATTTTTGGTTCTACGAACCCAAAACATTCAAAACATTTTGAAAAATTAATGCACAACAGATTTGAAATGTCAATGATGGGGGAGCTAAAATTCTTTTTAGGCCTCCAGATTCATCAATCCCCACGTTGTATCTTCATTAACCAAGCTAAGTATGCTCAAGAGATACTTAAAAAGCATGGTATGACCTCATGTGCTCGCGTTGGTACACATTGTCGACCACATCCCTAGACGCTGACTTGTACTCATATCCCGTAGATCAAACGCGATATCGCAGTATGATCGGGTCACTTATGTACCTTATATCCAGCAGGCCTGATATTCATCATGCCACATGCTATTGTGCAGGATATCAAGCCAGACCTACCCAAAAGCACCTCAAAGAGGTTAAACGGATCTTTCGGTACCTTAAGAATACCGTTCACATGGGACTCTGGTATCCGAGGGAAACCGGTTTTCATCTAACGGCTTTTTCAGATTCTGATCACGCATGTTGTCTTGATAGTCGAAAAAGCACTTCTGGTAGCATACAATTTCTAGGGGAAGACAAGCTTGTCAGCTTGTCGTTAAAGAAGCAGGATTGCACTTCGCTATCATCAGCTGAAGCAGAATATGTGGCTCTATCCGCTTGTTGTGCTCAAGTCCTCTGGATGAGAACTCAACTCACGGATTATGGCTTCCACTTTGATAAAATACCTATGTATTGTGACTCAAAGTCGGCCATAGCCATATCTTGCAATCCGGTTCAGCACTCCCGCACCAAGCACATCGATGTCAGATATCACTTCATCAAGGAACAAGTGGAACGCGGCATCGTGGAATTATACTTTGTCAGAACTGAGTACCAGGTGGCAGACTTGTTTACAAAAGCTCTATCGAAATATAGGTTTGCGTATCTCGTTGGCCGTCTTGGTATGAAGTATATGACTCCCGAAGACTTGGAGGTTTTGGCAAATGAAGCTGCTTGATTTTTCTCTCATAATGACTTCTAGCCGCATCACAGCTTAGAACTCGGACCTCAACTAAGGAAAGTTTATCTCGAACGATAACTTATCCTTCTCAACGAGAAATTCATATTTCTCGGTCATGAGCTTCTCATAAAAACATCCAAAGTTTTTAAGTTCATGAAAAACGATTTCTAAGTAAATGTCAGCTTAGAACTCGAACTTCAACTTAAGGAAAGTTTATCACGGATGATAACATATCCTTCATAACGGGAAATTCATTTTTCTTGGTCATGAGCTAGTCACAAAACAATCAAAGTTTTGAGCCCATGAAAAACGGACCCGAAAGGGGAGTGTACGTTTCAGTACGTTTTCCCTAAGCAATAGAAGAAAAGTCTGCTATCCTGATTATTTTAAAACCGTTGAACACAATTTTTCAAGAATTTCTCAAAAGATTTTTCTAAATCTTTCAAATTGTGTGTTCAACACTCCCTTCCTCATAATAGGTTTTTATATCTAAAAATGTCATATGTTATTTTGATCAATTTTTGAGGGGGAGCGTTTTAAAATCAAGCCTTTAATGTTGTTGGGTACATCTCTAAAATTGTCATATTTTATGTATCCAACACATTCCGAAAATGATATTAAATCTGTCATATATTATCGGTAAAGGCATCTCAACTCCGTACCTCAACATATTTTGTGGTGTCGTTTTTCTAAAATTTTGTCAAATTTTGTCTCAAGACACACATAAATTGTTGAGGGGGAGCGACCCGACTGAAAATGTTCCATGATTCATGCGTACACACATGTTTCTCTCCCGTCGATTTTTCGGAAAATGTCATATTTTAATCAATTGGTATCTCTAATATTATATTTTTATATTAGAGATAGGGGAGAAAATGTGATTAAAATGTAATACATCGCAACATGTGATCTTAAAGACTCAAGTGCAACTCTTTCCTTCACATGCCAAACTATTTCGTTTATCGATGCATGTGTGTAGGGGGAGCTTTTTGAAAATATAAAACTTTCAAAGTGTTAAAAGTTTTGATTTTTATCAAGCACTTTGAATTGTTATCAATGGTTTTACGGTTACGATCTTTACCCAAAACAACCTACTACCACGACGGAACGATGAAGTCAAAAGGTGGTTTAGGATAGGAAACTAAGTCCTATGATCCAACCAGAACCGGAGGGATCTACCCAAGGACATTCCATAGCTAGAAATAGTTGTCCTTAGGAAAGATGGAGTGGAATGAAGCTGAATGCGGACCAATTACTTAAGTTAGCACTAGAACAATCACAACAAGGTGCTAATGATGACGTATTGGTAAGCATTGAAGGGGTTGAATATTCTATGCAACTTAGGTAGAAACCGGGTTAACAAATCTTTTGAAGACAAGTGTCATGGCCCCAGTGATACGATGCACAACCCTTCCCCAGACATTCGAGTTTCTCTCAAAAGAAACTTGTCTCATTGTCACGGAGATCAACACGTATCTATTGACTTTCTCACTCCGAGTCAGTTAATATTGAAAAGGTGGCAGTCTGCTCCAGCCTCCGATTACCAAAATGCACTTATTGAGTCTAGAGCCAAACGAGATCTATATATCATCTCATTAGGACACAATCGAGTCCTACGCATTATCCTTGTGATATTGCCAGAACATCTGATTGATACGATTCATAATGAAGATGGAAATACTGCTTGAGCCAGCATCAAACAAGCTCATGGTAGGTAACTTGTGCGATTCTACACGAATCAAACTTGTGATAACTGGAAAGCAACTAAGTTTGGATTCTTAATTGATTCAAACTTGATTCCAGGTTTCTTCGCAAAATCCGTGTGATCTTGCCAGAACATTCAGAGTGACACTCTTTAGTGTTCACAGTGACGAATGGAAATCCTTCCATTGTCAACATCAAACAGCACTGCGGTAGGTGACTCGCAAGATTCTCTATGAATCAAGCTTGTGACAAACTGGAAAGCAACAATGGTGCGATTCTTTTAGAATCAAACTTGTTCCAGGAAATCTGAATTGACGACTCTAATCAGACGGATAATTTATCCTTATGATTCACTCTTTACGTTCACAGTCTGCTTTGAGACGGTCGAGTAAAGAGAACTGGCTACTACCGCCGGAAAACCCTGTCAAGGAGGTTCTTAATCGAATCTACCTGATCACAGGTACGGTATTTAATACCGTTTAACGATCTTCACCGACCAAAGGTAAAATGCTACCGAGTTAGGGTGAAATGTTCAAATCCATTTCATCCGTGTGTGTATATGTTACTATATATCAAGAAGGTGGCGTAGCTATGTAACAAATGTCGATTCAGAAGTCACAGGAGCACAAGATGGCGATAATCAAGATACCTAAGAATGGAAGAATGTAATAGGTCATCTTAGTTACAAGGAGTATAGATGAAGATCTCAAGCACTCAAAGTCAAATGACAAAGGCTCAAGATAAAGATCATGAAAGCATGAAGGAACAAAGCTGTTTCAAACAAGATCAAGACCAAGATGCAAGACCAAAGCAGGAAGATCTCCTCTACAAGAATGTATTCACTCAACCATCTTATGCTTTTTAAGCATTTTAAGATGACTGATACATTGGGGGAGATTGTTATCCCTATATTTTATATAGTCGAACAAGAATGTAATGGGTCATCTTAGTCGTTATTGGTCTTGTATAGTAATAGGTTAGTCGGGAAAAGCGGGCTTGGACTTTAAGCTAATATTGTCTTTGTTAGGGGCTATATGCCCAAGTGAATGCCAAGCCCGGCCCAAGTTGAAGCCCACAAAGGCCTTAGAGCCGTGGCATATATAACCCTCTTCCATATGTGGAAGAGGGTGTTGGTTCATTTTACTTTCTCTCTCTAGTAAACATTAACCTACCAAATTCTCTCTTGTTTCTCTCTCTACTTTCTTCTCTTTCTCTCTCTAAATATCTCTTCTAAATCTTGTGTTATGGATTAAATGGGAATAACAATTAATTGTTAAACATGGATTCACTAATAACACGGGTAAAAGATCCGGAGGTCGGGGAGGATAGAAGTGTTGTTTAGATATTTTAGAGAGAGAAACAAGTAACTATAAAAGTGTGTTTATTCTAGTGAGAGAAAGACAAGAAGAAAATGATAAGCCTCACCCCTCCATGGAAGTATGGAGGGGTTTATATAGCCCGGGACTTGGACTATTACATATGAAAATATTAGTCCCTACAAGTCCCGGCTATGAAACTAATGTAATTCCGTTAGTCGTACACATTTTAAGGCTAACAATCTTCCCCCAATGTGGAGACATACGGAATTACTTACAATGTTCCTATAAAATGAAAATACAACAAAAATATGACAATATTAAGTTTGCTTCCAATGCTGAGGATGACACGGTTGTCTTCAAGTCTTCTAGAAAAACTTATACCCCAGTTTTAATCCTCTTTGTCTTTGCTTGTTGAGGAACCATTGTATCATGTATGAACTGGATTAACATCCCCCCAATTCATACCACATGTCTTGAAAAGATTTCTTCATAGACTTCTTTTTGACGAAGAGTCTGAATCAGCTTCCCCCCAAACAAATATCCCTGTCTTAAGCCGAACCTGTAGCTTGAGCAATCTTCTATCTTTAACATTTAAAGTGCACAGCGGAATTTTGTAGACGAAGAAGTAAACCCCACCAAGTAACTGCTACCTTGACATTTTTGGTCTTCATGATTATGTGTTTGGGGGAACATGTAAGAAATCAACAACAAATCTTCTCATGCTTGTAGAATACTTCCCCCTGGAAGTTGAACTAAGTACTCCAGAGTGGGAACTAAGTCTCCAAAGTACACGTTCTTCCCCCATGATGGTGACGTACTCTCGGAAGCATCATCTGACGTGTACGGTCAAAATCGTGAGATGTTCTTGTCAAGAGTATGGTGGTTAAGAACACTCGGGAGCATCATCTAACAAGTACAATCAGAATCGCAGAAGTTCGTGTCTGAAGCAGTAATCTTTGTTGACATTCTGTAGCTCAAGTTTCTCGTGAGAATTGTTTGCTGATCACATCTCTACTCTTGTACTCTCGGGCTAAACTTACCAACCTCGTATTCTTTCGGCTATCTGTAGTGACCACTGGTGAAGTAAACCTGATATTCCAAACTTGAAACTAAAGTACAATCTCCCAAATTTGTTACTTACGCTTAGCGCTGTTGTTGATTGACGAACGGTGCAGAGAAACATCTCTTAGTACCTTATACATAAAAGAAGAGAGAAGTATAAGATGTAAAACACCTCTTGAAGTATCCACAACTACAGGTGAGTGTGACACTAAGCACTACAACGTAACTCCTTAAGTGATAGTTGTCCATGTCGTCGACCATCCACCCCTTGATAGTGTAAACTAGATAAATCAAGTCTCAATCATAAATGCTGAAGCGAATCATCAATCGATAGAGGGGGTGAAAAGGCTCGATGATGAATTGAGTAGACGCCTTCGTGATATTCCACTTCACCTTCAAATAATAAATACCAAATCCACTTCGTAATCAATTGACATTACTTTGCCTGAATATTAGCCGTTTTGACAATTTTAGCGATTCTTAGAGGATCGTTTTGGTGTTTGTTTGTTTTTGTCTTCGTGTTTGTTGTGTGTGTTGAGTATGAGTGAGTGTCGTTAACTAGGGAACCAACGATGACTTGAGAATGAGAAGCCGTCAACGTGGTCTAGCTAACTTTACATTGAAGCCCATAATTGATCAGATACCATCAACGTGGTCTAGCTAACTTTACATGGTGAGGTCGTCGAAAAAAAAATTCGGAAAAATATAGGTTCAAAACGAGAGTTTTCTTTAATCGGAATGAATTTCAATAACCAACGTCCAAAATTATAACCCAATTCAAGTTCCCCATATTCAGCCGACTATTTGCATTATATAGCACAAGGCCTAGTTAGATCCTGGTCCATACCCTTCAATGTTTAGAAATCTCATAGCCCATTTAGTAGTCAAGTTAATACAACACATGGTCCAACCTTTAAACTCGGTCCATCTCATCATACTGGTCCAAGCCCATGTGAAAACATATCAGCCCATTGTAGCAGTACACTCGGTCTACCCCCAAAGCATTTGATATTTGCGAATCAATATGTCTAGCATCCCACATTCCCACGTGTAGTCCACTAAGCATCTTGGAGATAAGTACATGTTATGCCCTATATTTTTCTCATAGATAATCATACACCTCAAAACATCCACCCCCAACACTTTCTCATCTCTCAACCATTATCTAAACGTGAACGAAACTTCATCTCTTTTACCATATTCTGCCACTCTTCATCGCATATAAACAATCTTCATCACATAATCTCAACCTTAATCCTGAACTCATAACAACCAAATCTCCCAGTAGTCTCATGAATCTCTCAGATCATTAACCCATAGAAACAGCCTTACCGTCTTCTCAAAGAACCTTTAGCATCACTTCTTAATATGATCTAGCACTACACACGGTTTAAACAACATGTGTATAAAGGTTTTGTCTTCAAGATCACATAAGTGGTCTTAGGTAGGTTTGTGGTTGGATTTAGTGTCATTTTGTTTTAAAGAAACCGAATGAATGAAAGATTATGACTTAATAGTTAATAATCTTCATCAAGTTCGAAAATTAACAAAGAGTATAAACCCTACATGGATCAATGATGATGTTCAAATGAAGTGATAGATCTAAAAAGATCTTGACATGCATGTCAATATCACGATTTGAATCTGAGAACATGTATTTTTTCTGTTTGATTTGAGTCTAGTTGGGGATTAGGTGTCGATGGGTTAAGTTGATAGATGTTGAATGGTGTTGAGGAGTTAAAAGGGTGATTGAGGTTTGGTGTTATACTCGACACACTGAGTTGACCTGGTCAACTCGGTAATTGCCGAGTTGACTCGGTGAGTGAAGTAGGTGGTGTTGTGGTAGGCTAAGTGGTTATCTTAGAAATATGTTCAACATCACAATAATGTTTTTTAGTCATCGCAATGTTTTCACAACCATCTGTCGCAATGTTGTGAGAGTCTCCATCGCAATAAGCTGACCCAGTGCTATCGCAATGTTTTGAAACAATGTTGTCGCAATGCTTAGATGAGTTATCATAATGTATACAAATATCTCGTCGCAATGTTTCATAAGACAAAAACCATCGCAATGCAACCTTTCCCCATCGCAATGTTTGGCTTCCATCGCAAAGGTACAGATTTTTAAACTCCCATCGTAAAGGACAAAGCACAACATCGCAATAACCATCAAAATCTCCATCTGTCGCAATCTAGGTCGCAATGTCAAAACCCTAGACATTGCGATGGACTTTTGTGTCGCAAAGTACAAATTTTTTTGTCTTTTACCCGAAATAAGTGGATCTGATATGATCCTTGTCCTTTTACCAATAAAGTGATAAAAAAATGTAATTGTGATGAAAACATTGACAAGGAATACTAAAAAATGATAAAGAATGACCAGTAATCGAGATATGACACAAAAAAAATGGACAGATTTGGATAACGATATAAAATTCAAACCTTGATCGAATCAAACACAAACTCGAACATAAACACGAATCAAAAACACGAAACACCCCCGGTTAGCTCTGATATCAATTGTTAACTTGGATTCACATGAACACGGGTTTATGATCCGGAGGTCGGGGAGGGTAGAAGTGTTGTTTAGCCATGGTAGAGAGAGAAACAAGTAAGAATAAATGTGTGTTTATTCTAGTGAGAGAAAGACAAGAAAGAAAATGGTAAGCCTCTCCCCTCCATGGAAGTATGGAGGGGTTTATATAGCCCGGGACTTGGACTATTACATATGAAAATATTAGTCCCTACAAGTCCCGGCTATGAAACTAATGTAATTCCGTTAGTCGCACACATTTTAAGGCTAACATAATCCTTAACCAAAAGCTATAAGCTCTTACAAGCTTGTTGACACCAAGCTTGTGAAGGGATTGGAGCCTTTGGTTGGGCTGTTTGTTCACTGTGTTGAAGAAATCAAGCCCTTGAGTCTCTGCTTTGAAACATCAACCAAGGCAGTCATCCATCTTTCTTATTGAAGCACCTTGGTCTTGTTCTAGTTGTTGAACAAGGTCCAAGGAGCATTGCTGGTCCTCCTAGGATGTTGTGGAGGACAGGTATGGCCTCTTGTTTAAGTTTCCCCTAAAAATTTCATGATATTGTCTGTTTTATGATTTGGTATGTGATTTGGTGATTTTGTGTTTGTGCTTTGTGTTTTATGGTTGGTATCTGTTAGTTGTCACCTAGTGTAGCTATTTGATCTATAAAATCAGTAGGTTGTTTGAAGGATTAAGAAGTTTGTTTGAAAAGTGCTTATTAAAGGATTGTTTGGGATTACTAGTTCATAAGGCCTTGTGGCCTTGTGCCCTTGGTTCTTAGGGTTTGGAAAGTGTAAACAAGTCTTAATATATAAGCTTTAGCCATTGGTTAAGTTTCTGAAAGTTTGGAAAAAGGATTTCAAGTTTTGAAAAAATCTGATAAAAGGTGTTTTGAAATTGGTCAAACACATCAGATCCAATAACTTCTTTGTTTGTTGGATCTAAGGTCTGAAATCAGGTTTGGGAATAGTTTGGGTGATAAGCTATCTATTGGTTATCTGGTTGTTGAATTTGGTGGCTTATTGAGTGTGCTATAGCTTATCAAAGTTGGTTGAAGTGGTCATTTGCATCAGAAAAGTGACCACCTCATTTGGTGCTTGCATTTGTATTTCTAGTGTAAGGATGGTTGTTTTGTTGCTTGGATCCTATTTATGTGCTGCTTCTGAGGATATTTGGCTATTTGGATTGCTTTGTTACTAGCTTATAAGCTTACTGGCTTATTAGCTTATTTGCGCCAATACTAGTCAAGTCTGCCCAACTGGTAGACCTTGATTCACAAGGTTTGTACTCAAGCCTTGACCAGCAGGTTGAAAACAAAGTTTTAGCACTTCATTAAGTCTGTCAAAGTCCAAAATTGTGCTTGTCAGCGTTTGATTTACTCATGTCAGCGTTTGTCTATTGGTCAAACTTGGTCATATAGCTTATTGAATCTGTTTTGCTTATTGGTACATGAAACAACTTGGTTTTTGTAATAGAACTCATTTTTCTCAGCTTAATAACAAGTCTGGAAGGTTACAAGTCGTTTGGTTAAGCTTTTGCTAGAAAACTAGCTTATTTAGCTTTTTCAGCCAGCTTATTGGTTCTTACAGCTTATTCTACTTGGCTTTTTGTGATTTTCTTGATTGATTATTCTTAGTTAAGCTATTTGTGAGCTTTTGCAACAAACCAGAGCTTCTGAAACAGCCTAGAACACTATCCCGACTATTTTGTCGTTTTGTGGAATTGTTCTTTGCTTATTTTTGGCTTATTGAGTGAGCTTTTTCAAAATTTCTTTTTACAGATCTCTTAGGCATCTCAAAAGAAGGTTGTGTGTTTAAGTAGAGCTTATGGCATTGGCTTATTGCTTAATGGGCTTATTGGCCCAATAAGCATAAGCTGTTTGTTATTTAAGCTGTGATAAGCTCATTTTCAGCTTTTGGGCCTTTAGAGTTTTGTGTTTAGAATTGAATTTTGAGTCAGATAGGGCTTTTTCAGGTCATTTGGGCTTATTTTGACTTTTTGGGCTAAAAAGCCCATTAAGGTTGACTGATTTTGCTTTTAGCCTATTTGGGGGCCCATTAGGGTTAATTTTGTAATTTCACTTTCATTTTCTGATTGTTTAGGTTAAAATAAACTAGTTTGCAAGTTTTTAGAATTTTTTATAACTTTTGGATTTTTAATATTATTTTATTATTATTTTTCAAATTTCACATTTTTGCACTTTTTATATTTTTCTTAGCTTAAATACATTGAAATAGGATTTTTGCAACTCTTAGATTAATTTTATCATCTTTAGATTAATTTTTATAATTATTTTAAGTTTTAATAGTTTTTAAATCATTTTAAATAGTTTTTATTCGTTTAAATATTTCTAAAAATAGTTTTTAATCTTTTTAGGTCATTTTAGAGGTTTACCAATTGAAAAATCTTTATTTGGGATTTTTGATAATTAATTTGATTTTTAGGGTTTTAATTAGCATTTAAAAATTAATAAGTAATTAATTAAAAGGTTTGAAAAAGTTTTGATCATTGGTAAACTCTTAGTTTATTTATTATGACTTTTAGTAAATTTTTAGGATTTTTTAGAATTAATTTTTATTTTTGTACATTTTACGGTTTTACGTTTAGTCATCGTAGTAATTAATTTCACGTCTTCGTCATTCTCTTTTCTCATCCCCTTCTTTCAAATATTAATCTCAAACCAATTACGAATTACTCACACACATATACCTCCTTGGGAAACGAACTTCATTGGGTCATTAGTGTTTGATTTTCCTAAATCATCACTTAATACTTTCCGCTTTTACGCCTTTTTCCTAAAAGGTCGTATTTTACCACAATCATTTTGGCGCAGCTGCCGGGGAGGTGTGTCGAGATTAATTTGTCTTGTTGTTTTTAATATTAACCATAAATATTATTTGTATTAGTAGAAATCTACTAATACGTATTATCGGTTTTTTTGTTTTTCTTGTGAAATTATTATTACTATATTGTATTAAGTATCACAATCAATTCAAAATATCTCCAAAAGTGTGAAAACACAACCTTAATTGGAATTTGATCTCCTAATTATTGTATTCGAATCTCAAACAAAAGAAAAAGGCAAAAATAGATAAATACTTTCGTGAAGCTCGATTTTGAAAAAAATACGAACTATAAGGTGGGTATAAGGCGGGTATTATAAAATATACCCTAAGGAAAAACGCTCTTAAGTGCTTCGCGCCGCCTCGTTTCCCCGCTTGCTTGTGAGTATTTTGAGATTGAAGGCTAATCGAGGGTTTTGCCGCCCAAAGTATTATTACGTATAATATATTTGCTTGGTTTTCTTTGTGATTAAACCCTCTAGAACAATTTGGTTTTCACCAAAGTTCTAAAGTCATTCGAAGGCGTTCACTCCACGTGTTAATCAAGAGTTTGATCCGAGGAGAGATTTGGTAGATTGTTGTCTACGAAGATACCCCAAAATCCAAAAAAAATTAAAAACAATCCAAAACACAAAAAATTTGAAAATTCACAAAACACCCAAAAAGAATCTTCTTTGCTCACCTCCCATTCTTCGTGAAGTTTATGATCACTCGTAATCAAGCAAAACGAGCTCGTAAACGTCTTCAAAAACAAGCAAATCAAGAGACGTTGATTTAAGAACAAATTCCAATTGTTGAACCTATTGTAGAACAAGAAGTCGTAATGGCGAATCGTACTATGATGGAGTTGCTTCAAGCACCCACCGAGGGTTTTGGAGAGGCCATTGTGATTCCCGCTATCCTTGCGGAGAATTTCGAGATTAGGACGGGTTTAATGTCGATGTTGCAAGCAAATAAGTTTAGAGGTCATGAGAAAGACAACCCGCATTATCACATAAGGAATTTTGATCGTCTCACCGCAACTAGCAAGTTTAAGGATGTTCCACATGACGCCATTAAGATGATGTTGTTTCCATACTCGTTAGATGGACCCGCTAAAATTTAGCTTGAGAAAGAACCGCCAAATTCAATTTTGACATGGGGTGATCTCGTTTCTAAGTTTGTGAACAATTTTTTTCCACCATCTAAAACAACACATTTGAAAAATGAGATTTCAAGATTTGTACAACGAAATAATGAAAGTTTTTCAATGGTATGGGAACGTTTTAAGGAAATGTTACATGAATGTCCACACCATGATTTTTCGGAATTGCATCAAGTTGATAATCTTTATAATGGGCTTAATGATCATGAACGAGATTATTTGAATGCCGCCGCGGGTGGTTATTTTTTGTGCAAAACGACCGATGAGGCTTTAAAGATTATCGAGAATAGATCTAAGGTTTATAGCCCTCGTAACACACCGAGTGTTGCCAATATGGGTTCGTCATCGTCGTCATCGTCTCGTAGCATTAATGCCTTACATGATGAAGCTAATGAGGAAAATCGGTTTTTCGATAGGTTTTCAAATCTTATGACTCATTGGAAAGCACAAGAGGCTTTGAATTCCGCTTCGGTTAAAGCGGTCGAAAAGAGTTGTTTGTCTTGTGGTGGAGCTCATGATCTTTCCGAGTGCATTAACGCCGGTGGTAACACTTCGAGTGCTTACGTAGCAACGGGAACTTACAACCAAAACGGCCAAGGTTCCCGCCCACATCAAGCTCCACCAAATCAAAATGCTAATAACTATCGAATAAGTGAGAGTACCAATAGAATAAATGAGAGTACTTTCCCTTAAAGAACTCCTCACACTCCCACATGAACTCGGATCCAGGTCTTGAATTCCATCGTATCTTCACATATAAATCCTACTATGCTTCATCCACTTAACTTCCCCATCAATAATCTCTACGGGTCCTTTTATGAAATGCACCTTATCATTATGTTGAATCTCCTCTAATGGGATCACCAAATCCCTTCCTGCCAAACAACTCTTCAGATCCAACACATGAAAAGTGCTATGGATGACTCGAAGTTCATCCAATAATTCCAACTTATAATCATCCAGTCCAACCCTTGAAAAATCTCGAAAGGTCCAACATACCTCAGACTCAAGTTTCCTTACTTCCCAAAATGAATCACTAAACACAAATTTCTAACACCATGGAAAGGTGTGATTATTAATCTACACAATCTTCTCAGTAGCCTCCATATCATTTCTGGTCCAATCAACTGACTTTTCCTTTCATCACTCCAACTCACTGGAGACCTACACTTACGTCCATACATACCTCAAACAGTGCAACCTTAATACTAGCATAACAACTATTGTTATATAAGAATTCCACCAACGGCATAGGTCGTTCCCAACTATTTTCCAAGTCTATAGCATACGTACGAAGCATTTCTTCCAACGTTTGAATCATCCCTTCACTCTGTCCATCAGTCACTGGGTAATACGCAGTTTTATTTCAATTTGAGTACTGCGAATTCAACTTAATTACCATCTCTCTGTGCAGAGATCTCCAAAATCAAAAGTAAACCTGCTATCACAATTCGAAATTCACCGACAAAAGCATCCCATATCAACAAACGATCTTCTTCACATTCACAGTAGTCAACCTTTCCATACGATCCGTCTTCTAAATAGATAAAAAGTGAGCAGACTTAGTCAATCTATGCACAATCACCCATATCACATCACAGCCACTAGAAGTTCTCGGCAAACCCGTTACGAAATCCATTATGATTTTCTCCTACATCCACTCTAAAATTTCATGTTGCACCAATAACCCAGACGATCTTCTATACTCAGCCTTCACCTTCACACAGTCAAACACTTACTAACATACCGAGCAATATCTTCTTTCATGTTCGACCACCAATATATCTTCTTCATGTCATGACACATCTCATCCAAACCAGAATGTATTGAATACTTTGTCTTGTGAGATTCATTCGTCATCGAAACTCGCACTCCCAACGCACCGTCCTCAAATGGACATAACGACAACCAAATCAGATTCTCGAAATACATCATCCCATTCGACTTCACTTCGAAAATCTGTTTCGACATCCTTTCCGTCAAGTCAATACTTCCTGTCATCCCCAACTCTCTAATATTTAGAGACTTCTCCCTTTTCCATATTGATAAGTGCATCAGCTACCACATTTTACCCATCTTCCTTGCCTTGACGCATAAGCGATTTCCTTCTCCCGCTGCATCAACACAGCTTCATAACCTTTGTTGAGACGTGATGACGTATAGTCGTTAGTCGGGCTGAATAACCCGTTCCACGGGTACTATCCGTATCCATTGGGTATGGATCAGTACTAAGTAGCGTGCACAAGGTCCATGGGGCCCGACTGGCCGCTGTCGCACGCAATTTATTCCTTAACCGTGTCCTCGTCGCACTACGAAAGGATGAAAAAGAATATAATCTATTTTATTATTATATTCGCCAAAGGAAACGGGATATACACCTTCCATAGCTACGCGATAAAGATCAATCTATTTCTGGTCATTATCTCCTCCTTTGGTTGCAAGAGTAGGGGAGCCCAGCCTGGACTCTCTCGGGTATAAAAGGAACCCCCGAGGTTCCAAACAAAGGTACGATATTCACAATACTCTAAACCCTCACATATACTCAAACGGATTACTTACTCTCACACCAGAGTCTAATCATGGGATACGCACCCATGGTAAGCCTGACGATGTTTGTTATTTAGTGTGCAGGGTCTTCAAACAAGATTCACTTGGTGCGAGAGTCGGAGTCCACAAGAACTCGAATTAAGCCAAATTTGGGCCAAGCGCGGTCCATCCAACTTTTGCATCAACAAGTTGGCGCCATCCGTGAGGCCCTACACTAAATTCTAACCATGACGAAAGATGGCACGAACAGAGGTGGCAGAAGGCCATCGACAATAGACGGTCAGATCACATCCATGGGAAATACCCCTGGATCTACCAGCGAAGCAAATAGCCGGGATGTGGCGAATCCACCTCCTCGAGGAGCGGGCACATTGTTCTCAACTCCCCTACCTACTATAGGAGAGAGGAACGTGAATTAGGGGTCGGCTCAACCTCCTCCCAACAAAGACAAATGGAGATTACCTACCACACCAGCTGAAAACGAAGAAGTAGTTGCTACAAAAGCACGAGTAATGGAAGAATATGTAGCAAAAAACTTAAAAGCCCTACTTCCGCTCGCTACAAAATATATGAAAGACCAACATGTTATAAGGGAAAAGAAACGTGTAAGACGCTATCATTCTCCAAATAATGACTCATCGGGTTAAGACTCAAACAACAGTCGCCATATAGGGCGCGAGTGGGAACACTACTCTCCAAAAACTTTAGAAGGCGAGACACAAAAGAAAAGAGCGAGACTTCTCACAACCATGGAGAAGAGGAAGAATGAACGCTTTCACAAAACACATTCAGTATTATCCCGATACAATGAGGCGTCATATGCCGACAAACTCAAAGGTAAGACGGCACTATGGATCCGGAGGATCATTTGAAGGTCTTTGAATCACAAGCATGTATCGAGCAATGGCCCGAACCTGTATGGTGCAACATGTTCAATTCTACACTTGTAGGAAATGCACGTAACTGGTTTGACAGGCTCCCGCTGTAACACCCCCATTTTACCTTTACGAAGCAGAACATTGGTTTGGGGTATTACTTCACAATTTATAATAATAGAAAACAACTCAAAAGAGTGATTAAATCAACTTTCTTTATATATCATTAAAATTCAGAGTTCTACAATATGAGGTTCCCAAAATCTATGTTAATAATTTCAAGATTGTGCCTCTTCATGTCATCCTTATGCTGCTTCATACTATCAGTCACGGTTTCCTAAAATATATGCTTAAGGTCAACAAAAAGGTTGAGTGAATTCATAGGTTTAAACATATTTTGAATACAAGTATATATTCCAGGCTACATTGTTATAGACCCACATAAAATAATGATCATGTTGCACTATGCTCATGACCCTGCTGCTAGACAATATCATAACCAACAAACTGCCCTTATAAGTGTCGGAGAATGCTCGTGTCATAATAACTAATTATACGGCTAGACACACGTAAGCCTATGGGGTCACACACATATACACAGAGGTACCATTTAATATATATCGTGTCTATTGTATTTACGGTATATATTTAACATACGTAACTCGGAATCATTATTTGGGTTTCTAATAACTAAACTTAGTGTACGTTTAACTATTAGAAAATAAAAAAAATAAATGTTATACCCATTTGTAAGCCCATTAGAAACCAACTTTAATATGGAGAAAATGATGGAAACACTTTTTGCTTTAAATATGGTAAACTGTTTTAGTCTATTATGACATTAAGAATGTTCAAAATAAAAACGTATGAATTTGGTTTTCTCCGTGTCTAATAAGTGACGGCATAGATAAGAAAAACAAGGGTTTTTACTTATTTGGTTTTATACCTTTATTCTAGTATTCAATCAAGGTGTTTTCGAGAGTTACGGGTTAAAAACTAGCATCTATTTGGTATACAAGGAAGTGTAGTGTGGATACATAATAAGTGTGAAAACACTTATCCTTTTACCACTTATTTCCAATAATAAAGAGGCCAAAACATGTATTTTATGTCGTAAAAGTCAGAATTATGCGTGGTTTGTGTTTTTATTGTGTTTCAGGATAAAAATATTAAAAAGGAAGAAAACACGGGCTATCACGGGCTTTTATCGAAGAAAACGAGAAAAGACGAAGTCAAAAGACAAAGAGTGCAAAAGATTGGAAGTCAAAGGGCCTATTTTGAAGATTTATCGAAGATAAGGACCAAAGACGGAAGATTTATATGTCGAAGAACTCAAGTCTATTAAATGAAAAAATTAAAAGACGAGTTGAATTTATTCATCGACAAATCCCGAATCGAAATCGAAAACGTCAACTTTATTAAAGAGACGAGAAGACAAAAAGAAAGGAGAAAAGCCCACTCACCAACCTTTCATCACAACTATAAATAGCATCCACCCTTCACATTTTAGACGAGTCTTTAATTTTTCCTAGTTTCATTTTTCTTAAGCCGACACCTACTACGGGTGTTTGGCACCTTCATTTTCTTTTCTTCTTATTCAAGTCATGTAAGTTTGATCTTTAATTTTGTTTGTTTTGAATCCTAATCTTTAATAAAAGCTTCTTATTAATCGTGTTCTTCTTTTCTTTTTGATTCTAAGTTTTTAAGTTTTGATTTGGTTGATTTTGGTTTTCTAAAATCAAGTGGGTTTTATATTTTATTGATTGTGATTCATGAAAACTTGTTGTTTTGGATGATTAGAGGTTTGATAAATCTAGTTTGGTTGATTTGGTTGTGTTCTTGAGTTTTTATAGTTTTTATTAAATGAGTTTTGATTAATCTAGTTTTAATTTTTTGTTTTGTTGATTTGCTTTGATTGATTATTTTTAGTTGATTATTAGTGGTTAATTTAGTTTAGTTTTAAGATTGATTTGGTTAGATTTGGGTAAAATTCGTGTTTTTGTTTCCCCTTTTTTCGTCACTGTCATATTTTCCCGAACCAGTTTATTTTTCCCGAATGAGTAATTTTTCCCGAACCAGTTTATTTTTCCCGAATGAGTAATTTTTACCGAACCAGTTTGTGTTCCCGAACGAGTAAATTTTCCCGAACGAATTGATTTTCCCGAACCAAGGTTTACAAAAAAAATACCGAATCAAGGTTAAAAAAAAAAAAAAAAATTATCGAACAAACAAATATTCCCAGCCAACCCCCAAAATACCGAACCAAGCTTCAGCTATCTTTTTCACCAAATCAGACAAAAATTTACCGAACGAAGGCTTTGCAAAAAATTTTCCGAACCAAACATTATTCCGAACGAAGTAAACATAGAATTGACATGTATGCGAGGATGCCTGCTTCCCTTTTCCCGCCAAAAACCACGTGTCTGCCTGGTTGCTTCCAGCTACTAGCTTGCCTGCTTGCTTATTAATTATTATTGTTCCGTAATCATTTAGTTTAATCTGAAAGTTGTTCCGGTTTTAATTTTGAAAGTCACGTATTTTTAGTTATATTTTTCGTCGATTTTTAGTATTATTATTTTTTCCAAAAGTTTAAGTTTTATCTTTTATTTAGTACCCGCTTTAGGTTTTGCCTCGTTTATCTTTAAAGTACCATCTTAGTTTTATTCTTTCCTTTTTCATTAAGTAAACTTTAGTTTCGAGTCGATAGTTAATTTCGTCTTTTAATTTTATTTTTATTAATTGTTGCGTTTTAAATTCACGTTTAAATATTTGTTTCGCTTCTATCATTAGTTAATCGTTTTTAGTTTATTTTAAATACGTTTCGCATTTACCTTTTCAAGTAGAAATAGAAAACCAAACCTTCTTTTTGTTAACCAAAAACGACTGAGTCACACTTTTAACCAATAGTCAATTCGAATTGAATCAAGACGAACAAATTTTTTATACTTGGTTAAAACCAGTTATTAAATGACGCCGCTGCCGGCTCTTTTCGTTAAGATTAACGGTTTTAAGTGAGAGACGCGTTGGATTTTGGGATCCGTTCACTTTTGAACGTTATTTTCCTAGCTTTAAAATTTTCAAAAAAATCCTAGAAAATATAAATTTTCAAAAATTCAAAAAAATAGAAAAACAGTGAAACAAGGATTTTAGCCCGTATAAAAATTATCGTTCTAGTGTTCTAATCGAATTGATCTAGGTTCTCTATGTGATTCAGTTTTATTTTGGTGAAACAAAAGTTTTGTCGTTGTAGTGTATTTAAATGTGCAAAACAATTAAAGTAAATGTCGTTAAAGTAAAGTGGCATGAAAATTAAATCTAAGTCTAATTAAACGAAAGGTGCAATATTTAAAACGTGACGGAAAGTAAAATAATAAAATGACTAAAAATAAAAGCGTGACGGAAATTAAGTTAGACAAGTATAAAAATATAAGCTAAAAATTAAAAAAGACAAAGTATGAAGAAAATACACCTAGATCGGAATATATTCCGATCTTACCTTGATCGGAATGTTGCTAACAGCCGGATCGGAATAAACAAGGAAAGCCAATCGGAATATGTCACTTACCCCAATCGGAATACCAAGCAAAGCTCCCAGATCGGAATGTTACAACCTACCTTGATCGGAATATGGAAAGGACCTTTGTCGGAATGCTGTTCGGAACCCGTGATCGGAATATTGTCACTTCTCCCAATCGGAATGCCAAACTAACACCTCAATCGGAATGAGGATCGGAACACCAATCGAAATAACTGCCGCTTAACCAATTGGAATAACCCAATCCTACCCTGATCGGAATATCAAAGTCCCCCAAATCGGAATGTACAAACCCTTTTCCGATTTACCCCAATCGGAATATGGCAGAAAAGGTACAAAATAAGCTAGAAATATAAGCTATGATTCTAATAAGCACAAGTCTAATTTTCTAAGTTAAACCGTATAAGAAAAAGCTATTAAACAGAAATTTAAAGACTTTTAAAACATGAAAAGGACAAACTTTAAGAAAAACAGCTTTTTATACGAAAATAACTTTTATAAAAACTATATGAACTTGAAAATAAACAAAATAAGCTATGAAAATAAGTGATTTAAAACAATCAAAAACATAAAAATGTAATCTTTAAACAAATCAACAAGATAAAAAGCATATAAATCAAAGATTAAAGAAAGGAAGAATGAGATCAACAAGATAAAGTAAAGGTGCGAGAATTAAAAAGAAAAACTTACTTGAAATTAAATGGTAAATAAAGTGCAAGACATGTAATTAAAGGTGCAAGTAATTAAAGGTGCAATAAAATAAAGGTGGAAGAACTAGTTTGTCAATCTAGCCAACAAAAAACTAGTGAAATGAATAAGAGGGGTATTTATAGGAGATTAGGGGAGTGGTTAGAGGAAGCTTCCTCCCCTCCTTCCTTTCTTCTTAATTGCGCCCTTAAGTCCTTCTTTCTTAATCTTTTTGTTAATCTTGGACTTTGAGGACTTTTGGCTCGGGATTTCTTTGGACTCGTCTTTTAATTCTTCGATAAATAAGACTTGAGTTCCTTGGTTTTAAGTAAACTTCTGTCTTTTGACTTTTTCTTCGATAAATCTTCAGAATTGGTCTTGGACTTCTATTCTTTTTGCACTCTTGACTTCTTGACTTCGTCTTTCATCTTTTTCTTCAATAAAAGTCCGTAAATGCCCGTGAATTCCCGTGTTGTTAGCCTCAAAATATTGAGTCAAACAAGAATGTTCGGTCATAGGTTTCTATTGTAATATTTATTAGAACGTTGTAATAAGTAGTTATTTAGTCGTGGTTTACGGGCTTGGATTTAAACTAATTAAAGTCCAAAAGACAAGCCCGGCCCAATATATAGTCCATTAAAGCCCGCATGTGGGTGGACTATATATACTACCCTCCTAGCATGTTAGGAGGGTGGATGGTCATTTGTATTTCTCACTTCTCTCTAATCTAATCTCACCAAGTTCACACACTTCTCTCTCTTTTCTCTCTCTAGTTTCTCTCTCTAAAATTCTTCTCATTTCTTCCTTTCTTTCTTCTTTAATTCGTGTATAACATCACATATATTAGGGACAACAATTGGTATCAATCGCCACCGGGTAGATTTGTTATTGGTTGTTCTTCTTATATTTGATTCGTGTGATTTCTTCCATAAATCAACTCGAATTCAAATTTTTTTGTGGTTTTCGTGTTCTTTATCTTGCTACAAATCATCTATATACTTGTTGTAGAGATTTGGTTGTTTTGGTTTGGTAAAAATCACGAATTTGTTGCCTAAAAGTTGCTAACTTGTTGCCTAAAAGTTGCCAAAAATCGTTGCCTAAAAAGTTGGAAGAAAAAGCACCATTATTGCGACAGCTTGAATATAGGAAAGGTAAGTACGGTTTCGATCGCAATAACCCTAGGGTTTTACTTTGCGATCCGTATTGCGATAGCCCCCTTATTCCGATCTGGACATTCCGATCGTTATTGCGATCTGGATTGCGACGGTTAAGGCAATCTTGAAACGTTACTCTGCCCACTTTGCGACAGCCACATTACGACAGAATATTGCGATAGAATATTGCGACAGAAGGACATTCCGATCTAAACATTTCGTCAAGTAAATTCAAATTTTTTCCATACTAGTTTTAGGACATTTCTAGCTCGATTTCAAATTTTGGCGATTACAAAATTTTTGTACTACCGTTTTTGTCGGACTGGAGAATTTATTGTCGGCCTGAAGAAAAATTGCAATTTTCGGAATTTAAACCACAACAACAATCACAACAAATCTACTTAAGATCCATATTCACTTCATCATTTCAGAGAATTTTGGGATGGATTCTACTGCAGAATATCGTGTGACGAACAACAACATCATGGTCGCGGGTAATAAAGAGAGACCACCAATGCTTGTGGCTGGTCGATATGCTCAATGGCAATCACGCTTTCTTCGCTATCTTGATACAAGACCTAATGGTGACGCCTTGAGACAATGTATTAACCATGGCCCATATGTCTTTTCTGAAATTGATGTTCCTTATACACCAGCCACAGACACATGTCCAGAAGTACCTGCAACAAAGAAAAAGGAAACTTTATCTGACCTTACACCCGAGAAACGTGCTTGGCATGATGCAGAAAAAGAAGCGATCTATATGATCCTAAGTGGAATTGGAGATGATATTTATTCCACAGTCGATGCATGTCCTACAGCACAAGAAATGTGGACGGCCATTGAATGCTTGCAACAAGGAGAGTCTCTCAACAAGCAAGATGTCAAAACAAACTTGTTTTGGAACTTTGGTAAGTTTACTGCATTGGATGGAGAATCAATTGAGTCCTATTATTCAAGATTTTACAAGATGATGAATGATATGACAAGAAACAACTTGGAAGTATCCACCATGCAAGTCAATGTGCAATTTCTACAACAACTCCAACCAGAGTGGACACGTTTTGTCACTTTGGTGAAACAACAGAAGCAGTTAGACAAGGTAAACTATCACACTCTCTTTGATATCTTGAAACAATTTCAGCATGAAGCAAATGAGATTCGAGCTGAACGAGTTGCAAAGACGGCTAATCCACTTGCTTTATTAACTACCACTCAAAATGTTCAAGATCATCGATCTCGTGCTCCTAAGCCATACTCTAGCCCATCATCCTCACCACGATATTCCACATCATCCAAGTCTTCATCATCCACAAGATCACGCGGCAAAGCACCAAGAGCAACTTCACCACCATCTGAGTCATCATCTGAAGAAGATAGTGATGAAGATCAAGCTCAGAAGAATCGTGAGATGAAACAACAAATTGCTTTCATTATGAAGACTTACCAGAAGATCTACAAACCCACCAACAACAATCTTCGAACATCATCTAACACAAAGAACCGATATGTTGCGAGTCCTCCAAGGTATGACACACGTCGACGTGGTGAAAGTCCTTCTAGGTATGATCGACATAATCCAACGCATGTTGAGGGTTCTGCAAGATATGATCGACAAACTGCCAAGTATGATTCTCAGAGGATTGCTGCTGCTACTGGGAATAGGGAAACGGTTGGAAGTCAAGTGGTTCAGCAGAGTGGGATTCAATGTTTTAATTTCCAAGGTTTTGGGCATATGGCAAAGGAATGTAGGAAGCCGAAACGGGTTAGGGACTCTAGCTACCATAAGGAAAAGATGCTGCTATGCAAGAAGATGGAAGCAGGGGTCAAACTGTCAGCTGAGGAAGGAGCTATGCTTGATGACACTGATGATGAAGCCTCCGACCAGGAATTAGAAGCACATTACTCGTACATGGCACATGTTGAAGAAGTTCTCAAAGTCACTGAAGATGACAATGGTCCTATCTTTGACACTGAGCCAATCGATAAGGTACACACTACTGATGAATATAATGTGTTTGGTGATATTCCTGAGCATAGTGATCTACCCAATGCCATTAATGACACGTGTATGATGGAAACGGTTGATAGTAATACCACACCCGATTCATCAGACATGTGCAATAATGAGTCTGAGGATGATCAACATGCAAATGAATATGATGAAGAGGAACGTATTGCGCTTGCTAATTTAATTGCTACTTAACAAAAAGATGTCACTGAAAATAAAAAGAGTCAAAAGCAATTAAAGAAGGCAAACGCTACGCTCACTCAAAGTTTTGAAGAATGCAAAGCTGCTCTTATCAAATCTACTGAGATGACTGAAAGCTATAGAAATGAGCTCCTTCAGAAAACCAAAGAGCTTGAGGGGTACAAGGGAAGTGCGTTAAAAAGTCAAAAGGACGATTTTGAAAACAAATATAATACCACTCTTGAGTTATTAGCTAAAGAGAAGCGTCAATATAATGTTTTCTTAATGGATGAACGTCAAAAAACGTACCTTGCCAATACCAAAGTTAATGAACTTGAACAAAAGCTCTCTATGACCACTACTGATTCTGCTAAAATTCTAGAGAATAAGAAACAAGAGGTAGATGCGTTAAAACAAGACTTCAAAAGTAGATATGATAAAGAAACCGAAAAAGTTACGAAACTAGAAGCACAAATCGACTTTTTGAAGAACGTTGTTTATAAAACGCATGATTCTATTCAATCCGTAAGAATGCTAGCACCTCCATCGATGTTTAAGGGTCAAGCTAGCTTTGCAAGTCCTGAGTACCTTGCCAAAGCTCAAGCTGCGAACCCGCATCTTTATCTTGATGAGACTGAAAGGACAGATCTTGATTGCATGCCTCTAAGTGCCAATAGTGAAGAGACTGCCCTTTGGGATGCTGATAGTCAACCATCTGTTAATAAGGAGTTTGTGAAACCATATAATTATGCTTATGAGAATAGTCTTTATGGTCTGTTCCACAAACAAACTCAGAAATCTCGTGAGGAAGTATTTTTAGAATGCAGGCAAAAGAGAATTCAATGGAAGAAAGCGTTTGCCACTAAGAAAACAAACGTTTCTAAGTTCATCAACTACTTGCCCCTAGATGCTTCTAAAATCAAGAGTAGGCAGATATTTGGGTTTCTTACTCATTACATAGATAATATTAAGTCCATTATTGATAATGATTGGAAACAACGACAAAATGACGAGTGGAAGAAACCAATTCCTCAAGACATAACTGTGCTTGTCAAACAAATCTTAATACCGAACGCGGCCACACTAAAAGAAAATGTTCTTAAATTCGAAAGCTTAATTCGGTCTGAAATGTTTGATGATTTACAATATGTTGAGTCTCTTGAGAAAGCAATTGATGATCTTCAAATGGACAAGTCCGTTTTTTCTGATGAATATGATTTACTCTTGCAAGAATGCGTTTCTAAAGATATTATGTGTGCTTATTTTACATCTTGTGCTGATATTGATGAATATTCTGAAGTTGCATGCCAATATCTTGATAAGATCAAAGAATGTGAACGTCTTGAAATTGAGCTTTCGAAACGTAAAGAAAATGTTGATAAAAAGGCTTTTGAGTTACTTCAACACAAAACTGATTTCCTTCAAAAACATTGTCATTCACTTGAACTTGCTTTGCAAAAAGATGTTGGTCGTTTTCCACATGATAATAAATTGCAAGAAAAACTTTCCCAAACATTTCGAGAAATGAATGAACAGAATTTGGAAATTAAAGGGTTGAAAGCTCAATTACAAGACAGGGACAGAGCGATAGCAGAGTTGCAGAAACTCATTGCTAAAATGGGTGGAAAAATTGTGGAACCTAGCATTAAGAAAAATGTTGTTAGACAACCCAATGCCTCTAAAGAGAATAGATCCTCTATCTTGGGAAAACCATCTGCTTTATCTAATTCCTCGTTTGCAAAACCTGTGTTTGCCCCCAAGATGGATGGAAAGGAAAGGTTACCACAAGCTCAACCCATAAGGAATCCTATAGCACCAAGCGTTAGGCACAATAATGTCATTAAACCAGGAATGTATAGAATATCCACTAAGCCCACAAACAAAGATTCTCACTCGCCTCAGACTTCTAGAAACACTAATATTCATGTGTCTTCTACTACAGGAATAGTCTCCACTACTAGTGTTAGCCGGCCTCAGCTTAAGAGCACTCAAGAGAATGATAAGGTCTGGAAACACAAGAATCAAGGGAAGATGAAGCAAGTAGAAGAACACCCTAGGATTTTCAATGTTTCTAAGAATAAAACGTCTGTAATCGCGTGTCATGACGATTTGAATGATTCAACTTTGAATGCTATGAATGTGAAATTTGTTTGTGTCAACTGTGGCAAGTATGCTAATGCTAATCATTCTATGTGTGCTATAAATAAAGTCAAAGGCGTAGATACTAGAACTAAGAAGCAAGTTGGAATGCCTATTAGAGATAGTAAACCCAAACGCAAAGTGAACCATTCTGGTGCAACCCCCACTAAGAAAAGTAATGCATCAGACTCCACCACTAAGAATCCTAGAAGCAAAATTAAGGAATTATATGAGTCTGCCAGTAAGTCTTGGAAATGGTGGTTTGCTAATCAATGTCCTCCCGGATATAAATGGATGCCAAAAGTTAGGACAGAAAATGTGAAAACGAGTGTTAGTTTGCCTTTAAATGTTGATAAGGACACTAATGATTCTACTATCACAACTACTGTGGTATCCAATTTAGCAAATGCTCCATCGTGTTCTAACTCTTCTGCAGGTGATACAAATAATTCTCTTCATAATGGACTCCGGATGCACGAAGCACATGACGGGGAATCTCAAGCTTCTAATTAACTTCGTGGAGAAGTTCCTAGGTACGGTCCGATTCGGAAATGATCAATTTGCACCGATCCTAGGATATGGAGATTTGGTTCAGGGGAATATCACGATTAAAAGGGTATACTACGTCGAAGGGCTCAATCACAATCTTTTCTCGGTTGGTCAATTCTGTGATGCGGATTTGGAAGTTGCTTTCAGAAAGAAGACATGTTTTGTTCGTGATTATGATGGGAATGACTTACTTACCGGTACACGGGGTACTGATCTTTATACAATTTCACTTCAAGACACAACTTCATCAACTCCAATTTGCTTCATGGCTAAAGCTTCAACGACTCAGGCATGGTTATGGCATCAATGTCTTTCTCATCTCAACTTTGATACCATTAACTTGCTTTCCAAGAAAGATATTGTGAGAGGCCTTCCAAGCTTGAAATTCATCAAAGATCATCTTTGTTCTTCTTGTGAACTTTGTAAAGCTAAACGAAGTAGCTTCAAAACAAAGACCACACCAAGCTCTAAAGGACGGTTAGATCTTCTTCATATGGATCTATGTGGTCCCATGCGTGTTCAGAGTATCAATGGCAAAAAATATATTCTAGTAATAGTCGATGATTACTCAAGGTACACATGGACTCATTTCTTGAGATCCAAAGATGAAACTCCCGACGTTCTCATCAGCTTCCTTAAATTGATACAACGTGGTCTTCAAGCTCAAGTTAAAGTGGTTCATACTGACAGAGGTACAGAATTTTTGAATTCTAATCTGAGAAAGTATTTTGAAGCCGAAGGGATTGAACATGAAACATCTATTGCTCGAACACCCGAACAAAACGGCGTTGTTGAAAGACGAAACCGTACTTTGGTTGAAGCTGCTCGAACATTATTATCCGCTTCAAAACTTCCACTATACTTTTGGGCAGAAGCCGTGTCAACCGCATGCTACACACAAAACCGCTCCTTAATTATCCCAAGACACGAAAAGACACCATATCACATAATTCATGATCGAAAACCTTCACTCAAACACCTTCATGTTTTTGGATGTACTTGTTACATTATACGAGATGGTGAAAATTTGGATAAGATGAAAGAAAAAGGTGATGCATGTATTCTTGTGGGATATGCAACTCAGTCTAAGGGATATAGAGTGTTCAACAAAAGAACAAAATTGATTGTCGAGACAATTCACATCCGATTTGATGAATCTCAAGAAATGGCACTTGAACAAAACAGTTTAAGTCCCGATCCACAACGACAAACGACTTCCGTTCACAACCGCACGGAACTCGGAACTCAAGACCACAGCAATGAACAGTCAAGTTCAACGCTGGTTTCAGAAAATGTTCCTAGAGCTGATATGACAGTCGATACGACAATTGAAGAGTTGGAAATGTTATATGGACCAATGTATGATGAATATTTCACGGGGGAGAAACAAATTGTATCGAAGTCTTCCGCTGTCACTCATGATAAGAATGATGAAACCGATCATCGTCAACAACCAGATACAACTTCATCTACTTCAACACGGGTTGCTGCAGATTTACCTCCTCAGAATATTACTTCAACAATCGATCCTACAACATCCACAACTACTGTCATTGCTCCAGAGAACACAAATCAAGCAGACAATGCATTATCTGACGAAGACGAATTTATCAACCCATTCGGTACACCGGTACACGAAACTGGAGAGTCTTCTACTCGCCATGTTGATCCGTCAAATATGCATACGTTCTATCAACGACATCCTTCAACACATCATTGGACCCGAGATCATCCTTTGGTTCATGTAATTGGAAACCCTTCACAGCCCGTTCGTACAAGACGACAGCTTCACACCGATGGCGATGTTTGTATGTTCGCACTCGTCGTGAGTTCAGCTGAACCGAAAAACATCAAAGAAGCATTAGCTGATCATGCTTGGATTGAATCGATGATGGATGAACTTCAACAATTTGAAAGACTTAAAGTCTGGGAACTTGTTTACAGACCATACGATGTAACACCATTAAATCTTCGATGGATCTGGAAAAACAAGATGGATGAAGAGAACACGATCATCAAGAATAAATCTAGGCTAGTGGCTAAAGGTTATGGACAGAAAGAGGGTATTGATTTCGAAGAATCATTTGCACCAGTAGCTCGAATGGAAGCGGTCAGGATTTTTCTTGCTTATGCTGCACATAAGGGATTCATCGTTTATCAAATGGACGTAAAGATGGCGTTTCTTAACGGTCATTTGAAGGAAGAAATTTATGTCACGCAGCCAGAAGGATTCGTCAATCCTCATTATCCTGACAAGGTGTATCGTCTCCACAAAGCACTATATGGACTCAAGCAAGCTCCAAGGGCGTGGTACGACGAGCTCTCGAAATTTCTGGTCTCCAAAGGTTTCTCAAAGGTTCCATTGATTTAACTTTGTTCACTTATAAATATGGGGATGACATTCTGCTTGTGCAAATTTATGTTGATGACATTATTTTCGGGTCTACAAACCCAAAACTTTCAAAATGGTTTGAAAAAGTAATGCACAGCAGATTGAAATGTCTATGATGGGCGAATTAAAATTCTTTCTAGGAATTCAAGTTCACCAATCCCCAAGTGGTATCTTTATAAACCAAGCTAAGTATTGTCAAGAGATAATCAAAAAGCATGGTATGACTTCATGTGACCCCGTTGGGACACCATTATCAACCACATCGCTAGATGCTGACTTGGAGGGAAATGCCATCGATCAAACGAGATATCGTTCCATGATTGGTTCCCTCATGTACTTGACAGCAAGCAGACCTGATATTCATCATGCTACGTGTTATTGTGCACGTTATCAAGCACGACCCACTGAAAAGCACCTCAAGGAGGTTAAACGGATCTTTCGGTACCTCAAGAATACCATTCATTTGGGACTCTGGTATCCGAGGGAAACCGGTTTCTTTCTAACGGCCTATTCAGATTCTGATCATGCAGGGTGTCTTGATACACGAAAAAGTACTTCTGGTGGTGCACAATTTCTAGGTCAAGATAAGCTTGTGGGATGGTCTTCCAAGAAGCAGGATTGCACTTCACTTTCATCAGCCGAAGCGGAGTATGTGTCTCTATCTGCGTGTTGTGCTCAAGTTCTTTGGATGAGAACACAACTCACGGATTATGGCTTCCACTTTGATAAAGTACCTATGTACTGTGACTCAAAGTCGGCCATAGCCATCTCTTGCAATCCGGTACAGCATTCCCGCACGAAGCACATCGATTTCAGATACCACTTCATAAAGGAACAAGTTGAAAGAGGTATCGTTGAATTATACTTTGTTGGAACGGATTACCAATTAGCCGACTTGTTTACGAAAGCTCTGTCGAAAGATAGGTTTGAGTACCTCGTTAGGCAAATTGGTATGAGATGTTTGACTCCAGCAGACCTAGAGATTCTGGCAAAGGTTCCTGCTTGATTTATCTATCAAACATCAACTTGTAAATATCTTTGAAAAAGCAAAATACAAAAATAGAAAACACATAAAAGCAAAACACAAAATTAAAAATCTTTCAAAATCCAAAAATATTCTTCTCGACATGTCTTTCAGTATCGATAATATGGACGTACCTAGAAATGTCGCTCAATAACGACACGGGTGTGTACATAAAGCTCGAATGAAAGTTGTAAATATTTTTCAAAACATGTCATTTCTATCTTTTCAAAAGGAAATTGTCTATTTTGGACAATATTTCCAACAACGGGTAGAGCAATCTATCTTGGGTTGAGCTTGTCACAAAACATTCAACGTTTTGAGCTCAACACAATGGCTTGTAATCACTTTCAGATTGCAACCCGGATCTAAATTCACGGGGGAGTGTACGATTTCGTGCTCTTACCCTCAGCAAAAGAAGAGAAATCTTCTTACACTTGAGTGGATTCGTCAAGACATTCAAAGTCTATGAACTCAAGTTTATGCTCTAGAAAAACCTTTCAACAAAAAGAATTGATTTTTCAAAAAGCGTTGAACACAATTTTTTCAAGAATTTTTCAATGATATTCAAAATCTTTCAAAAATTGTGTGTTCAACAACTCCTATCCTCAAAAGTTTAATGTGGATCAAATCCTCGTAATGACAATTCCATTGGATCAATTTTTGAGGGGGAGCAATTCAACTTCATGCAAAAGATTAACACATCTTTCTCCCGAAGATTTTCAAGACTATTTTTCAAAATATATTTTAATCAAATTTGGTATCTCTAATATCAAAAGATTTTATATTTTAGAGATAGGGGGAGAAAATGTGATTCAAATGTGATCTAATATAAGACTCAAGCACTTTCACTCTTACCTACATGTGCGAAACACTTTCGATTATCGATGCACATGTGAAGGGGGAGCATTTCTGAAACGACAAAACTAGCAAGGTGTTAAATGTTTTTCAAACACTTTGTTAGAATTTAAAGTGGTTTTCATGGTTGCGATCAAATACCCACAACATCTTTAATTCACGACGTTATTGGTGTCAAAAGGGTGGTTAGGTTTAAGTCCTATGATCCAACCAGAACCGGAGGGATCTTCCCAGGGACAATCCAATAGATTATTAGAAGTCCTTAGGAAAGATGGAGTAGAATGTGAACGTAGCTGAATGCCGACTAAGTACTGATGCTAGCACTGGAACAATCACAACAAGGTGCTAGTAATGATGTCTTGGTAAGCATTGAAGGGGTTGAAGAATGAAAAAGAAATGTAAGGATAAAGGGTCTAAAGAAAGAAGCCCTCCATACAACTTAGGCAGAAACCGGGTCAACTCATCATGAAGACAAACTCATCATGGACCCAGTGATGTGAAGCACAACCTTTTCCTAGCTACTCAGGCTTCTCTCAAAAGAAGTTTGTTTTAATTGTCACGGAGATCAACACGACTTCTATTGACTTTCTCACTCCGAGATAGTTGATATTGAATAGGTGGCATCTGCTCCAGCCTCCGACCACTAAAAGTGCACAAATCGAGTCTAGAGCCAAGAGATCAATCAAATCTCGTTAGGACACACGGATGAAGATCAAGAGAGTCCTACGCTATATCCTTGTGATATTGCTAGAACACTCAGAGTGATACTACTTAGTATTGATAATGATGAGTGGAAATCCTTCCAGTGTTAACATCAAACAGCACTGCGGTAGGTCATATGCAAGATTCTTTATGAATTAAACATGTGCAAAACTGAAAAGCAACAGTGGTTTGATTCTGAATTGATTCAAACTCGTTTCAGGTTTCTACGCAATATCTTTATGGTCTTGCCAGAACATTCAGAGTGATATTCATTAATATTCACAGTGACGAATGGAAATCCTTCTAGCGTCAACATCAAACAGCGTTACGGTAGGTGACTTGTGAGATTCTTATGAATCAAACTTGTGTCAACTGGAAAGCAACAATGGTAAGATTCTTAATGAATCAAACTTGTTCCAGGAATTTGAATTGACGAATTTAATCAAGCGGATATTTATCCAATTGATTCACTCTTTATGTTCGCAGTCTTGCTTTGAGACGGTCGAGTAAAGAGAACGGCTAGTACAGCCGCGAAACCCTGTCAAGGAGATTCTTAATTGAATCTACCTGATCACAGGTACGATATTTAATATCGTATAACGGTCTTCACCGACCGGAGGTAAAACGCTACCGATTTAGGACGAATGTCAAAACCATTCAGTCCGTGTCTATGTTTTGTCTCGAGAAGGTGGCATCACGGTGTACTCAGCAAAGTCAAAGATTCACAACCACATATTCATGCCCAAAGACTTATCCAACAATTGATAGTGTGAGCATGTGGATAAAGACACAAGATCGCAAGATGGCAATGACAAGTCAAGGATGATTTGAAGATCTCAAGACTTAAAGACAAAGTCGAAAGACAACGACAAAGGCTCAAAGATCACAGCATGAAGGAACAAAACTACTGTTACACGTTCAAGACTCATTTATGACGAAATTCATAAATCTCCATTGGAATCCAAATATCAAAGAGGAATGACCTCACATTGGGGGAGATTGTTAGCCTCAAAATATTGAGTCAAACAAGAATGTTCGGTCATAGGTTTCTATTGTAATATTTATTAGAACGTTGTAATAAGTAGTTATTTAGTCGTGGTTTACGGGCTTGGATTTAAACTAATTAAAGTCCAAAAGACAAGCCCGGCCCAATATATAGTCCATTAAAGCCCGCATGTGGGTGGACTATATATACTACCCTCCTAGCATGTTAGGAGGGTGGATGGTCATTTGTATTTCTCACTTCTCTCTAATCTAATCTCACCAAGTTCACACACTTCTCTCTCTTTTCTCTCTCTAGTTTCTCTCTCTAAAATTCTTCTCATTTCTTCCTTTCTTTCTTCTTTAATTCGTGTATAACATCACATATATTAGGGACAACACGTGTCTTCTCCACTTTTCACCTTTTCGTCCTAAATCACAACAAAAACACAAACCACGCATAATTCCGACATAAAAGACATAAAATACACGTTTTGGTCCGGTTATTATTGTAATTAATTGGTAGAAAAGATGTGTGTTTACACACATATCAAATCCCCTACACTTGACCATTGCAATGTCCTCATGCAATGCATTAGTTACAAAGCACGTTTACATTTTTCATCATAATTAATCCATGTTGGCCTTTATTAAAGAGATAGAAACTATAAACATTCAAAGTAAAGAAATCAAAAGCATACCTTGGGTTTTGGAAATGTCATGAATAATCATCATCCTCAAATTCTCACTTTCTCCAAACCAAGCTTAAAAACGAGATCATTGTTATTATAAGTTAGTAAACTAACACGAACTCATGTGGGCCAATTATTTACTTAGACTCCCTTATTCCTAGGTGTATCTCTTATAGTCTTGAATGATCACGAGGATGCATTTTTGACTTATTTCGATAGTTATTAAGTCTGAAAATAAAGTGAACGATTTAATCAATAGTTAGCTAAAGGACAAAATCTTTTAAAACTGCTTCTCGGGACCTCATAAAGTTCATATCTTGGCATAACTCGCTTCGCGATTCGAGACCTTTCTCGGACCGATATTTGGCAGCGACTTCATACTTCAAAACCTTGAGAGACGTTCATGAAATTATGGTCTTCTCTTCATATAGGAATTTCTTCACTTGAAGTTTTGAGAGATTCATACTTGGACCACGACTTCTTCATTTTTCTCCAATCTTTATTTTGGACTTTGATATACAACGATCCGCCTCCTTTTATGAGTTGGATCTATTTATCCTCATACCTTGTTAGGGTCTTTTCGGATACACTTCTCCATGACTTTTGGGGAGTATTTGCTTTTCGTCGTGTGTCTCGATCCTTCATATTGATTTTTGATAAATGATTCTTCACATCACTTTGGATCTTTAGCAACAAAATATTCATGCCTTGTTAGGGCCTTTTCGGACTCGCCAATCTTCGCATCCCGCTTCAATAAGTTATGCCTTGGCTATGAACTCTAATCCATACCGAGCAACTTTTAAACGATCTTGGGCTAGAAGCTAAGTAACTTTTTAAATCGTACAACCTTATTTATTAGCAGATAAATTATATAGCAAGCGATGGGAGAATAGGCTCATAATTAACTCACATAAATTCACGAAAGAATACCGGACTTATAATTGACTCTATCATCTCTCGTTCTCCACAGTTTAAAATCTCAAGTAATGAGACTCATGGATGCTTAGCCTATTAAATCAAAGTTTTGGGTTTTCGAGTCGCCTATAGGATCTTGCAAATTCTTAGACTTTTTCAAGTTTAGAAATCGCGTTTTAAAGTTCCCTTGATAAACGACTCTCTAGGATCAATTATAGGAACTTGCGAAAAGTTCTTGTTCTTAACCCGTAAGAGTTAAGACTTTCGCGTTTTATAGCTCCCTATATAAAAGCCTAGCAAAACTTGACTTAAACACGTTAAGGATAGCTAGAGTAAACTTAGATAAGTAAACTCGAGTTGAGTCAAAAGATTCACAACGTTTGAAAATTAAAACCACTTATTTAAACATTTATTATAATAAGGAAAGAAAATAACTATGCAAAGGGCAAAACTAATAGGCCAAAATAGATCAAAAATTTTGAAAAATGTCGAAAAATTGATTTTCCGGTTAAAATGAGGACAAATACAAGGAAAAGAGCCACTTAACTTCGATAGAAGTCCCCCCTACACTTAAGATAAACATTGTCCTCAATGTTTAAGCATGTGGGAGTAAACTCCCCTACACTTAGGACATTGTGCACGTTGTTTAAATCTTGCTAAGGGAAAGGACAACTAAAGAGATTCCTATTTTAATATTCAGAAAATATAAAATAGTGAATCGAAAAGAGTTTAGGATAGAACTGGGAAGAAGTAGAACACGGAATCACGGGTCGTCAAGAATCATCAAGAGTGGATCATTGAAGCTCGAATCCCTGATTAGTAGAAGAGAGGAGAGAGCTAACACCAACGGGTCTCCCCTACACTTATGATAAAGAAAGCGAAAAGATAGATGCATGGGTTGCCTCCCAAGAAGCGCTTGATTTTTGTTAACCGAGTCATTAGCCTGACTCGACCTTGATCATCAACGGAAGAAGCATGAAACATATCCACCAGGATCAAAGACATAGTTTTCGTCCACTAAATAGCATGAGCTTAAGGCGAACAAGGCAAGCCAAAGAAGAGTAGGCAAGGTTCCCTTAAGCAGTGATGGAGCACGGTGGAAGCAAGGGTGAAGTGGTGCAAGCATGTCTTCAATAATTCCAATGATTTTTCCTTTTATTTTATCAGGTGGATACTGAGATGGCTTAAAAACTTCAATACCGGGGTCGAACACCTTTTCCTTTAAGGGAAAATAGCACTCAGGCTCAGCAGAGTGTGAAGAAGATCCGCGAAGAAGCATAACCTCGTCCTCAGAAGGGGGACAAAGAGGTGTTAAATCATATGTGCTGCGGATATTGGTGTCGACTGGTTTCTTCTCCTTTGAAAGAATGTTCTTCAAATCCAAAGTAGGATCAAGACGATAATCTTCAAAGTCCAAAGGAGGTGCATCACTCTCATGAGGGAAGTAAGTGTTAAGAAATGTAGAGAAATCTTCCTCAAATGAGTAATCGTCCAAAGTAGGATCGAGTGATAGCGGAGGATCTTCATCATGTGAAGAATCGCTCGAAAGAGTATCAGCCTCATCGAAATCATCATACGTGGGCAGATCGGGATACTCAGAAGTAAGGTCACCATAATCATCCGAGTCTGAGCTAGAATCATCATCATAAGCATCAAATACCGGTGGCGAATAATAAATGGGAGAAGGGTCAAAATTGGGGCGAGAGTCGTCCACATCATCTTGAAAAAGTGGATTATCGATGCAAGAGTCGAATAGAGGATTATCGTAGACGGTAAAGTCATCGAGCACATTAATCATATTCACTGATTCGCGGCCTCCAAAGGTTGTACTAGTAAGCTTCCCCATTTTAAAAACTTGTGCATCATCCCGACTCTTAAGATTAACTCACCTTCGGCCATATCTACTAAAGCTCGTCCGGTTCTCAAGAATGGCCGACCAAGTATTAAAGGAATACGAGGGTCCATTTCATAATCAACAACGACAAAGTCAAACGGGAAAGTAAATGTGCCAACTTTAATGAACACGTCGTAGGCTATACCAACGGGGTAAGCGAGAGTGCGATTAGCAAGCTCAAGAGTCATCTTTGTTGGAGTGAGGTCGGGCAATGATAGTGTTTTCCAAACACTCAAAGGCATCAAATTAATACTAGCCCCGAGATCAGCAAGGGCAGTAAATTCTTCAGTTTTGTTGAATACACAAGGCAACACAAAACGACCGGGATCTCCAAGCTTTTCCGGCAGTTCTTTAAGGATAACTGCAGAGCAGTTTTCATTTAAGCGTGTGTTGGCGAGTTCAATAAGCTTCTCCTTCTTGTTAAGCAATTCCCTAAATGCTTTAACAAAATTGGGCATGTGGACAAGTGCTTCAAGAAAGCTAATGTTGAAGTTCATTTGAGAAATCATCTTCACATAGTGTGTCACGTCAGAGTCCTCCTTGGTTAGCATTTTGGTCTTGCCTAAACGAGAAGGATATGGGATATTGGGTTTGGGTGGTGAAGTGCAGGTGTAGGTGGTAAAGGTTGAGAAGTTGAAGGGTCATTCGTGGGAACTTCATCACGTCGAGGCGGAGACGGTAATGGTGCACTAATACTAGGTGTAGGAGGAGTAGGGATAAATGGTGGTGGAGGAGGTGTAGATGATGGTGGTGGGATTTGTGGTCCTACTATGGTGACTCCACTACGAGTAGTAATAGCACTCACATTGGCTCGCGGATTGGTGACGGTGTTTGAAGGTAGAGAACTCGAAGAGGAGGGTTGAGCAGGGGGCAAGAAACTAGCAAGCATATTTTTCAAATCATTGGTTTGATTGTTGAAGGAGGATTGAATATTATCGCGAAGCTCGGATCTAATCTCATTTCCTTGCTTGGTAATATCTCCTTTAAGATTGATAATTTGGCTCTGCAGGTTCTTGATTTGCTCACCTTGGTTTCTCATGATGGCCTCAACATCCGGATTATTGGGTGGGGTTTGTTGGGCGGTTGGGTGATAAGGATTAGAAGCTCTTGGTGGGATTTGGTTGCTTCTATTGTAGTTGTTGGCGGGGTTTTGGTTTTGAGGAGAAAAACCGGGTGAAAGGTAATTGTTGGATCGGTAACTCAGCAGATTTCTATCCCCTTGAGGTCGAGCTTGGTAATTTTCCGGTGAATAATTACCATAAGCTGCATACACATTTTCCGGATTTCCTTGTGTCGAAGGACAATCGGTGTATGAGTGAGGACCGCCGCATGTTTCACAAGGAGTAGCAACAGCTTTAACTTGTTGTTGTTGTTGGTTTGAAGCCAAGAGTTGCATACTTCTGCTCATTTCAGTAAGCACACGGGTGAGTTCGGTCATATCAGGGTTTGCTGAAGTGGAGGAAATATTGACTCTCGGATTGTTCCTTGAAGAAGCAGAGGAATCCCAGTTTTTGTGGTGAGTAGTCATGTTCTCAATTAACTCTCTACACTCCTCGGGTCTCCTTTTCATGAATGTGCCACCGGCGGCTGCATTGATCGTATCCCGATCACGAAAAGTCAAACCGTTGTAGAAAGTATCTATTAAGGTCACAGGTAGCATGTTGTGATTTGGACATCTATCGATCAAGACATTATATCTCTCCCAAGCATCAAAAAGAGATTCATCAGGGTCTTGCATGAAACCGCTGATTTGATTGCGAAGGCTCGTGACCATGGATGGTGGAAAGTAGCGCGACAAAAAGCGTTGAGTCATGTCATCCCAAGTGTGAATAGAATTCTTTGGGAGATGATCAAACCATTTCTCGGCATGATGTAATAAAGTATGTGGAAAGAGTTGTAGGCGAAGTTCATCCATTGTGGCACCAGCCAACTTCATGCTTTGGGTGATTGTAATGAACTTGTCGAGGTGTTTGTTGGCATCATCATCAGGCAATCCACGGAATGGGTTAGTTTGCACTTGCTGAATCATGTGGTGCTTCAACGAAAACTCAGGAGCGTTGATTTGCATCGGCGCAATCGGTCCTCCTCGTCCAAACATTGTAGGTTGACAAAGTTCCTCCATGGTCCGAAGATCGGGCTGTGGTAGAACATTGTTGTTATTATTGAGGTGCGGTGGAATATTATTGTTGTTAACACCTGACATAGCTAAATCTTCTTGAGGCTCGGGCTCTTGATAATTAGAAGATCTAGTACGCATACACTTGAAAATGCAAAAGAAAACAAAACAAAACACAAAGACAATATATATAACCGATAAAGATAAAATCTTTTTGGATTTTTGAAATTTATTAATTTTTATGGATTTTTATCAATTTTTTAATTTTTATGGTTTTTTGAATTTTTTTTTTTTTTTTGGCAAGAAAAATAACGCTCACAAGTGAACGGATCCCATAAAACAACGCGTCTCTCACAGAAAACCGTTAATCTTGACGAAAAGACCCGGCAGCGGCGCCATTTGAAACAAGGCTTTTAGCCCGTATAAAATTATCGTTCTAGTGTTCTAGTCGAATTGATCTAGGTTCTCTATGTGACTCAGTTTTATTTTGGTGAAACAAAAGTGTTGTCGTTGTAGTGTATTTAAATGTGCAAAACAATTAAAGTAAATGTCGTTAAAGTAAAGTGGCATGAAAATTAAATCTAAGTCTAATTAAACGAAAGGTGCAATATTTAAAACGTGACGGAAAGTAAAATAATAAAATGACTAAAAATAAAAGCGTGGCGGAAATTAAAGTTAGACAAGTATAAAAATATAAGCTAAAAATTAAACAAGACAAAGTATGAAGAAAATACACCTAGATCGGAATGTTGCTAACAGCGGGACCGGAATAAACAAGGAAAGCCAATCGGAATATGTCACTTACCCCAATCGGAATACCAAGCAAAACTCCCAGATCGGAATGTTACAACCTACCTTGATCGGAATATGGAAAGGACCTTTGTCGGAATGCTGTTCGGAACCCGTGATCGGAATATTGTCACTTCTCCCTATCGGAATGCCAAACTAACACCTCAATCGGAATGAGGATCGGAACACCAATCGGAATAACTGTCGCTTAACCAATCGGAATAACCCAATCCTACCCTGATCGGAATATCAAAGTCCCCCAAATCGGAATGTACAAACCCTTTTCCGATTTACCCCAATCGGAATATGGCAGAAAAGGTACAAAATAAGCTAGAAAAATAAGCTATGATTCTAATAAGCACAAGTCTAATTTTCTATGTTAAACCGTATAAGAAAAAGCTATTAAACAGAAATTTAAAGACTTTTAAAACATGAAAAGGACAAACTTTAAGAAAAACAACTTTTTATACGAAAATAACTTTTATAAAAACTATATGAACTTGAAAATAAACAAAATAAGCTATGAAAATAAGTGATTTAAAACAATCAAAAACATAAAAATGTAATCTTTAAACAAATCAACAAGATAAAAAGCATATAAATCAAAGATTAAAGAAAGGAAGAATGAGATCAACAAGATAAAGTAAAGGTGCGAGAATTAAAAAGAAAAACTTACTTGAAATTAAATGGTAAATAAAGTGCAAGACATGTAATTAAAGGTGCAAGTAATTAAAGGTGCAATAAAATAAAGGTGGAAGAACTAGTTTGTCAATCTAGCCAACAAAAAACTAGTGAAATGAATAAGAGGGGTATTTATAGGAGATTAGGGGAGTGGTTAGAGGAAGCTTCCTCCCCTCCTTCCTTTCTTCTTAATTGCGCCCTTAAGTCCTTCTTTCTTAATCTTTTTGTTAATCTTGGACTTTGAGGACTTTTGGCTCGGGATTTCTTTGGACTCGTCTTTTAATTCTTCGATAAATAAGACTTGAGTTCCTCGGTTTTAAGTAAACTTCCGTCTTTTGACTTTTTCTTCGATAAATCTTCAGAATTGGTCTTGGAATTTTGTTCTTTTTGCACTCTTGACTTCTTGACTTCGTCTTTCATCTTTTTCTTCAATAAAAGTCCGTAAATGCCCGTGAATTCCCGTGTCTTCTCCACTTTTCACCTTTTCGTCCTAAATCACAACAAAAACACAAACCACGCATAATTCCGACATAAAAGACATAAAATACACGTTTTGGTCCGGTTATTATTGTAATTAAGTGGTAGAAAAGATGTGTGTTTACACACATATCAAACATAAAAAACCAAAAATATTTCTTGTCTATTTTTCTTTTCCTTTTGTAGGTGTGTATGCGTACCCGTGCTCGTAAGAAGAAAGCAGCTCAAGCCGAAGTCATTACTCCACCTATTGTCACCATGGACAATCAACCAATGATCGAGCTTTTGCAATCGCGAGTAGAGGGCAACATCGATGCTATTGTCATACCCAATATTGGAGCCAACAACTTTGAGCTCAAATCCGACTTCATTCAAATGGTCTATGCTCAACCTTTCTTGGGACGTACACTTGATGATCCTCATGACCATATAAAAAGGTTCCTTCAACTCACTAATACGGTTAAGTATAATGGGGTTTCACAAAAGGTGATTCGCTTGCAACTTTTTCCTTTCTCCTTAGAGGGACAAGCCCGCCATTGGCTTGATAAGGAACCGCCACAAAGTATTCTTACGTGGACGGATTTAGAGACTAAATTCATCAACTACTTTTTCCCACCCTCACGTACTACCGCTTTGCGGAATGAAATCATTAACTTCGAACAAAAGTATGATGAGACATTTAGTGAATCTTGGGACCGTTTTAAGGAACTTTTAAGAAAGTGTCCACAACATGGTTTCACAAAAGTACATCAAATTAATACTTTTTACAATGGTTTAAGCATGAATGACCAAGATTCACTAAATAGTGCCTCGGGGGGTAATAGTTTGGTTATGTCTTCTAATGTCGCATGGGATATAATTGAGAATAAGTCTAGAGTGCAAACCAAGAGTGTTCGGACCAATGTGGCTAGTGCTAGCACTAGTGAGAGCGACAAGAGAATTGATAAGCTTACTTTGCTTGTTGAAACACTTGCTCTCCAAACCGCTAACAATACCAAAGCCATCAATGCACAAGTTAATGCTATGAGTCAGTCATGTGAAATATGCGGGGGATCTCATTCATACACCGATTGTCCTTCGACTCATGACAATCCGGAAAATGTGTATGCTGCCAACGGTAACTTTTCTACGGGAGGCTATCAAGCACGTCCTCAAGGTGACCGCAATTTTCTCAGTTATCGTTCAAACAACTTCCTTTCACCACCCGGTTTTCCACCATAAAACCCAAACAACCTCAATCGCAACAATCAAAACCAACCTCGAGCTCGAAATCAATATCAAACCCAAAGAAACCCATATCCACCTCAAGGAAACAACCAAGTTTACCAACAACCCGCTTATCAACCACCTGCCTACCATGCTCTTCCTCCCAACCAAACCACCGCATTTAATCACGAGGTTAAAACTTACATGAGGACTAATGACGCGATAGTGCAGAATCTTTAGCAGAAAATGGCAAACTTGAAAAGAGATATGGTGAAACAAGGGAATGATCTTTGAGCCGATATGCGAAACTCTTTGAGCACTCAAACGTATGACTTAAGGGATATGATGGCTAGTTTCTTCCAAAGTAATCAAGCCTCTGGTTCGGGTTCTCTTCCGAGTACCGTTGCTAATCCAAGAGGGAGATGAAAGCAATCACCACTCGCAGTGGAAAAGGTTTAAAGAAACCCGAGCTTCCTACACCTACACCGGTGATTGTGACAAAGGAAAACGAGTCCCCTTCTCCAATCCCTCAACTGTCTACTTCTCCAATTAATCCACCTTCTACTTCCACCCCTCCACCACCCAAGGATGTGAGTGAGAATTCTATTCCAAAGCCTTCATCTCAACCCAATATACCTTATCCTTCAAGGTTGAGGAAAGAGAAGTTGAAAAACAAGGATGATATTCAGGTTTCTAACTTTCTCAAAATGTTTAAACAACTGAATTTCAACATCTCCTTTGCCGAGGCTCTCGCTCACATGCCAGAATATGCTAAAATTTTTAAAGATATTCTCAGTGATAAGGAGAAACTTCTTGATATCGCTCAGACCCAACTTAACGAGAATTGCTCCGCAGTGCTCTTAAGGAAATTACCCACCAAACTTGGTGATCCGAGTCGCTTTCTTATTCCTTGCAACTTCCCCGGGGTAGATAATTGTATGGCCCTAGTCGATCTAGGTGCTAGTATCAACTTAATGCCTTTAGGCGTTTGGAAACAATTATCTCTACCCGAGCTAGTCCCCACACGAATGACATTGGAATTAGCTAACCGTACGGTTGCTTATCCAGTGGGGATAGCCAAAGATGTCTTCGTCGGTGTCGACAAATTCACCTTTCCGGCGGATTTTGTTGTCGTTGACTACGAGATGGATCCCCGTGTTCCATTAATCGTTGGACGTCCATTCTTGAGGACCGGTCGCACTCTCATTGATGTAGCCGCGGGCGAATTAATCATGAGAGTTGGTGACGATAAAATCGTCTTCAACATGGGTAAACTTTCTAAGCAGCCTTTTAAAAACGAGAGTTTTAATTTCATTGACGTTCTTGATGAGGCTTGTGAAGAACATTTGAAAGACGCTTGTAAAAGTGGTTCTTCTTCTCTTCCCATTGTTGAGACCATTGCATCTATTGCTCCATCACTAACTCCATTTGGAGAAACTGATCTCCTTTTGAAAGAATTTGAAGCAACTTTGGGGGATGTGGACTTACAGTATGGCGATTCTCCCTCCAATTGGGATGAAGACATTCGTACCATTGAGAAACTTCTCAATGAGGACCATAATTCTCCACCATCTCCTAAGGATATCTCTATCGATGATCCGAATTTGACTATACCTTCCATCGAAAATCCTCCGGATTTAGAGCTTAAGGATCTACCGTCTCATCTCGAGTATGTTTTCCTTGAAGACAATAAGAAGTCACCCGTCATAATCGCAAAGGATTTGAAAGAAGACAAAAAATCTCGACTTATCGCCGTGCTGAAGAATCATAAGAAAGCGATTGCTTGGAAAATCTCCGATATTCGTGGAATTGATCCTCACTTTTGCACACATAAAATTCTCATGGAGGACGACTTTAAACCCACTATTCAAAGCCAAAGAAGGGTGAATCCCAAGATCCATGACCGTTATCAAAAAAGAGGTTATCAAACTTCTTGATGCGGGAATGATCTACCCTATCTCGGATTCACCATGGGTTAGTCCGGTCCATTGTGTGCCTAAGAAAGGCGGAATCACCGTTGTTGCCAATGAAAACAACGAGTTGATTCCTACTCGTCTCGTTACAGGGTGGAGAGATTGTATAGACTATCGCAAACTCAATGATGCTACGAGAAAGGATCATTTTCCCCTTCCTTTTATGGACCAAATGCTTGAACGTCTAGCGGGTAATGATTATTATTTCTTCTTAGACGGTTTCTCCAGGTATTTTCAAATTCCCATCGATCCTAAAGACCAAGAGAACACCACATTCACTTGTCCTTATGGAACATTTGCTTACAAAAGAATGCCTTTCGGCTTATGCAATGCTCCCGGGACTTTCCAAAGGTGTATGATGGCTATCTTCCATGACATGGTTGAAGAAACTATGGAAGTATTCATGGATGATTTCTCGGTCTATGGTGATTATTTCTCTCATTACCTTGCCAATTTAGAACGCATGCTTAAGCGGTGTGAAGACACTCGTCTCGTTCTTAATTGGGAAAAATGCCATTTCATGGTAAAAGAAGGCATTGTTCTTGGACATAAAATCTCCAAATCCGGTCTTGAAGTCGACCATGCTAAAGTCGATGTTATTGCTAAATTGCCTCCACCTTCAACCGTGAAGGGTGTGAGAAGTTTCCTTGGTCATGCGGGCTTATATCGTCGATTCATTCAAGATTTTTCTAAAATCGCTCGCCCGATGACCCACCTCTTGGAAAAAGATACTCCTTTTATCTTTTCTAAAGAGTGTCTTGAATCTTTCAATCTTCTTAAGGTTAAGCTAACTAAGGCACCGGTCTTGGTTACCCCTAATTGGGAGCTACCTTTTGAATTGATGTGTGATGCTAGCGACTTTGCTATTGGAGCAGTTTTGGGCCAAAGTGTGAACAAACACTTCCAACCAATCCATTATGCTAGCAAGACAATGACGGGGGCTCAATTGCATTATACCACTACCGTAAAAGAGCTTTTAGCTGTAGTGTATGCTTTTGAGAAATTCCGCCCCTATCTTGTTCTTTCCACCACAATCGTGTACACCTATCATTCCGCGTTGAAGTACTTGTTGACTAAGCAAGATTCTAAGACAAGACTTCTTCTTTGGGTTTTGCTCCTTCAAGAATTTAAAATCGAAATTCGTGTCAAAAAGGGAGCCGAAAACCTAGCCGCGGATCATCTAAGTAGACTTGAGGATCCTTACCAAGGGGATCATCCGTATCAAGAGATCAATGAATCTTCTCCCCTTGAGGCCTTAATTTCTATCAATTCCAATCTTGATGACACCTCGTGGTTTGCGGACATTGCAAACTACTTAGCGGGTGGAATTCTCAAGGAAGGGTTAACGTCCCAACAAAAGAAAAAGTTATTTAAAGACATTGAACACTATTTTTGGGACGACCCTTACCTTTTCAAACAATGTGCAGATCTTGTCATTCGTCGATGTGTTGATGGGCCGGCAGTGTTACTAATCCTTGAAGCTTGCCATAAAGGACCCACCGGTGGTCACTTTGGTCCTAATTACACCGCGAAGAAAGTATTCGACTCTGGATTTTATTGGCCCACCATTTATCATGACGCTCATGAAATGGTTAAACATTATGATGCTTGCCAACACCAAGGCAAGATCACACATAAAGATGAGATGCCTCAAAATTTCATACAAGAAAGGGAAATCTTTGATGTATGGGGTATCGACTTTATGGGGCCATTTCCATCATCTAAAGGGAACAAGTACATCGTCGTAGCCGTTGATTACGTTTCTAAATCGGTTGAAGCCAAGGCTCTCCCTACGAACGATGCGAGGGTGGTTGTGAACTTTTTAAAGCAGCTTTTTGCTCGATTCGGTGTTCCTCGTGCTATCATCAGTGATCACGGAACTCATTTTTGCAATGATCAATTTGCTCGAGTCATGGCTAAGTACGGTGTCAATCACCGTCTTTCCACCGCTTATCATCCCCAAACAAATGGGCAAGCCGAGATTTCTAACCGTGGACTGAAGAGAATTTTAGAGAGAACTGTGGGACCGCATCGTGTCTCGTGGGCCGATAAGTTAGATGATGCTTTGTGAGCTTTTCGTACAGCATATAAGACCCCGATTGGTTGTACACCTTATCGTCTTGTGTACGGGAAGGCATGCCACCTCCCTATCGAGCTGGAACATAAGGCATATTGGGACTTGAAGTGGGCGAATTTTGACATCAACAAAGCCGGTGATCTTCGGAAGATTCAACTCAACGAGCTAAATGAACTGAGGAATGAAGCTTATGAGAATTCATTGATCTACAAAGAGAAGCCCAATATCATTCATGATTCAAGGATTAAGAACCAAGAGTTCCACGTTGGTGATCAAGTTTTACTCTTTAACTCTCGTCTGAAGATTTTCTCGGGCAAGCTGAAGAGCCGTTGGTCTGGTCCATTCACCGTCGCCAAAGTCTTCCCCTATGGCACCATTGAGCTTTCTCAACCAAATGGGCCCAATTTCAAAGTGAATGGCCAGCGCGTGCAGCCGTACTTTGGTGAGGACATCTCTCATGAGATGATTCCATCCCTCACCACGTTTCCCTTGAATTAGTTCTGGGTCGAGTCAGGCTCGTGACTCGGTTAACAAAAACAAGCACTTCTCGGGAGGCAACCCGTTGATCTATCCTTTACCATTTTTATAACAAGTGTAGGGGAGCCCCATATGTGTTTGTTGTCTTGTTTCTTATGATGTGCAGGAATTAAAGCTTCAAAGATCCATTCTCGATGACTTTTGACGAACCGTGATCCCGTGTTCCCATCTTCCCGGTTCTATCCTAAACTGTCGTGATTTAATATTTCATATCTTATATATTCACATTGAAATCACTATAGTTGTCCTTCCCTTCGCAAGATTTAAACAAAGTGCAAAATGTCCTAAGTGTAGGGGAGTTTACTCCCACATGCTTAAACATTGAGGACAATGTTTATATCAAGTGTAGGGGGGACTTCTATCGAAGTAAGTGGGCTTTTCCATGAATTTGTCCTCATTTTAACCGGAAAATTTGATTTTTCGACATTTTTCAAAATTATTAATCTATTTTGGCCTAGTAGTATAGTAGTATTTTCCTTTGTTATCGTTATTTACTTTCTTTGCTAGAATAAATTTTTAATAAAGTTGTTTTAGTTTTTCATCGTCATGAATCTTTTGACTCAACCCGAGTTTACTTATCCAAGTTTACTCTAGCTAGTATCCTTAACGTGTTTAAGTCAAGTTTTGCTAGGCTTTTATATAGGGAACTTTAAAACGCGAAAGTCTTAACTCTCACGGGTTAAGTACAAGAACTTTTCGCAAGTTCCTATAATTGATCCTAGAAAGTCGTTTTTCAAGGGAACTTTAAAATGCGAATTCTAAACTTGAAAGAGTCTAAGAGTTTGCAAGATCCTATAGATGACTTGAAAACCCAAAACTTTGATTTAATTGGCTAAGCATCCACGAGTCTCATTCCTTCAGATTTTAAATTGTGGAGAACGAGAGATGATAGAATCAATTATAAGTTTGGTATTCTTTCATGAATTTATGTGAGTTGATTATAAGGTTTTTCTCCGATCGCTTGTTAATGAATATATTTGCAATAAATAAGGTTGTACGATTTGAAAAGTTACTTAGCTTCTAGCACAAGATCGTTTAAAAGTTGCTCGGTATTAATTAGAGTTCATAGCCAAGGCATAACTTATTGAAGCGGGATACGAAGATTGGCGAGTCCAAAAAGGTCCTAACAAGGCATGCGGGCTACATTTTGTTGCTAAAGATCAAAAAGTGATGTGAAGAATCATTTATCAAAAACCAATATGAAGGATCGAGACACATGACGAAAAGCAAATACTCCCCTAAAGATCATGGATAAGTCTATCCAAAAAGGCCCTAACAAGATATGAGGATAAATAGATCCATGTCCTAAAAGGAGGCGGATCGTTGTATATCCAAATCCAAAATAAAGATTGAAGAAAAATGAAGAAGTCGTGGTCCAAGTATGAAGAATCTCTCAAAAGTTCAAGTGAAGAAATTCCTAATATGAAAAGAAGACCATAATTTCAAGAACGTCTCTCAAGATTCGAAGTATGAAGTCGCTGCCAAATATCGGTCAGAGAAAGGTCTCAAATCATGAAGCGAGTTATGCCAAGATATGAACTTTAAGAGGTCCCGAGAAGCAGTTTTAAAAGATTTTGTCCTTTAGCTAACTATTGATTAAATCGTCCCACTTTATTTCCGGCCTAAATAAACTATCGAAATAAGTCAAACAATGAATCCTCGTGATCATTCAAGACAATTATAAAATATAAGAGATACACCTAGGAATAAGGGATTCTAAGTGAATAATTGGGACACATGAGTTTGTGTTAGTTTGCTAACTTATAATAATAATGATCTCGTTTATAAGCTTGGTGTGGGGAACGTGAAACTTGAGAATGATAAACATTCATGACTACCAAAACCCCAATGTAAGTCTTTGATTTCTTTACCTGTTTTGTATATATTTCTATCTTTTTAGTAAAGGCCAAGTTGGGTTATTATGATGAAAAATGTAAACTGTGCTTTGAAATTAATGCATTGCATGAGGGCATTGCAATGGTCAACTGTAGGGGATTTAATAAGTGTGAAAACACTTATCCTTTTACCACTTATTTCCAATAATAACAAGGCCAAAACGTGTATTTTATGTCATAATAGTCGGAATTATGCATGGTTTGTGTTTTTATTGTGTTTCAGGATAAAAATATGAAAAAGGAAGAAAACACGGGCTATCACGGGCTTTTATCGAAGAAAACGATAAAAGACGAAGTCAAAATAAAAAGAGTGCAAAAGATTGTAACTCAAAGGGCCTATTTTGAAGATTTATCGAAGATAAGGACCAAAGACGGAAGATTTATATGTCGAAGAACTCAAGTCTCTTAAATGAAGAAATTAAAAGACGAGTTGAATTTATTCATCGACAAATCCCGAAACGAAATCGAAAACGTCAACTTTATTAAAGAGACGAGAAGACAAAAAGAAAGGAGAAAAGGCCACTCACCAACCTTTCATCACAACTATAAATAGCATCCACCCTTCACATTTTTAGACGAGTCTTTAATTTTTCCTAGTTTCATTTTTCTTAAGCCGACACCTACTAAGGGTTTTTGGCACCTTCATTTTCCTTTTTCTTATTCAAGTCATGTAAGTTTGATCTTTAATTTTGTTTGTTTTGAATCCTAATCTTTAATAAAAGCTTCTTATTAATCTTGTTCTTCTTTTCTTTTTGATTCTAAGTTTTTAAGTTTTGATTTGGTTGATTTTGGTTTTCTAAAATCAAGTGGGTTTTGTGTTTTTATAGATTGGGATTCATGAAAACTTGTTGTTTTGGATGATTAGACGTTTGATAAATCTAGTTTGGTTGATTTAGTTGTGTTCTTGAGTTTTTATAGTTTTTATTAAATGGGTTTTGATTAATCTAGTTTTAATTTTTAGTTTTGTTGATTTGGTTTGATTGATTATTTTTAGTTGATTATTAGTGGTTAATTTAGATTAATTTTTAGATTGATTTGGTTAGATTTGGGTAAAATTCTTGTTTTTGTTTCCCCTGTTTTCGTCACTATCATATTTTCCCGAACCAGTTTATTTTTCCCGAATGAGTATTTTTTCCCGAACCAGTTTATTTTTCCCGAATGAGTAATTTTTACCGAACCAGTTTTTTTTCCCGAACGAGTAAATTTTCCCGAACGAATTGATTTTCCCAAAACAAGGTTTACAAAAAAAAATACCGAATCAAGGTTAAAAAAAAAAAAAAAAAGAAAAAAATTACCGAACAAACAAATATTCCGAACCAACCCCCAAAATAGCGAACCAAGCTTCAGCTATCTTTTTTACCGAATCAAACAATAATTTACTGAACGAAGGCTTTGCAAAAAATTTTCCGAACCAAACATTATTCCGAACGAAGTAAACATAGAATTGACATGTATGCCAGGATGCCTGCTTCCTTTTTCCCGCCAAAAACCACGTGCATGCCTGGTTGCTTCAAGCTACTAGCTTGCCTGCTTGCTTATTAATTATTATTATTCCGTAATCATTTAGTTTAATCTGAAAATTGTTCCGATTTTAATTTTGAAAGTCACGTATTTTTAGTTATATTTTTTGTCGATTTTTAGTATTATTATTTTTTCCAAAAGTTTAAGTTTTATATTTTATTTAGTACCCGCTTTAGGTTTTGCCTCGTTTAGCTTTAAAGTACAATCTTAGTTTTATTCTTTCCTTTTTCATTAAGTAAACTTTATTTTCGAGTCGATAGTTAATTTCGTCTTTTAATTTTATTTTTATTAATTGTTTCGTTTTAAATTCACGTTTAAATATTTGTTTCACTTCTTTATCATTAGTTAATCGTTTTTAGTTTATTTTAAATACGTTTCGCATTTACCTTTTCAAGTAGAAATAGAAAACCAAACCTTCTTTTTGTTAACCAAAAACGACTGAGTCACACTTTTAACCAATAGTCAATTCGAATTGAATCGAGACGAACAAATTTTTTTATACTTGCTTAAAACTAGTTATTAATACATCATAGAGATGATCTACTTTGATCATTGAGTTTCTTGGTTAGATCTTTTGTTGGTGATGATGTCTGTTCGATCCTACCGAATCACGCTACAAAAGTATACATTTATCTCCTTTTTTATTGATTAATCATATGACTCTATGGATCCGTTAATAGGTGATATTTCCGCTGCGTTTATTATTTATTTATATCATGTTTATATGGATAATCACCTATAGTGGTATCAAAAGCCATCATATGATGTCATATGATTATCGGGTATGCGTAAAAGTGGCTAAAACACGAATTTTTGATGGATTAATAAAGATAAAATTAAAACAGCCCCTAGAGCTTAATTTTCGTGATAAAACAGAACTTAAGATGGTCTTATGATCTGTGATTTTTTATTCCATGGCCACGGGTTACACATATCTTAATTGGTTTTGTTGTCGGTACGTGTAAAATGACCTAATACACGTGTTTTGGCACGATTTGTGAAACTGTTTTAGAACAGCCCTATGGACATGATTTCCGTAATTATATCATATTTATAAGGTGTTTAAAATTTGGTTTTAATATCCTAAGGTCATTGGTTACACGTACCAATAGGGGGTTTAATTAATTGTTGATTATTGCTTCGATTTCGTTGGCTAACAAGTGTATAATGTTGTTTATTTTATATCCATGGCAAATACATGCATATTTAGCCATGGACTTAGCCAACACCATGTTATATTCATAATCTTATGATATTATTATGTTTGTATGCAAAGCCGATGAAAACCTAGACCAAATGTGACATGTTGTGTGATGATTTGCATTTAATTCAGTTTTGGGGATTTGCCATTGTTTCGTCTTCATTAATATGTTTTTTATGTTGGTTATAGACATTATTTGGGAATTTTACAACAGGCTAATGATAGGTTAAATATTGTTAGTCATAAACCAATTGTAACCGATGCTTGGATGGGAATGGCTAAGGAATTAATGACATATTGTAAAATTCGGAGCTGCTGAGTGACCTGCACTAAAACGTGATTTCAGAGTTCTATAAGGAGATAGAAGCCTAATTTTGGTGTGCTGATTCACAACTCATGGGCCATCAAAAGTCTTAACTGGACCTTAGGAAGGGGAAGATTCCTTCTATGGGTTTTGGTCCCTAGAAGTCAATTGAAAATTTATGGCAGTTTTGGGCTTCATGTTCACTTTGGGTTCTACTTGATCTTGATGGTCTTGGAGCAAGTGGGAGCCCACTTTGTGGTTGTGTTGAATTACCCTTAGTTGACTTATTGGTCCTCGTGATGACTCACGAGATCAAGCATAGGTTTTCCATCGTTTTGAGGCTTTGCATACTTGTAGTTGTGTGGTTGCTTATTTGCTTGATATCTTGCTATAACATGGAAATGTTTTTATAAAAACTTAAGTCCAATCACAAACCAATTATAAAACTAAATATTTGATTTAGTTTCAAGTTTAAATATGAGTTAAAACTAAAATATTGTTTTCATAATAACTCGTAATGTGTTATGAATGTTATTTCTTTTATGTATTGTCTAATATAATATTAATTTCACTTAGGTTTTATATTAGTCATTAACTTGGACAACTTGACACACATAAATTAAAACAAGATTAGACTTAAGTTAAGAAATGTTTTTGACTTGTGCTACGATGGATGAATGCATGCTTCCTCGTACACACTTTTGATTTGTAAATCAAACTTTTATACCCGTCTCAAATTTAAGTCATGTCGTCCAATCTTTTGAGATCACTTGCAATTAGTTTTTACATCTTGTGAGACGGATGTGAATTGTAACCCACGGTGATTTTTATCTATGCGCGGTACCTATACTTATTCTCGCATGTTCTCAAATTGGATGACTTAATTGGTACAACTGTGAGACCTTGACCGAGGCAAGGATGGGACTAAACATGCCAGTGTGACATTTAGTGAAATGTTTACTTATGTCATGAGTCCCATAAGGATCTAAGAATTTCACAAGATTTGCAATTGATGAACGTCATCTACCTATTGAATCTATCATTGGTAGCAGATCAACTGATGCGATGGTGGAACCTCAATGAGGATCTTAGCCTTTTCGTAAAATTATTTTTTTATAAACTTGGGTAGTTAATTTTAAACGGATAATTATCAAAAATACTAAATATGAACTTTGTATTTCTATTAATGATTTTATGCAACACAAACCGTAAATAAAGTTTGTTTCCTTTTGTGCTAGAGGAAGACAAACTAAGTCTTCTTTCCTTGTAAGAATAAGACTCGTTCCCATCCTTTCTCCTTGTATGAGAAATCTATTATAGAAACACTTTAATCTTCTCAATTCTAATCAAACTTAAAACACACCTACTCAAGAAATCGCATTGTCTTGTAAGTCAAAACGATTAAGTACGGTTGTACATCTTACTATTTCAAGTGATTTTCATAACCCTTATTCTGGTTTAGAAATCTTGAGATATTTAAGATATCTATATAACTAGAGAACATGTTTTAAATAGCTACCAAAATTACACATCTTGAAGTGTTAAGATATTGAGTCTTGATTAGAAAATGAAGTCTCAATAAACCGTGAGAGGAAAGGAAATTACTAGCATGTTTTTCTAGTATATTTTCCTTACTCAAATAAGTTCCATAAGATTCTACACACCTTTGAGGTAAAGTAGAAAGAGGAATTACATGAAAAACTCTCAAGTTACTGACATCGATGGAAATCCCATCATAAATATAATAGAACTTGATACTTTTCTTTGAATATCTATGTACATGTTCACTACTCTACGAGACTCACATTGGCTATAATGTGTAGACATTCAAAGAACTAGAAAGTATGCAAATTGCTACCTACTTTTTCACTAGTATAGATACATTAAAAATGTTGTCTAAACTAATGGGAGCAATGCATTTTTTAACCATATGACACACTTGTAAAGTTGTATTATTCAATGGGAGCTATGAGCTTATCACCTTGTAAGTGACCTACTTAATTTCTAGATTGTCTTGAAATAACATCATAGTTTTCTAAGCCTTATTGCATATTATATTAAAAGATAACTAGTCGCTTTTCTGATGTCGCTTCCTGAAATGTTATCTAAAGATAGTTATGCACGATTGCTTATTAAACGATGAAGTTCTACATAACCCTTCTATACAAGCTTAATTTCAGTATGACTTAAATCATATTATATTTGTGGCACTTATATTTTGTTCATATATGATGTTGTGCCATGCTCAAGTGGTAGAAATATTAGAGTGTGCAAGGTACAACACAATATGGCTGATAATATTCTACTAGGACTTATACATATTGATGTATGTTGTCTAATAGAGAACTAATGTCAAGAAATAATAAAAACTACTTCATTACATTACCTAATTGGTTTAGCTAATATGCATATGTCTTCTTGTAAAGACATAAATATGAAGTATGTAAACTAACTTGAAAATACTATTGAAGCCAAACGTGAACTTCCTTGAATTGTTCAAATACTTATAAAATAAAGTAAGTAATTGACTTGTTGTGTCTTCCTGTTAAGGCATATACAATGAAGTTATTGAATTGTTCAATACTTTATAAAGTAAATTTAGCGACTAACATGTTATGTTTTCTTGTCAAAACATGAACATCAAGTTCTTTTATTGTTAAAACTATCATACTTTATAGCATGCAATTGGCTTGAATATAGTTTTTATGCAATATGGTTTGACCAAATTATAAAATATATGAGCCAAAGAGCATTAGGTTATCTAAGGAATTATGATAATGTCTCATTATCACAACACTATGTCTCATGTGTAAAATCAAATACTATTGTTATTATTTGATCCTTGATAATACTAACTACTCTCTCTTTTATCTTATTAAGGTTAACAAAAATTTGAATGAGCCACGTTCTTATTCAATATGGTTCCAAATAAGAAGGTAACTAAGAAACTATCATGTTAGACGTGTTATTAACAAACTCGAGTCGTGAACTGTCAATGTATTTTACGCATCCCAAATGAGAACAATTCATTGTTGCTCGACATGCTGTGTACTTGGAGAAAGTCTCCTCTTACAAGAAGCAAGTGGGAGCCTTTATGCATATTTGGAAAAAGTAATGAATAAAATAAAACCTTATGAATACACCAACGAACGACGTAATGAGGCTAAGCATGTAAATGCAAAAGCCGCAAAGTGTTGTAACTCCCATTCGCATATCCACAAGGATACCTCAAGCACCTGAAAGATATGAGTTTCATGTCAATGCTGAGGAAGATGAGTTAGAGGATCATAGTGAACCTAATAACTAACAAGACTCATTTTCAGATTTTGAATCTGATGCATGACTTAAAACTATGGATGGTTAGATGTAGTCCATAAAAGAAAATCAATTTTGAAATTTGATTATCTTTTATCAATCAGTAAGACTGATAGGAAATTAATGGTCTTCTATGAGAAGATAGATATAGACACAATTGTACACATTTATACACACTCTATTTGATAAGAGTTTAATCATGCTCAAGAAAATGACCATGATTAAAGTTTTCTTTTCTTTGTGAGTGTTAAATAAATAACGATATAAATTACCATACTTGATTTCATGAATATGAAATATGGCAATTGCTGTACAAACTCTAGAAATCCAAGTGTAGACTAGAGCATGCATCTAAGAGCTGGAATCATAAGTTTAAATCAAGTATATGATCATGATTAAAACAAAGATAACTCTTGAGTATCCTTTAAGCTAGTAAGGCATATTGTTTTGTTCGTTTTTAAATCTCATATGTTGTTAACATATATTGTAAATGACATTCCATCTAAGCTAGTTTTTAATCCTTGGCTTGGAATATTTCTATTAAGAGATATAACAAATAACTCATATAACCTTGAAACATATTCTTATTAGTATAAGACATACACGGTTAATAAGTATAAATATGACACAACACTGAGAAATTCTCAAAGTTCTATCTCACTTGATAAGATTGATTAATGGATTCATTACATATGATATGTTATGTACTAGACTAATTTTATTAATTCAATGAATGCAAGATGAACTGATCATAAAGTATCTAAGTGAAAGTCATTAGACTACTATAGACTTGTTCATCGTTTACGGGTTTTAGGTAAGAAGATTAATGTTGAGTTTATACACTAACACTTACTTTGATTGAGATGGTATTCAATCGAAGCGATAATAGCATTTCATCTTAAGTGATAAATACTACTACCTAGACGTGCTTGATGAAAAGCACTGTTGCAATACTCATTAGTAAAATAAGAATACTTTACAGTTTGGGAAGTTGTTAAGAAGATTGTATTAAATAGGTGTTCTACTTGCTTCAAACAACCAATGTAAAATAAGAATCGTTCATCAGTGAAAAGAATCTTAGAGAGATGAAATTTCCCGAGTTCATTTCGCATTTATGAAGATGATTAGGCGTAAGTTTTTTTCTGCTTAGTTTAGCTTCGTGGCATGTCACGGGCTATGGTTGTTTCAAGCTTTGCTTGAGGTTAATGTGGTATTCAGCCGCATTCCATTGTACTTAAACCTATGTAATGTACTATGACGACGCTAGTATTACCGTATTAGCACTTGAGCGCACATATACAAATTGACAATCATCGTATTAGTCAAAATCTTCACTATTTGTGAGTTTCTGATATAAGTGTTCTCAAAGTTCACTCAGATGACAACTCAACAGGTGCTTGTGTAAATTCAATGTCTTGTAGCCAAACATGTTCGTCATGCTTGGAACATTGGACATTGACCTCAGAGTAGTCTCATGTATATATGTTTTTTAGTATTTGGATAATAGAACGTTAAGCAGTTTTACTAAATAATGAATTGATATACTAGGTATGATCTTCTTCATTTGTACTACTATGTTCTATATTAGCTTGTTTAATCCATGAATAATTTAGTTATTCTAAATTATCCATTGTCAGTTGACAATACGGGAGTATTGTCGATTTAAGACAAATGTGAGTTGGTCATATTCATTTGGAATGAGTATTAATTGATGATGCCGTAATAAGTGTGAAAACACTTATCCTTTTATCACTTAATTATAATAATAACCAAGCCAAAACGTGTATTTTATGTTGTAAATGTCAGAATTATGCGTGGTTTGTGTTTTTGTTGTGATTTAGGACCAAAATTTGAAAAAGGAAGAAAACACGGGCTTTCACTATCTTTTATCGAAGAAAAAGACAAAAGATGAAGTCAAAAGATCAAGAGTGCAAAAAGAACGTGAAACGTGTCATGAATAACAATAAGCTCATTCGGCAATTCTAACTTATATGCTACCGGTCCAATTCGTTTAACAATCTTGAACGGTCCAATATACCTTGGACTCAGCTTTCCTTTCTTCCCAAAACGAATCACACCCTTCCATGGCGAAACCTTAAGCATGACCATGTTTGCGACCTCAAATTCCAACGGTTTCCTTCTATTATCGGCATAACTCTTCTGTCGGCTTCTTGCAGCAAGTAAACGGTTCTTAATTTGCACAATCTTCTCTGTCGTCTCCAAAACCATCTCGGGCCCAGTCAACTGACTCTCTCCTACTTCGCTCCAACACACAGGAGATCTACACTTCCTTCCATACAACACCTCGAATGATTCAGCCTTAAGGCTCGCATGATAACTGTTATTATATGAAAACTCCACTAAAGGTAAGTGGCGTTCCCAACTTCCTCCGAAATAAATCACGCATGCTCGGAGCATGTCCTCCATCGTCTGAATAGTTCGTTCGCTTTGGCCATCAGACTCAGGGTGATAGGCCGTGCTCAAACTCAATTCGGTGCCCATCGCACGTTGAAGAGATTTCCAAAATTCCGAAGTAAACCTACTATCGCGATCCGAAATGATCGATAAAGGTACACCCTGTCTGCAAACAATTTCCTTCACGTACACACTGGCAAGCTTCTCCATGCTGTCCGTCTTCTTCATAGGTAAAAAGTGAGCAGATTTCGTCAATTTATCCACTATTACCCAAATCATATCACAACCACTAGGAGTTCTAGGTAAACCCGTCACGAAATCCATAGCGATCTTTTCCCCTTTCCATTCTGGGATCTCAGGTTGTACCAACAACCCAGACGGTTTCGTATGTTCAGCTTTAACCTTCGCGCAAGTCAAACACTTACTGACGTAACGAGCAATCTCCGCCTTCATATTCGGCAACCAGTAGACTTTCTTCAGATCATGATACATCTTATCCGCTCCAGGATGTATCGAGTACTTCGACTTATGAGACTCGTTCATAACCAAATCTCGTACTCCAGGAATTCCTTCCTCGGATGGACATAGCGGTAACCACATCCGATTCTCAAAATATCTCAGCCCGTCTGACTTAACCACAAAAAGAGGTTTCAGTAGTCTTCCCAGATTCTCAGCACCAACATTTTCTTTCATTAATCCCTTCTCTTGAGCCTTCAATATTGTTCCGGTCAAATCAACACCCTCAGTCATCACTAATGCTTTGACTCTCAAAGGTTTCTCTCTATCCTTCCTACTAAGTGCATCCGCTACAACGTTCGCCTTGCTAGGATGGTATCGAATCTCGCAGTCATAGTCACTCAGTAGTTCCACCCATCGCCTTTGTCTCATATTCAACTCCTTTTGGTCTAAAATGTGCTGTAAACTCTTGTGGTCAGTGAATACAACACACTTAGTCCCATACAAGTAGTGTCTCCACAACTTAAGCGCAATAACTACAGCTCCCAATTCCAAATCATGCGTAGTGTAGTTTTCTTCATTCTTCCTCAATTGTCTCGACGCGTAAGCGATCACCTTCTCACGCTGCATCAACACAGGTCCATAACCCTTACGAGACGTGTCACAATACATCATGAAGTCTTCAATTCCTTCTGGCAATGACAAAATCGGAGCAGAACACAATTTGTCCTTAAGTATTTTGAAAGCAATTTCTTCATCATTTCCCCATTCAAACACCCGATTCTTCTCAGTAATCTTGGTCAACGGCTTTTCAATCAACGAAAACCCTTCGATGAATCTCCGATAATAACCAGCTAAACCAAGAAATTGTCGAACTTCAGTCGGCGTTGTCGGTGCCGACCATTCTTTAATTGCCTCTACCTTGGCAGGATCCACACGAACTCCTTCGCTATCAATCACGTGCCCAAGAAATTGTACAGATTCCAACCAAAATTCACACTTTGAGAATTTCGCGTACAACTTCTCTTTCTTCAACAGCTCCAATATCGTCCTCAAGTGCTTCTCATGTTCTTCTTTGCTCTAGGAGTAAATAAGAATATCATCAATGAATACAATGACAAACTTATCCAAATACGGCTTGCACATTCGATTCCTAAGATCCATGAATACTGCAGGCGCATTCGTTAGCCTAAAAGGCATCACTCGGAATTCAAAATATCCATACCGCGTACGAAAAGCAGTTATAGGAATATCCTCCTCTCTAACTCGCAGTTGATGATACCCTGATTTCAAGTCAATCTTTGAGTACACACAGGAACCTTTGCCATTGATCAAACAAATCGTCAATCCTCGGCAATGGATACCGATTCTTAACCGTCACATTGTTAAGCTCTCGATAGTCGATACACATTCTAAACGACCCATCCTTCTTCTTTACAAACAACACAGGCGCTCCCCATGGTGATGAGCTCTGTCGAATAAACCCCTTATCCATCAATTCTTTCAATTGATCAGATAACTCCTTCAGCTCTGACGGTGCCAATCGATAAGGTGCACGAGCAACTGGTGCGGCTCCTGGCATCAAATCGATTCGAAATTCGACTTCACGGGAGGGCGGTAAACCAGGCAACTCATCAGGAAAAACTTCCGGATATTCTCGAATCACAGGCACCTCTTCCAACTTTGCCTCTATGTCACCATCACTAGAAATTTGTGCCAGAAACACATCGCATCCTTCTTCCACATACCTCATCATTTTCAAGCAAGATATTACTTTCAAACGAGAAGTACATTGATTTCCCTTCACAGTCAAAACCCTATTCCTCAACGGGATTTGGACTAATATTTCTCCACAAACGATCACCGCACTATGCGCCATTAACCAATCCATCCCAACGATCACGTCGAAAGATCCTAGCTCTATAGGCATTAAATCGATATCAAAGGCATAATTCCCTAACTTCAAGGTACACCCTCTTAGTATAGAATTTGTACTAACAATATTTCCATCGGCTAATTCCACATTATAGTTAGTCGTTAGCATTACCGGTTCTCTATTGATAAGACGACTAAATTTTACATCTACAGAGCTTTTGTCGGAACCAGAATCAAAAAATACACTAGCATAACGAGCGTCAAGTAGAAACGTATCGGTCACCACATTCGGGCCTTGCGGTTTATCAGCGGTACCTACTCGATATACAGCAGCAACATTATTTCATCCTTGCCTATTCCTAGTTTTCGGGCAGTTCCCTTGCTTGTGCCCCCTTTTTCCACACCCAAAGCAAACCATTACCTTCGTGGCATTTGCCCCTGTAGCCACCCCTCTAGCTCGGCAATCTGCAACTCTATGACCCGCTTTTCCACACTTGCTACATGCAGGAGGGCAATTCCCAATATGGTACAAATTACATCGACCATAATGAGGATTCACCTTAGCTCCTCTAGGGGTAGTAGCAGCTCTCATCCCATCATTTCTTCTCTGGTTGAACTGCTGGTTGCGGTTCTGACCTTGGTTGTTGCGGTTTCCCCCACGATTTTGACCTTGGGATTGATTCCCCTGAGCTGCCTCCCACTTCCTCTTGTTCCCCTCGCCAATGTAGTCCTTCTTATCTTGCAGCTTGACATCCATTAGTGCGTGAGCCATTTGGACGGCTTCATCGAATGACCCAGGCTTTGATGAAGTTGTCTCACCCTTAATATTGCTTGACAAACCCTTGATGTACTGCTTCATCTTCTTGTGATCATCAGCAAAGCATCGGGATACAAAAGGCTTAACTCATTAAACCTCCTTGTATATGCGGTGATGTCATTGTTCCTCAAATACAAGTGCCTTAACTCGTCCTCTAGCTGACCCAGCTCTTCTTCGGGACAAAACTTCTTGGTCAAGAGTGCCTTGGTAGTAGCCCAAGTCCTCCCATTTGCTACCGCTAATCCGACAGTAGCCACCTCATTGTTCAACCAGCTTAAGGCGTCATCGAGAAAAGTAGAAGCTGCAAACTTGACTTTATTTGCCTCTGAGCACCCACTAATTTCAAAAGTGCTTTCGATCTTCTCCAACCATCTTCGGAGTTCCAAGGCTCCGCCGGTACCACGAAACTGTGTGGGACCACATTTCATAAAACCGGCATAAGAACACTCCCTTGGGGCTTGCTGTCTTCCTGCATTTCCACCTTGATATGGGTTTCGGTTTGCACGATCCGCCTCGAGTGCATTGGCAATTGCCTCTTGACTCATTGTGTTCACACGGTTGGCTGTCAACTTTGGAGGCATGGTGAAGTCTCAATTACACCTCTCTGCAATGACAGGGAAAAATAGAAAACAAGGTAAGTATACACATCAAGATTAAGATGAATTTCTCTTTCAAGACATAACATAAGTACAACAACACATCACTACAAGGTTACTAATATTCATCAATCACATCACAAAAGAGCAAATTAAAGACTTATCATAGATTATGAAAGGTAAACAAGGATTGCATTGATAGATCAACCAAAATCTGTGACAAGTAATGCCACTACAACCATACACCAACAAACTTAAATCATCAAGTTTTCATCACAATACCATCATACAGGAGTATAAAATAGTTCGATTACAACGATCAAAAGATAAAATAAAATACAAGTACGTGGTGATCCACACGACCTCTTGGATGGTGGTTCTTCTTCATCCTCTTCGGGCTCTTCGTCGCTGTCTTCTTCTTCCTCGTCCATCTTCCTCTTCCCTTTATCACTCGGCTCACACTCAGTTACCTTCTTCGTTCCAGAAGTAGATCCAAACTCCAATGCTACCTGATTCCTTAAAGTGACACACTCACCCCTGGCGGGTGGCTGAACCATGAAATCATTAGCCTCTAGCTCAGAGTCATCTACAAATCTCCAATCTTGTGGAAGGGATGCTCTAACACGGTTCTCCCAACTCTGCATCCTAGCCAACCTAGCCTGATCTTACTTAACCCGCTCAAGACTGGTACTCAGGTTTGCTATCATCGATCTCAAACTATTAATATCACTCTTATTCACTGCTCCATCGAACTCAGCCCTTGCAGTCCTTGCCAATAATTTCTGATGTGCCCTTTCATTCTCGTCAAACCTTTTAATTACTCTAGTTTCCACCACGTACCGTTCGTACATCGACCTCTCAATTCTTCTCAAGAAAAGCGGAACGTCACCATAAGATCTTGGTTCGGGGCAGGTAACTCTTGCGATGTCCTGATGAAGAGAATTAGCACTAGCCGCAGCGTCGGAACTTCTAGGGATACCTGGCATACCAACTAGATGAGAAATACGAATAGGCCTAGGGACGGTAGTACTCCTTCGTTCGGGGTTCTGAGCTTGCACATTATTCGTCTCGGCTTGTCCTTCAACAGCTGCTCCAACATTTTCCCTTGTCTCTTGTCTCTCAGCTTCTTCCATGATTCGGCTTACATTCCCGTTAGGCGGTAACTCGGCCATTTCTGCAATAACATAAAATTTTGGAGGGTACGTAACATTATTATTCAATATTTATAAATATATGCATGCAAATGCAATGCAAAGGTGGTACACATGCCCAAAATGCGATAATATGATGCTCATGCATATGTACTACAAGAATTACGGTATCGAGTACTCCACGTACAATTCCAATGTTTACATATAGTAGTTCAATATTTACGTAATAAATACTCATATATTACTTCAATTCAAAGGTATACATCCATACCATCAATACTAAAAATAAACCTTACCGCAGCCATGCATGATAGTTGTGTGCTTGGACAATTTCTTACGACACCAAAAGTTATAGTTTAGGATTTTTCAAAACGACCTAGTTCTCTATAACTCATGGCTCTGATTACCAATTTCTAACACCCCCACAAATGATATGCGCAGCGGAACTACAACATTTGGGTTCTAGGCAGTTATCATCACACACAAGCTATATCAAACGACTGAGAGAGACGTAAAAGTTTAAGCATAATTTAAACATTGTTAAAACATATAAGTCTACAGTTTTCTAAATCCCAAGATAATACAACACAGAGTTTGCGTTTAGTCCCCACTGAATCTCAACCCTAAAAGATACATTTTTGTTCACATGACAGAAAAATAAAAGTCTTTCAAGTTAAATAATGGGTGGAAAACAAGTAGACCGCCAAGCCACACACAACTCCCATCCTTTGCATGCTCCATGCTATACTTCATCGATTACCTGAAACACATGCTAACTTGGGTCAACAAATAATGTTGAGTGGAATTCATAGGTTTTACAATCTCATTTTGAACATATGTGTTATAAAAATCATTCACGATCATTCATAGAATTGTCGATCAAACAATCTATTATCAAGGTTATGACAATTGTGTTTAAGCTCATGACACTAATCCGTTAACTCAACCACCCGCGTATAATTACCGGCGTGATTAAGATGAAACCATTGCCCCTTCTAAAGGCATCCGTTGCAACTATACCTTATTTTTTATCACAAGTTATCCGTCCGCAGGGGGTACTCAACGCACTAGCCCTCGTCTCGGATAGGTTCGTCAACCCCATAGTACTATCAATTGTATGAGAGGCTATTTTCAATCCACACAAGGATTAAACAATAGTTAATAGTTCATTAATATAGGGTCTTTTGCAACTAGGTACTCAACACAATTTAGGCAACTTTCGGGTCCAACAATCATTCATGACATATGTTCATTTTATAAAACTAGCATGCATCTCCCTCGTGGGTAAAAACAATTTAAAATAGTAGTAAGCGAGGCTACAAATTCACACCTTATATATATAGAAGTAGTCGACGTCACGAATAACGATCACTGACGATGATGAGGATGCCCGGGAAATTCAACACCTAACAAGCAATAACGCGTAATGAGTCAATCTCATTTATAAAACTTTAAGTACTGTATAATATGTACATATTAGTCAATTGTGATAATTACAAACTCACACCAAAACCAATCAAGTAGTCGTTATTAGTTTTATAGGATTTATCTACGTTATTAACGTTACTACCCTTTTTACATTTTTCGCCAATACTTACCAAAAGTATAGGCTGTTTTCTATGACTTAAACCCTTTTATAAAATTTAAGAAAATTCACAAAAATACCTCATGACCTGTAGAAAAACAATTTTTAATCCCATGAAAAGTTTTCACTTTTATGACTCGTTACATAACACATTACTAGACGTACATTTTTCAGACTGATTTTGCACATTGACCATGTTGGACTTGTTTGACCCATTTAAAATACACCATTGACCCGTTCAACACCTAAGTCTAATAATAGACTCACAAATGCAGGTTTGAAACCAAAAATCAACTTTTAATCAATTACCAAACTCTATCTATGGTCCCCGGGATTTGACCCAAAACCAAACATAATTTCGGATTATGTAGGTTCTCATCTCCCGGTACACATATTTTTAAAACATCATAACTTTTGACTCGTTAGGAGTCGTAAGCTCTTTCTTATACCAAATCGAAGATAAAACAAAGCTCTACAACTACATTCTATTTTTATGACCTGTATCTAAGCTTAAGATTTTCAAAACACCCTTAAACAATCTGCCTAAAATTTACTACTTCAAAATCACCTCAACACTTATTTCCAAACCATTTTAACGACACCTAGCCCTAACTTAATCACCCATAACCATTCCTAAACACCTTAATCAGTCCTTAAGACCTATAACATCAAATCCATCCTAAAACCCATTTACCAAAACAAACATGCAACAAGTTTAACCCATTCAAACACACTCAAAACACTAATCTAAACACAAATCCAACAACAAAATAATCAAACACCAAGATCCACCAATCACCCCCATTTGGCAGTGGGGTGTTGGTGATCAAAACACCCAAACCAAACTTTTTTTGGTTACTTTAATTGATGATTTAACATAATATAAACACAAATTAAACATGCATTAAGTTTAATTACATCAAATCAAACTTTTGAAAAATCTTTTAATTTTTGGAAAATCAAGTTCATGCATGTTTGATTAAACCTTGGAATAACACTTACAAAAGGATTAGAAAGTGTGGTCTTTAATTGGAATTAATCAAAAACAAGAAAAAAGATTTTGGTGGTGGTGGTGGTGGTGGTATGGCCGGCGGCCTAGAAAGCAAAGAGAGAGGGTGGGTGAAAATGTTTTAAATGTTTTGTGTTGTGTGTGTTCCCATTTCCTTTTTGTAAATTTTTAGGGCCCTTGTGTGTAATTTAGGCATTCTTTTGGCCTTGTTTTTAAACAACCTCAAATATTTGCGGGAATTGACTTATTAGTCGACTTGGAAAATTTTGCGGGAGTCGGAGGTCATCCAAAACACTCTAAAATACTTTTAGGACCATTTAAACGCACCCAGAAAGAAATAAAACGCACCCGACTCGACTTAACACGAACCGAAAGTAAAATCCTCGAAAAATTAAAATATCGATAAAGCGACAATAAACATAGAAATTGGGCATCCGTCGGGATCGTAGTCGTCATCTTTCTTATTAAATCGTCAATCGTCAAGATTACAACCTCAAACATTTGTTTCAACCAAAACGATAAAATATATAGTAAATAAAGTTTCTTAAAAATTTCAAAAATAGTCGTAATTTAGGGTAAGATAAGTGACCTCGGTTTCTGGGTATTACACTCTAGTAGTCCTTGGGCGTTTTACCAACCTAAATTTAGGGGGTCTAGAAGATGATGTGGATTGGGTGGTAGTTTGAAGGTTAAGGGGTGTTTGGGTTTGTTGTAGAAAGGTGTCAACGTCTGGATTTGAAGTATCAACGCTAACATTTAAGGTGTCAGCGTTGAAGGGATCTTGGTCAAGTTCCATATATTGAGGTGAAGGTGATGGTTCAGGCAATGGGTCAAGTTGTGGTAGTGGGTCAGGTTGAGGTTGTGCTGCTGCAATAACAGCAAGCATGGGTTGGGTAAGGGGTAAGTCTCTGTGAGGGGGTGAATTCATCTTACTAAAAATATCTTTCTTTTGCACAGGGATCGCATAAAAATCATCATGATCCCTGTTGCAATACCTTTGCTCATAAAAAATCATTTGTAAAAATCTTGGGTAAGCTAAAGTCATCTTATTACCCTTGTTTTTACACATGCCATCAAAAATCAGTTTAGAAAAATTATACTTTTGCCCATTTGTAATACACACAATTGCACTAACAATAGATCTGTTAATTTCATTATGTGCAGTGCATTTGGGACTCAAACATTGAAGGATGACATGTATTAAGTACTTCCAAGCTAGTGGAAATTCCTGTTTGTTATATTTGTTTAAAGTTCCCTCTTTAGGGAAAGGATACCCCAAAGCTTGAAGTCCTTGTTCTATCTCACCAATGGGTAGAGTGGTTATACCATCTGCATCATTAAGATGCAAAGCCTGTCGAACCAAGGCTTCAATAACCACCCATGGACAATAGCTGTTAATGTAGTCACATTATTAAGTGTTGAGGAACTAACAGTGTTCCAAAACTGTTTAATATGAGTGACAGGGATGAGAGGAGCATGAGAAAGTGCATACCTAAGTGGAGATGCATTCAAATACGCCACCATCTGGGTGTATTGAGGAAACAGAGCATCATCGACCTCCAAATAAGCAATCATATTATGCTGACTTCTGAATCCTAATACTAACTCACTTGGTTTAAACTTAGGCGCCATTGATGTAGAAAGCTGTTTGTGAAAGATTATAAAAGATGAATTATAGGAGAAAAGTCGTTAGACAAGAATATGAGAATACCCTATTTAAAAAGAAGGAGCCAAATTTATAGGATGGATAGGCATATGTGATTGGTCAAAATGAGGCAAGTATTTTCAAAATATAATGATGAAAATATTGAAAAGAAAATAAGTTATCTTGTGCATTAATTAAAAGGTATCAACTCCCAAATTACGGCCCCAATTTTCGTCAAAAATAACAACTGGGTAGGACCCAATGAGTGTCAACGGTCAAAAATAACCCATCAACGCCCAACGGCTATATTCTTGTCAACGTTGGTAAAAGCCATGTCAACGTTTAAATTGGTCATAACAACGTTTGGAAAGATATCTGTCAACGTCCAAAAATAAAAATAATAAAAATGAAAAAGGACCTTAACAAAGTGATTTATCCTAGTGAAAATAACCTATAAACTAAAAATTACTATAGGGTGGCAAGCACTGTTCAATCATGCACACTTACTTATGCAAGATAGACATAACAGTCCTCTAGTGTCCCTTGCTAACCAAAATTCTTAACAGTTAAGTTTTCTCATAAAACCTGTTGTAACTTCCCAGGTAATCCCAATATAAATCATACCCAAGTCTCCCAACATACCACTCCCAATTCTAGGCCAAAAAGTCTTGGCAGCATGCATAGTATATCAACTTTGCATGCTACAGTGCCTCATGAGATAGTAAACTAAATCATACTCACCAGTGGACACAATCTAGAATTGTGATAAGAGTATTATAAGAATACCCAAAAAGTTCTAAAAGGTTCTTAAACCTCCCCTTAAACTATGATACATAAGTTGCCAAATAATATGCATGTAAATAAAAATTTATGTCAAGATAGGAATATAAATATTCCAACCATCATCCATAAATTGAAACATGCTCCAATAATGCTCCAAAGATCCATAAGCAACTCTGTATCCAATGGTACAATGCTAACAACGGCTGCACAATTAGATCAAAAACCACAAAACTAACATGTTGCTGACAACGTCACGATAACACTTATCAGCGTTAAGCTAACTGTTGGGAATTATTTGTTAAGTGTCAAGTACCGTTAGTATATTCCAAGTACTGTTAGTGTTATTTAAATACCGTTAGTGTTAACACGGTACATAGTAAGTACTGCTACTTATAAAGTAAGTACTGCTATGATGATTAGGACGAATATATCTTTGTATAAGATATGTCATAGTTATAGTTAGAGTATATCTTATGTGATATACCTAAATAGTTAGAATATTGATAATATATCGTTTGTGATATAGTTATCTTTATAGAATATTCTAAGGTTTCTAGGGTTCCTTACTCTATAAAATGAACATAGGTACAATGTCTTTTATGTACCTCATTCAAGTCGATTAATAAGAGAATCGAATAGTTAAAAGTAATTTTGTTCTTCTGTGCTTTATAAGTTAGATTCCTCATAACTTATTTAGTGTTAGTAAGAGTGCTCAAAGTGTTTTAGTTTGATTACAAACTATTATACTAATTCTTAACAGAATATAGATCCAACCAAAGGGATGAACAAGTGGTATCAGAGCTTGTTGAGAAACTCTGAAAAAGAAGAACACGACCCCAAACACTCCACACATAACAAATCTCAATGTCTCAACCAGATGGTGATAATGCTCACTTGGATGATGTTCAGAACCCTGATCTTGTTCTACCACAGGGACAACCACAAGTTGTGCATCCTGCACCAGCACAAGGTGCTCAAGCCGTGAATGTTGTATCTACCTCTACACCAACAACTTCTCATACTTTGTCTGCTGTTAAACTCCTAGTTTTCAAAGGTGACAATTATGAGACATGGGCTATGCAGATGGAACATTACTTGAATCACACAAATCACATTGTGTGGCAAGTTATCAAGAATGGGAATAAACCAAAGAAGCTACACTGGTTGCCAGACAATACATGCTATGTTCTACCTGTTGTGACTGCTGAGGAGGTACTAGCAGAGACCAGAGAAAGAAAAGCCAGAACAGCTTTGGCTATGGCTCTTTCTGAAGACATTCTACCAAGCTTTCATCATTATAAAGATGCCAAAGCTATGTGGGATGCTATAAAACTTAGATTTGGAGGCAATGACAAATCTAAGAACATTAAGAAGATTGTTCTTAAGCAAGAATTTGATAACTTCTCAATTACCAGTATAGAGGGGATACATGGTGGATATGGAAGGTTCAACAAGTTGCTTATTCAGTTAGCAGTTTATGGACAACTAATTCCTAATGAAGAAGCCAATCTAAAATTATTAAGAAGTGTTCCACCAGAGTCGAAAGCAATGGCTATGCAATTCATCACAAGAGATGATTTGGAAACAATTCCATATGATCATCTCTACAACAATCTTAGAGCATATGAGATGGATGTGAAGGGCACTGAAGTAAAGATAGCAACTACTTCAAAGTCTAACTTGGCTTTTCTGTCAGATGGGAACAGCGGTACTTACTTTCAAAATACCGCTAGTGGATCTAGCAGCGGTACATACTTCACAAATACCGCTGGAGGACTTACAAGCAGTACTTACCCACAAAGTATTGAAAGCAGTCCAATAGTGTAAAACCCGCATACTTTTACCATGAATAGTATCCTTAAGATCGTACGTACTAGATTAAAACTTTCCTAATATAGCATGATTACGATTACGTGTTAGGATTTTACGTATTACGTACGTGTTAGAACACGATAAGTATTTACTACGCACGAGCACGTAATAATTATTAGACAATAATTAATCAAGAACACGCGATCATGAAATGATGAACGTAATTAAAACACGAACTATTATTAATTACGTATATATATTTATTACGAGCGGAAATAAATATATTAGATCACGATAATTACATAACGAGAACACTTAAAACGCGAACACAAATAATCAAGAACGAATAACTAAACGTCGAGACACGGAAAAAGGTACGGGTACCCCATGTGGGCCCCCTACCCGCGGCTACAAGGAGCATTTGTATTTTTACTAAAGGAGGGTTATGGTAAAAGCACTACTCATTTTTACATTACCGAAGATTTTAACAAAAACCTAAAAACCGTCATCTCTTCTTCTTTTGGCCGCCATCTTCAAAACACCACAAGGGGTTGTTTGTTGATCTTGGATCTTGGAATTCTAGTTGGTGTTCGTGTTTGTTCTTCGTTCTTTTGATCTACGTATTCGGTAAATTCTTTTTAAACCTGGTTCTTTTGATTTGATCTTTTATTAATTAAAAACATGTTATGTTTTTATAAAAACTTAATTAAAATCATAGATCTAACATGAATTGGGATTTAATAAAATCAAAGTAATGTTTTAAGGGGTGTTTGTTTTGGCCACAGCCTACACCGAACCCGAGAGGGTTTCGGTTTGGCCATCCGACCACCACCGAGACCATATGGTCCCGGTTGGTTGGTGTGGGTCCCACGGCAGCATCAAGACAAGGGGTACCCCGATTTGGTTCGGGGTACGGTGTTGATTTCATGTCCGGTTCATGGTTTTTGGTCTAGATCGGGTTCATGGTGTATGTTTAGTTTTTATTTTTTTATGATCTTATGTTAAAAATTAAATTAATAAAATGACATGATTAATTTAATAACATGACTTAGGTTATTTTAATTATTAATAATCATGAAATTAATTAACCTAAGTATTTTTATATTTTAGACTTATAATTAATTAATTATTTAAAAACCATGGTTATAATTAATTAATTAACATGACTTAGGTTATATTATTAATAAATAATAATACATGTTTTAACCTAAGTATTTAACTTTATTTAATTAAAAACATGTTATACTTTAATTAAATATTTTAACCTATAGTTTAATTTAATTACATGAAATAATTATTAAACTATACATTATATCATATGACTTAGAAAATAATCATGAAAACACTTAGGCTTACATACTTAGCTTATTTAACCAGCTTATTTCTAATTATGGAAACTTTCTATTTTTAGAAACTTAATTAAATAAGGCAGCTAATCTATTTATGAAAACCTTCTATTTTTAGAAACTTATTTATTTCAGGCAGCTAATCTATTTATGGAAACTTATTTAATTAAGGCAGCTGATCTATTTATGGAAACTTTCTATTTTTGGAAACTTATCTATTTTAAGCAGTAATTCTATTTTTGGAAACATTCTATTTTTGGAAAGTTTCTATTTTTGGAAACTTTCTATTTTTGGTAACTTTCTATTTTTTGAAACTTTCTATTTTTGGAAACTTTCTATTTTTGGAAACTTTCTATTTTTTGAAACTATCTATTTTAGGAAACCTGCTATTTTTGGAAAGTTACTTATTATTACACAGTAAGTATAGTAATACATGAAATACCAAAAATACTTAATCAGATTAAACAGAATATAAGATAAACACGGTTTAAGGCTTTAAAACAGTAAAACATGGTAAGAACACATAAAATAAGCTAAGACATGACATAAAACCAGCTACGTATTTAGTAAGCAGATACTTATTCATGTATGTATTTATGTAGCACTAGTGATACGGAAGTGGATTCCTCTCAGTTCATCTTCTTCGTTCACTGGACATAAGGTACGGATTCCCGTCCTTTCAGTATGGACATTCTTTCCTTATTAGGATTCCCCGTATACAGCCAAATGTTTTCCCGTAGTATAAGTTACGTGTTTGATTGCTTATGTTTAATTAAGAATACCTATAGCCATATACATGCATGACCAGTTTCACCTAGTTATGGAGGTACCATAACCATAACATTAGAGGCACTGATGTTATGACTTCACCACGGCGGAGTGATTGCTCATGGCGTCCCTTCAGCTTTTGGCCATTTATATTATATTTATCATGTGGGGTGTATGGGTGCATCCTAGTTACACGTTTTCAATCAGGATTTCATGGTGAATGTGGTGTGTGCCTTGCATCCTTTACAAGGAGCTGATCCCTCCTACCCAAAAACCAGTATATTAAATTAGAGGCAGCCCCTCTAATTTTCATGATGAGGTCACCCCTCCAAGTATTCATGCACGGTGGATTTTCATGACCTATATTGGCTAATGGTAAAATATGACAAACAGTTTTTACAAGATAAACATAAGACTTTTCAAACTATAAAACCAGTTTTATCAAGACTTAACCAGGTTACTCGGGACTTAGTTTTCTTCTACTGTTATATGTTATATTCTTATCCTATTCATGCTTTATTGTACATCCTTGCACTGAGCGTATTTGCTCAGCCATTTTCCTTTTCTATGTTCCCAAAATGGCAGGTACTCAGGGACGCTCGTAGACACTAAGAGTACGTGCATATGGACTGGAAGCTGTCTAGCCTTCTTTACTTTATGCATTTCTTTTCTTATGATACAATTGCTATGGACATTGTTTAGTCCTTTCCTTTATTATACTATGTTTGTGTGTGATGAGCTTTACGTTTGGACTACCGATGTTTGATTCTGGTATTTTCGTTTTATGGTCAAGTAATGTTTATACATTTTTCCTTGTATGCTTTGATGACACGCCATAAATGCATGTGACATTTCCATTATCAAAATGGGGTGTTACAATTATGGTATCAGAGCCAAGGCTTCGACCTGTAGGCTCTCAAATATGACCTGTGATTAGTGGGTAGTCACTACGGTCTTCCTAGAACTGACAGTTGTTTTCATGCATTCATCATTTTTAAGCATACATATACATGTCATTGTCGCAGATTTTTGACTAAGTAATGGTTGGTACAGGACTGGCCTTATTTAGTCGCATGTGTTTTATCGAAACTTTTAAATTTGGGACCGACCCATAGGCGTCCCCTCGCTATGTCGTTTGTTTTGGGTGAACTGACCAAAGGCGTTCACTCTCGAGCATACAAAAGTTTTCATAAAACTGCATCATGCATTCATACACAAAATTTTCTTGCATAAAATTTTTCTCGTGAAATTTTAGTATAAATTTTTTTCATATATATATATATATATATATATATATATATATTCTATGTTTTGATCTGTTTAATCATATGTTTTATGTTATACTGTCAGATGGTTCTCACACGCGAACAGGAACAGCTCAATGCTGCAATTCAAGCTGTTATGTAAGCTTTGCTTCCTCAACTGAGGAATGACATCAGGGCTGAAGTTCAAGCTGCCAACAATCAGCAGCATAATCAGGCACCTCCTCCTCCTCTAGTGACATTAGCAGTATGGCTGGAAAGATTCTACAAGCTCCGCCCTCGAGCTTTTGAGAAGACAGATAGCCCCAGCGATGCTGAAAGCTGGTTGGCTCACATCGAGAAGATTTTCAATACTATGGGTTGTGACCCCGCATACAAGGCGAGGTTGGCATGCTATCGATTCGAAGGCGATGTGCTAAACTGGTGGTTAGCATTGATGCAGTCTGAAGGTGGTGACGAGTGGGTTGCTAGTTTTACTTAGGCTCAGTTGAAGGACAGGGTGATGGAGCAGTTCTTTCCCAAGGCTGAGCAGGACAAGCTCAAGAGAGAGTACCATGGGATCCGACAGAGATATGGGGAGAATAGCAACGAGTTTATGCAGCGCTTTCTTCGCTTAGCTGGTTTCCTTGGTGCGGCAGCAGGGACTCCCGAAGAGCAGGCACATCACTTTAGATGGGCTCTTCGCACATCGGTCGCAAACAATCTGGTGTGTGCTACGTTCAACACTGTAGCACAAGTGGCCGATGTAGCACGTAAGCTGGAGATGCTGCAGGAGAGAGATGAGTTCGGGGAAGCTGAAAGACCCGACAAGAGGTAAACATCCGTATTCAAGCGGTGATTAATCCGTATACTTTCCATACATGTCAATTATTCATCTCTTTAAATGTATCTTCCAGGCAGAAAACTGGGGACTGGTCTCAGCCGACTACTCAGCAGCAGCCTCATCAGCCCAAGGGAAACGGTCAGACTAACGACCGTTCTGCTACGGATAGGCGTGGCGGTAATGATAATCACCGTAACAACGCTGGGCACTCCAACAGCAGCAGGTCCTAATACTTAAGCATTTCCTTATGATTTCATGTTATAACTCATATTCTGACACTTTAGCAAAACTTCTACCAAGAACCATGGAAACGGTAGGGACCAAAACCAGAGAGGTTCGCAGCCTAGCCGTCCAGCTATCACTGGTATTCAATCTTACGATTATCCGCTTTGTCCTTTGTACCCAATTATCATGTCTTATGTAAAATGTTTTATCAGGTTCCCAGCCAGCCAGAGCACCTGCTGGAGGATTCACTCATCCTCTTTGCACTACTTGCCACCGTAGGCACCCAGGACCATGTCGCCGTAATACTGACGCGTGCTTCAAGTGTGGTCTTCCTAGCCATATTATGAAGGATTGCCGTAAGGGCGAGATGGAGGGTACATCAGGACATGCTGATACCAAGCCGCCTCCTACTACCGGGCGTGTCTACACGACATCTCGAGACCAGGCCAACAAGTCTACAGGTACCATCACTGGAATCTTGTATATGTATGGTCAAGCTGCATGTGTTCTTTTCGATACGGGAGCTACTCACTCGGTTATTTCTACTGCTTATGCTAAGAACGATAGGATGCTCCCCATGCCACTAGAAAATAGGCTTACTATTTCCACGCCTTTGAGGGACTCTGTATTAATCACCCATGTATACAAGAGTCTTCCCCTAGAATTTGACGATAAGGTTCGACCTGTTGACGCACTTCCGCTGGACATGAATGACTTCGACATGATTTTGGGCATGGATTTGCTATCCAAGCACCATGCTACCATAGACTGCCATTCATATCGAGTTATATTCTGTGATGTTAATGCACTAGAGTACATTCATAACGGGTTTATACCCGGACGGTCTGTACAAGTCATATCTACCCTACAAGCGCGTGCACTACTGTCACATGGCTGCGAGGGTTATCTAGCTACGGTTCACGACATGGATGCTGAATCCCCATCAATTCAGGATCAACCTATAGTGTCGGAATTCCAAGATGTTTTTCTAGCAGAACTTCCGAGCATACCACCTGCACGAGAAGTGGAATTTAGTATCGAGCTTATTCCAGGAGTTGAACCAATCTCCAAAGCTCCTTATCGCATGGCTCCCACAGAGCTGAAGGAGTTGAAGGATCAACTGCAAGAACTTCTTGAACGAGGTTTCATTCGACCGAGCGCATCTCCATGGGGCGCACCAGTCTTCTTTGTTAAGAAGAAGGACGGTAGTATGCGTCTTTGCATAGACTATCGCGAGCTCAACAAGATTACCATTCGGAATAGATATCTACTACCACGTATTGACGATCTGTTTGACCAACTCTACGGGGCCAAACACTTCTCCAAGATTGATCTTAGGTGAGGCTATCATCAGCTACGTGTCAAGGAGCAGGACATCGCTAAGACTGCCTTTCGTACTCGTTATGGCCACTACGAGTTTGTAGTTATGCCATTTGGCCTAACAAATGCTCCAGCAGTGTTCATGGATTTGATGAACAGAATCTTCCATGAACTTCTAGACAAGTTTGTCATTGTCTTCATCGATGACATCCTGATTTTCTCAAAGTCCAAGGAGGAACACGAAGACCATCTTCGTACAGTACTACAGATTCTTCGCCAGAAGCAGCTGTATGCTAAATTCTCCAAGTGTGAGTTCTGGTTAGACAAGGTGGCATTCTTAGGTCACATTGTATCAGCAGAAGGAATCACTATGGATCCAGCGAAGGTTGAGGCCATTACTAAGTGGCCAAGGCCTACATCAGCGATGGAAGTCCGCAGTTTCTTAGGCTTAGCTGGCTAAGACCGAAGGTTCGTGGAGAAATTTTCCCGCCTAGCACTACCATTGACCAAACTGATGCGGAAAGGGGAGAAATTCGTCTGGACGGAAGATCGAGAGAAGAGCTTTGAAGACCTGAAGCAGAAGCTAGTATCTGCACCTATTCTTACTCTACCATCTGGTACGGGTGGATTTCAAATCTACAGCGATGCATCGAGGAAGGGACTTGGCTGTGTTCTCATGCAACATGGGAAAGTGATCGCGTACGCTTCACGACAGCTTAAGCCTTATGAAGAAAATTACCCCACGCATGACCTGGAACTTGCAGCTGTGGTGTTTGCATTGAAGATATGGAGGCACTACTTATATGGAGAATCATGTGACATTTTCACGGACCACAAGAGTTGAAGTATATCTTCACTTAACGTGAATTGAACATGAGGCAGAAGAGATGGTTAGAGCTGTTAAAGGATTATGACATTAATCTACAGTATCATCCCGGAAAGGCAAATGTAGTAGCAGATGCTCTTAGCAGGAAGTCCGGAATGATCAACGGCATTAAAATTGAAGAGGAAATCATAAGAGACATGGAGCGACTAGACATCGAGATCATGGTACATGGACAGAACAGTTACTGGGCTAATCTTAGAGTAGAACCCGAGTTACTCTCTAAGATCAAGGAAGCTCAGAAGGATGACGGAGAAATCTGGGCGATAGCATAGAATCTGGAAAAGCAGACGGAATTCAGAGTAGATGCAGATGGTATCGTATGGCAGGGCACGAGACTTTATGTTCCTTATGACCAAGAACTCCGGGAAGATTTGTTAGCTGAAGCTCATAGCTCCCCATTCTCTATACATCCTGTTTTGACTAAGATGTACCATGACATCAAGCAGTACTTTTGGTGGAGTGGTATGAAACAGGATGTGGCCACTTACGTCTCCAAATGTCTTACCTGTCAGCAGGTTAATATCGAGCATCAGCGATCTGGCGGTCTCCTTCAACCGTTAGATATCCCAGAGTGGAAGTGGGACAAAATCACCATGGATTTTGTTACTGGTCTTCCGCCTAACAAGAGGAAGCACGATGCAATTTGGGTTATCGTAGATCGACTTACCAAATCAGCTCATTTCTTACCGATCCGCAAGGAAGATCCGGTAAGTAAACTCGCAGATACGTACAGAACAGAGATCACGAGACTCCATGGTGCACCATCCAGCATCGTCTCAGACAGAGATCCTCGATTCACTTCGCGCTTTTGGAAAAGTCTGCAGAAAGCGTTGGGTACACAACTTAAGCTTAGCACGGCTTTTCATCCTCAAACGGACGGACAGTCGGAGCGAACCATTTAGACATTGGAAGATATGTTGAGGTCATGTGCGTTGGAATGGACGGGTGATTGGGACGATTACATCTATTTGGTGTTTGCATACAACAACAGTTGGCACGCAAGTATCAAGTGTGCTCCTTTTGAGATGTTGTATGGCAGAAAGTGTCGCGCCCCAATCTGCTGGGATCAGGTTGGTGAGCGAATACTTGAAGGACCGGAAATCATAGAGATGACCAATGAGAAGATCGCGGTAGCTAAACAGAAAATTCAGGAGGCACGGTCACGTCAGAAGAGTTACGCCGATAAGCATCGTAGGGAAATACACTTTAACGTAGGAGATCACGTCTTCCTTAAGGTTTCGCCGGCACGTGGTGTTAGACGCTTTGGGAATAAAGGGAAGCTCAGTCCTCGTTTCATCGGACCGTTTGATATCAATGAACGAGTCGGTGAAGTATCTTACCGATTGGCGTTACCTCCGCAGCTTTTGCATGTGCACAATGTGTTTCATGTGTCCTTACTCAGAGGGTACCAGTATCATCCCCTTCACATGGTTCAGTATCCACTGGAACAGATACGTGAAGATCTCACTTTTATAGAAGAACCCGAACGAGTTCTTGACAGACAAGAGTCATGAGAAAGAAGACGATTCCATTCGTCAAAATTCTATGGAGGGATCATACCGAGCGGGAAGCCACTTGGGAAACAGAGGAGTCTATCTGGGCTTCTTACCCTCATTTCATATTTTGAATTCGGGTATGTTCTTCTTTTCCAGTTTACTTTATCTATAATTCGGGGACGAATTATTCTTTTTAGGGGGGGGAAGAGTTGTAAAACCCGCATGCTTTTATCATGAATAGTACCTGATACAAGGCTTTTTGCCAGGTTAAAAGATTCGTTTAAGTATGTCTCTTCGAATTGAAAACTGTGTTATCTATGCGACTCAGCTGTTCTTTGGTGAAACAAATAGTGTGTCATTGTAGTATTTAAAATAAATGTGCAAAACAATTAAAGTAAAATGACTTTAGAGTAAATCTAGGTCTAATTAAAATAACAGGCAAGTATTTAAAAACGAGGCTAAAATTAAAGGGCACTAAATGTAAATAACGCAAACTTAAATCTAACTAAGGCAAACTTAAAACGCAACTAGAACTAAAGCTTAAACTAAGGCAAGGCTAAAATAAATCTAAGGAAAATAAACTTAAAGTGCGAGTAAGGAAAAAGGCGGGAAAAATAAAGCTCGAAATTAAAAGCAGAAAATTAAAATAAAACTGAAAATAAAAGAACCTGAAAATTACCTATCCGGAATAAATACCCTTATTCGAAATATTTGGCTTACTCGGAATATGTCACCTATCCGGAATAATCCTCTATCCGGAATAATGATCTTGATTCGGAATGATGTGGCTATCCAGAATAAGTCCCTCACCCGGAATATTCGGCCTACTCGGAATGTTTCCCTATTCGGAATATTGTCACCTATTCAGAATACGAACTCTACCCAGAATAAACTCCCTATTCGGAATAATGTCCTTACCCGGAATAATCTTGCTCTATCCGGAATAAAGTTCCTATTCGGAATATCACCCCTATGCGGAATAATACCCTATTCAGAATAATACCCCTATGCGGAATATCCACCCTATGCGGAATAATGTGACTATTCGGAATCTTTGCCCTATCCGGATTATTGGATATTCTGGATGGACCACCCTTTTAATCCTTGGTTCGGAATGTTCCTGGGAAGATCAGTACCTGGGAAAGAAATAGCAGCGAAGAACAAGGAAGGCAAGGATCATACGGATCTAAACAAATCTAAGCAAAATCCACCACAAGATTAAATCAAACTAAACAATAAACATCTATTAAGCATAAACAAACAATCCAAAACAATCAAACTAACAAAACTAATCAAGATAATCAAAACCCACTTTGATCAAAATAAGAACATAAGAACATGAACATGAACATAAACAATAAAAATCAAAGATTAAGAAAGGTAGAATGAGAGATGAACAATAAAGATAAATATTGACAAGAATTAAAAGAAAAACTTACTTGAAATTAAATGGTAATTAAGGTGCCAGACAAGTATTTAAATTTGACAAGTATTTAAATGACAAGGTAATTAAAAGTGGAAGAACTAATTGTCACTATTAGCCAACAAAACGAAAATGATTAAGATCTAATCTATATATAGGGGAGGATTAAGGAATGTGTAGAAATGTAAATCTTGCTTATGTTTTTAGAGAGAGAAAGAGATGGTGGATTTCATACTTTTAGAGAGAGAAAGTTAAGAGAACTATGTGTAAATTATGAAACCACACACCCTCTCCATCAAAGGAGAGGGTTTATATACCCAAGCCCATGAGATGGGCTTGGGTTTACATTAGGCCGCTGGCCCATACAATTCATAGGCTCGGTTTTGGGCTTTGTTTAATAAATGTAAATAACTAAACTACGAGCTATAACATGGACTATTGTTGGAGTGACCGATCCTTTCTAATACGTAAAACGTATTTCCAACAATCTCCCCCTAAGGGAGGTCACTCCAAACAAGGGCGTTACCCGAGTTACAATAATGAAATAAACCTAGCATACTATGCTTTTCTTGAGCTCGTAATATTCGTCTTTCTTTTCTTTTTCTTTTCTTGTGAACATGCTGATGTGATCTTTGATATCAATCTTTAGCATCAATCTCTTGCCTTGATCTCGTGCATCCATCACTTTTGATCTTCGCCTCTTCGTGACACCATGTCCCACATACTTATACCTTCTTAATTCTTGAAAGCTTCAGAGTTCGATACAGCGGAAGACTTAACTTTTAGGCTTTCTTGAATTTGATGAGGTATTAAGTGCATAAAGTATAAGCATGCGGGGACGACTTCTTCTTGGATCCCGCAACGCCACCGTCTTCAAATGACGCAACATAAGTAGACACGAATGAAATGGCTTTGAACATTTCATTCTAATTCGGTAGCATTTTACCTCTGGTCGGTGAAGACCGTTGGACGATATTAGTGTGACACCCTAGAATCGAGGTTATTAACGATACCCTAAATTACGCTAATTTTTGAAATTTTTGATAAATTATAATTTCTATAATTATAAGTATTTTGGTTAAAGCCGATGTTCGAGGTTATAATTTTTACGTTTGACGTTTTGAGAAGGACGATGACGATTACGATCCCGAGGGATGCCCAATTTCATATAATTTTTGACGATTTATCGATAATGTAATTTTTCGAGAATTTTATTTACGGTTCGTGTTAAGTTGAGTCGGGTGAGTTTTATAGCCTTCCAAGTACATTTAAAGTATCCCAAAAATATTTTGGAGCATTCGGGAAGATTTCCGACTCCCGTAAAATTTTCAAAATTGACAAATGAGTCAAACCCGCAAAGTTTTGAGGTCGTTTTCTATTTAAGGACAAAAGAAGCCAAAAATTGCATTTAGGTCCCTCCTAACCCATCAAAAGGGCCAAAATGACTAAACACACAAACACATACTAAACATTTCACAAAAATCAAACACCCACTCCCTCTCTTCTCTCTCAAACCCACGGCACACCCCAAACCCATCAAAAATCCACCTAAAATCTTTTCCACTTGATTTTTCAAAAATCTAAGGTTAGACCACGCTTAGTTTGGTCATTCCCCACATATTCATGTGCTCAAATCCAACATGCATTGATAAAAATTTTTCAAGATTTTTCCATATGATCCAAATTCGTTTTTGAGGCTTAAAGAGCTAGTGCATGTTGATAATTTAGTGTTATGGAAGTATAAACACCATGAAAACCCACCAAAATTAATTTGGTTGTGGTGATTGGGTCACCCAAACCCCACGGCAAAGGGGGTGTTTGGGGAGCCATGGTGGTTGTTGATTTTGCATATTATATTTGTGTTTGGTTTGTTGTTTTAGGATGATTCATGTAGGTCTTATTACTTGCATGTTCATTTTCTTTGATTCTTGATATTGAGATTGGTTGATCAATAGGGGTAGGATGGAAGTTTGATGTTAGGATATGTTTGGGAAGGCTTAGGATGATGTTTAGTGTTGGTTAGAAGTCTTGGAATCGAGCCTAAGCATGTTTTTGGTATAGTCATTTTTAGGCAGAAACATTTGGTCTATTTTATAAAAATGATTTTTGTTCCAGGTCTTGAAAACTAAATGTAGTGATAGAGGGTTTTTCTAGCTTTAATTTGGTATAAGGTAGAGCCCGTGACTCAAAACGAGCTAAAAGTTATGACATTTTAAAGATCGGGTACCGTGAGACGAGGACTTTCACAATCCGGATTTGTGCAAAGTTTTAGTCAAATCCCGAGGGTCACAAGTATAAATTGGTAAATGTTCAAGGGTCAAAATTTGGTCCCTAACCTGTGTAAATGGGTCTATATGTTGACTTAGGTGTCAAAGAAGTCAAAGGTATTTTTCATATAGGTCAAAGAGGTCAAAATTGGTCGAAGCGCAATTTCAGCCCGTAAAATGTAGTCGTGGAAATGAGTTGCGTAACGGGTCGTAAAAGTGAAAACTTTTGTTGGGCTTAAAAACATGTTATCTACAGGTCATATAGGATTTTTGGAAATTTTGTCAAATTTTATAAGCATGGTTTAATAAGGTAAAACAGCCCGTACTTTAGTCAAGTACCGGCGAGAACGTGTAAAAATGGACAACGTAGGTTATAAGAACGAATGGTATAAAATGAATGATACTTGTTGTTTTTGTTTTTAGCGTGAGTTATATTTGTCTTAAGTGACTTGTATATATGTATTTTATACAGTACCGTAAGTATTTAAATGAGATTACTCATTACGCGTTATTTGTGATAGGTGTCGATTTACCCGGGCATCCGTAACATCGTCAGTGATCACTCCTCGAACTACCGACTACTTAATATCTAAGGTGTGAATTTATAGCCTCGCTTATATTATTTCAAATTGTTTTACCCGCGAGGGAAATGCATGCTAGTTTTTAAAAAGGAACGTATATCATGAATGATTGTTAGACCCGAAAGTTGCCTTAGAAATTGTGTTGAGTACCAAAGTTGCAAAAGTCCCTAAATTCATGAACTATTAACTATTGTCTTGCCCTCGAGTAGGGGGAAATAGCCGCTTATGCAATTTGTAGTACTACGGGGTTAACGACCCAATGCTAGCCGAGAAGCTGTACTTATAGTAAGTTCTGCGGTAGATTATTTTGTATGAGAAATAAGGTATAATTGCAACTGATGCCTTTAGAAGGGGCACTGGTTTCATCTGAATCATGCCGGTATATTTACGCGGGTGATTGAGTTAACGGATTAGTGTCATGAGCTTAAACACAATTGTCAGTATCCTGATTATAGTTTGTTTGATCGACAAGACTATAAATGATCACGAATGGTTTTTATTATATATACGTTCAAATGGATTGAAAAACCTATGAATTCCACTCAACGTTTTCGTTGACCAAATTTTTGGCATGTGTTTCAGGTAACCGCTGAGCAGTAGGATGGAGCATGCATGGGATGGATGTTGTGTGATCGGCTTGGTGTCCGCTTGTTTTTCCCTCCTTTTCTACTTAAACGATTTTTATGTTTAATGTCATGTGGTTGTAAAACTGAAGTTTTTGGGGTTGAGATTCATGGGGACCGAAAACGCTAAACTCTGTGCACTATTTGGGGTTGGAAAAACTGTGGACATGTATTATCTAAAAATTTTAAATTTCAAGTTTTAAGTCGACGTCTTTTTAGCGTCGTTTGATATATCTTGTGTGCAATGAATACTGTGTAGCACCCAATGTTGTAGTTCCGCTGCGCATACCAAATGTGGGGGTGTTACAGATTGGTAATCAGAGCCACGAGTTATAGAGAACTACGTCGTTTTTGAAAATCCTAAACTATAACTTTTGGTGTCGTAAGAAAGGGTCCAAGCACACACAACTATCCTGCATGGCTCCGGTAAGATTTATTGTTGTATTTATGGCATTTGACGTATACTTTTGAGTAAAGTATATATGTGGGTAATTATTATATAAGTATGGGATTTACTATATGTAGACGCTAAATTTTACGTGAAATATCCGACATCGTAATTTTCATATTAATCATGCATGAGCATCATATTATTACATTTCGGGCATATGTACCACCTTTGCATTGCATTTGCATGCATATATTTATAATTATTGTATAATTACTTATGTACCCTCCGAAATTCGCTGTTATTGCAGGAATGGCCGAGGTACCGCCCAACGATAACGGAAACGATGTACGAACCCAGGACCCCGACCCAAGGAGAACTACTTGCCCCACGCCTATGCGTACTTCCCATCTGGTTGGTGTACCAGATATCCCCAGAAGAGCCGAAGGTGCAATGAGCGCAAATTCTCTTCATCAAGGCATCCCAAGAATTTGCTGTCCCGGACCGAGGAATTATCATGACGTGCGACGGACTGTGAGAGGTTTGGAAGGATCGATGTGCATGAGGTATGTAGTGGAATCAAGGGTGGTCAGTAGATTCGACGAGAATGACAAGGCGGACGAAAGACTGTTGGAAAGGACTTCAAGGATTGCGTATGATGGGATGATGAACACAAGTGCCATCAACAGTTTAAAATCAATGGTTGCGAATTTAAGTGCTAGTCTTGACCGTGTGAGGGAAGATCAGATGAGGTTGTCGAGGATGCAGAGTTGGGAGCATCGTGTGAGGGATTCATTGCCCCCGGATTGGAGATTCGTGGACGATGTGGAGATGGAGGCGAATGACTTCATGGTTCAGCCGCCTACTGGAGGTGCTTGTATTTCGGTGGGAAGTCAGGTAGCGATTGAGTATGGATCCACATCAGGGACGAGAAAGGAGACAGAATGTGGGCCAGATGAGAAAGGAAAGAGGAAAGTGGATGATGTGGATGAGGACGTTAGTGATGAGGAAACCGAGGGAGACGACGACGAGCCGCCATCCAAGAGGCAGTGTGGATCACCACATGCCTAGTTACTTGTTTTGTATTTTCTTTGAGCATTGTAATAGAACTATTTTAGACCTTTGTATGATGGTATTATGACGAGAAACTCAAGAACTTGATGTTTTGTGGTGAACGATTGTAGTGGCATTACTTGTCACGATTTTGGTTAACTATCAATACAATCTATGTTACCTTTCATGATCTGTGATATGTCTTAAATTTGATCTTTTGTGGTGTGAATTGATGAATATTAGTAACTCCGTAGTGATGTGTCGTTGTATGTATTTTATGTCTGGGAAACTTGATATGAATACTTACATTGTTTTTCTATTTTCTTTGTCTTGCAGAAAGAGATATTCGATAAAACAATGCCTCCAAAGTTGACTGCCGATCGTGTTAACAACATGATTCAGGAAGCAATAGCTAATGCGTTGCAAGCGGACCGAGCTGGGAGAAATCAGGATCCAGGAAGGAACGCGGGGAGACAACCAGCCCCGAGAGTGTGTACCTATTCTAGCTTTATGAAGTGCGGTCCCACGCAGTTCCGTGGATCGGGTGGAGCCCTAGAACTTAGGCGATGGTTGGAAAAAGTTGAGAGTACGTTTGAAATCAGTGGTTGTGCAGAGGCGGATAAAGTAAAGTGTGCAGCAGCTACATTTCTGGATGATGCGTTAAGCTGGTGGAATACCCAGGTAGCTACGGTGGGATTGGCTGTGGCGAATGCGAGAACGTGGAATGCAACCAAAGCTTTGTTGACCAAGAAGTTTTGCCCAGAGGAGGAATTGGGGCAATTGGAGGACGAACTGAGACACTTGACCTTAAAGAACAACGATATAGCTGCTTACACCAGGAGATTCAATGAGTTAAGTCTTTTGTGTCCGGACATATTTGCCAATGATGCCAAGAAAATGAAGCAGTATATTAAGGGTTTATCTAGCAACATCAAAGGTGAAACAACTTCGTCGAAACCTGGAACGTTTGACGAGGCGGTTCAAATGGCTCACGCTTTGATGGACGTTAAGCTTCAGGACAAGCAGAACTACATTGCTAAGGGCAACAAAAGAAAATGGGAGGCAGCACAAGGCAATCAATCCCAAGGCCAGAACCGAGGAGGAAATCGAAACAACCAAGGGTCGAACCGTAATCAGCAGTTTAATCAGAGAAGGAACGAAGGGATGAGGGCCGTGACGAACCCTAGAGGTGTGAAAGTGAACCCCCATTGTGGCAAGTGCAACTTGTATCATGTTGGAAATTGCCCGCCGGCATGCGGCAAGTGTGGAAAGGCAGGTCATAGGACTGCTAGTTGTCGAACGGGAGGAGTAGCCACTGGGGCTAATGCTATCAGGATGAGAGGATGTTATAGCTGTGGAGAAAGGGGGCATGTGCAAGCAAATTGCCCAAAGACAGGGAACAGACGGGGAGGAAATAATGCGGCAGCTGTGTATCAAGTGGGAACTGCTGATAAACCACAAGGTCCCAATGTGGTTACCGGTACGTTTTTGCTAGACGCTTGTTATGCTAGTATTTTATTTGATTCTGGCTCCGACAAGAGTTTTGTAGACGTTAGATTTAGTCGTCATATCGATAGGGAACCGGTGTTGTTAACGACTAGTTATAATGTTGAATTAGCCGATGGAAAAATTGTTAGTACGAATACTATACTGAAAGGGTGTACCTTGAAGTTAGGAAACTACGCTTTTAAAATTGACTTGATGCCTATAGAGCTAGGATCGTTTGACGTGATTGTGGGAATGGATTGGCTAATGGCGCATAGTGCTACGATCGTCTGTGGTGAGAGATTGGTGCAGATTCCGTTGAGGAATAGGGTTTTGACGGTTAAGGGAGACGAATGCACTTCTCGTTTGAAGGTGATTCCGTGTTTGAAGATGATGAAGTACGTAGAGAGCGGATGCGATGTGTTTTTGGCACAAGTTTCGAGCGATGGTGATGTAGAGGCGAGGATTGAAGAGGTACCAATTATTCGCGAGTATCCGGACGTTTTTCCAGACGAGTTGCCAGGTTTACCGCCTAATCGTGAGGTCGAGTTTCGAATTGATTTAGTGCCAGGAGCTGCACCGGTTGCACGTGCGCCTTATCGCTTAGCACCATCTGAGTTAAAGGAGTTAGCGGATCAATTGAAGGAGTTGATGGACAAAGGATTTATTAGGCCGAGCTTATCACCTTGGGGAGCGCCAGTGTTGTTCGTAAAGAAGAAGGATGGTTCGTTTAGGATGTGTATTGACTATAGAGAACTCAATAAGCTGACGGTTAAGAATCGGTACCCATTGCCGAGGATTGATGATTTGTTCGATCAATTACAAGGTTCCAGTGTATACTCAAAGATCGATTTAAGATCAGGGTATCATCAACTGCGTGTAAGAGAGGAGGATATTCCTGTAACCGCCTTTCGTACGCGGTATGGACACTTTGAATTTCGAGTGATGCCGTTTGGGTTGACAAACGCGCCTGCTGTATTCATGGATCTTATGAATCGCGTGTGCAAGCCGTATCTAGATAAGTTTGTTATTGTTTTCATCGACGACATACTTATTTACTCTAAGAGTAAGGAGGAGCACGAGAAGCACCTGAGAAAGATTTTGGAGTTGTTAAGGAAGGAGAAGCTGTATGCAAAATTCACTAAGTGTGAGTTTTGGTTGGAATCAGTGCAGTTTCTAGGTCATGTGATTGATAAGGAAGGAGTTCGTGTAGATCCTGCTAAGATCGAAGCGATCAGGGAATGGTCAGCACCGACGACGCCGACTGAGGTTCGACAATTTTTGGGTTTAGCTGGGTACTATAGAACGTTTATTGAAGGATTTTCGTTGATTGCGAAACCATTGACGCGGCTTACCGAGAAGAATAGGGTGTATGAATGGGGAATTGAGGAAGAGCTTGCTTTCGAAACGCTCAAGGATAAGTTATGTTCCGCGCCGATTTTATCATTGCCTGAGGGAACCGAAGATTTCGTAGTGTATTGTGATGCGTCTCGTAAAGGTTATGGAGCGGTATTAATGCAACATGAAAAGGTGATAGCTTACGCGTCGAGGCAATTAAGGAAGAACGAGGAGAACTACACGACGCACGATTTGGAATTAGGAGCGGTAGTTTTTGCGTTGAAGCTGTGGAGACACTATCTGTATGGGACAAAGTGTGTTGTATTCACTGATCACAAGAGTTTGCAGCACATTTTAGATCAAAAGGAGTTGAATATGTGACAAAGACGATGGGTTGAACTATTGAGTGATTATGATTGTGAAATTCGCTATCACCCTGGGAAGGCGAATGTTGTAGCGGATGCATTGAGTAGGAAAGAACGGGAGAAACCTTTGAGGGTTAGAGCTTTAGTGATGACTGAGAGCGTTGACTTAACCGAAACTATACTGAAGGCTCAGGAGAGAGGATTGATGAAAGGGAATGTTGAAGCCGAGAATTTGGGACGAATGTTGAAACCTCTTTTCGTGATTAGGTCTGACGGACTAAGATATTTTGAGAATCGGATTTGGTTACCATTGTGTCCATCTGAGGAAGGAAAGCCTGGAGTTCGAGAATTGGTTATGAATGAGTCGCATAAGTCGAAGTATTCGATACATCCTGGATCGGATAAGATGTACCACGACCTGAAGAAAGTCTATTGGTGGCCGAATATGAAGGCAGATATTGCTCGTTACGTCAGTAAGTGTTTGACTTGCGCAAAGGTTCAGGCAGAACATAAGAAACCATCTGGATTGTTGGTACAACCGGAAATCCCAGAATGGAAATGGGAGAAAATCGCAATGGATTTTGTGACAGGTTTACCTAGGACTCCTAGTGGATGCGATATGATATGGGTAATTGTGGACAGGTTGACGAAATCTGCTCATTTCTTACCTATGAAGAAGACGGACAGCATGGAAAGACTCGCCAGCGTGTACGTGAAAGAGATCGTCTGTAGACATGGAGTGCCGTTATCGATCATTTCGGATCGCGACAGTAGATTTACGTCGGAATTTTGGAAATCGCTTCAACGTGCGATGGGCACTGAACTGAGTTTAAGCACGGCTTATCACCCGGAAACTGACGGCCAGAGTGAACGAACGATTCAAACGATGGAGGACATGCTCCGAGCGTGTGTGATTGATTTTGGAGGAAGTTGGGAACGCCACTTGCCTCTAGTGGAATTTTCGTACAATAATAGTTATCACGCGAGTATCAAAGCGGCACCGTTCGAAGCATTGTATGGAAGGAAGTGTAGATCGCCCGTGTGTTGGAGTGAAGTAGGGGAAAGTCAATTGACTGGACCCGAAATGGTGTTAGAAACGACAGAGAAGATCGTGCAGATCAAGAACCGACTACTTGCTGCGAGAAGCCGACAGAAAAGTTATGCCGATAACCGAAGGAAACCGTTGGAGTTTGAAGTTGGAGATATGGTTATGCTCAAGGTATCGCCATGGAAGGGTGTAATTCGTTTTGGAAAGAAAGGAAAGTTGAGTCCGAGGTATATTGGACCGTTTAAGATCGTTGAACGAATTGGACCAGTAGCGTACAAGTTAGAATTGCCGACCGAGCTTAGTGCTATTCATGACACGTTTCACATATCGAACCTGAAGAAGAGTTTGGCGGACAAGGAATTGGTGATTCCTTTGGACGAGATTCGACTAGACGACAAAATGCACTTTGTGGAAGAACCTGTGGAAATTATGGACCGGGAGGTCAAGCGGTTGAAGCGTAGTAGGATTCCCATTGTGAAGGTCCGATGGAATTCTAAGCGTGGACCGGAATACACCTGGGAACGTGAGGACTTTTTCAAGGAAAGGTATCCTCATCTGTTCCAATAGACGAAATGTGAGTACAAGAAGAGGCGAGCGCCGGGACGTCGCTCTCTTTAAGGAGGGGTGGATGTGACACCCTAGAATCGAGGTTATTAACGATACCCTAAATTACGCTAATTTTTGAAATTTTTGATAAATTATAATTTCTATAATTATAAGTATTTTGGTTAAAGCCGATGTTCGAGGTTATAATTTTTACGTTTGACGTTTTGAGAAGGACGATGACGATTACGATCCCGAGGGATGCCCAATTTCATATAATTTTTGACGATTTATCGATAATGTAATTTTTCGAGAATTTTATGTACGGTTCGTGTTAAGTTGAATCGGGTGAGTTTTATAGCCTTCCAAGTACATTTAAAGTATCCCAAAAATATTTTGGAGCATTCGGGAAGATTTCCGAGTCCCGTAAAATTTTCAAAATTGACAAATGAGTCAAACCCGCAAAGTTTTGAGGTCGTTTTCTATTTAAGGACAAAAGAAGCCAAAAATTGCATTTAGGTCCCTCCTAACCCATCAAAAGGGCCAAAATGACTAAACACACAAACACATACTAAACATTTCACAAAAATCAAACACCCACTCCCTCTCTTCTCTCTCAAACCCACGGCACACCCCAAACCCATCAAAAATCCACCTAAAATCTTTTCCACTTGATTTTTCAAAAATCTAAGGTTAGACCACGCTTAGTTTGGTCATTCCCCACATATTCATGTGCTCAAATCCAACATGCATTGATAAAAAATTTTCAAGATTTTTCCATATGATCCAAATTCGTTTTTGAGGCTTAAAGAGCTAGTGCATGTTGATAATTTAGTGTTATGGAAGTATAAACACCATGAAAACCCACCAAAATTAATTTGGTTGTGGTGATTGGGTCACCCAAACCCCACGGCAAAGGGGGTGTTTGGGGAGCCATGGTGGTTGTTGATTTTGCATGTTATATTTGTGTTTGGTTTGTTGTTTTAGGATGATTCATGTAGGTCTTATTACTTGCATGTTCATTTTCTTTGATTCTTGATATTGAGATTGGTTGATCAATAGGGGTAGGATGGAAGTTTGATGTTAGGATATGTTTGGGAAGGCTTAGGATGATGTTTAGTGTTGGTTAGAAGTCTTGGAATCGAGCCTAAGCATGTTTTTGGTATAGTCATTTTTAGGCAGAAACATTTGGTCTATTTTATAAAAATGATTTTTGTTCCAGGTCTTGAAAACTAAATGTAGTGATAGAGGGTTTTTCTAGCTTTAATTTGGTATAAGGTAGAGCCCGTGACTCAAAACGAGCTAAAAGTTATGACATTTTAAAGATCGGGTACCGGGAGACGAGGACTTTCACAATCCGGATTTGTGCAAAGTTTTAGTCAAATCCCGAGGGTCACAAGTATAAATTGGTAAATGGTCAAGGGTCAAAATTTGGTCCCTAACCTGTGTAAATGGGTCTATATGTTGACTTAGGTGTCAAAGAAGTCAAAGGTATTTTTCATATAGGTCAAAGAGGTCAAAATTGGTCGAAGCGCAATTTCAGCCCGTAAAATGTAGTCGTGGAAATGAGTTGCGTAACGGGTCGTAAAAGTGAAAACTTTTGTTGGGCTTAAAAACATGTTATCTACAGGTCATATAGGATTTTTGGAAATTTTGTCAAATTTTATAAGCATGGTTTAATAAGGTAAAACAGCCCGTACTTTAGTCAAGTACCGGCGAGAACGTGTAAAAATGGACAACGTAGGTTATAAGAACGAATGGTATAAAATGAATGATACTTGTTGTTTTTGTTTTTAGCGTGAGTTATATTTGTCTTAAGTGACTTGTATATATGTATTTTATACAGTACCGTAAGTATTTAAATGAGATTACTCATTACGCGTTATTTGTGATAGATGTCGATTTACCCGGGCATCCGTAACATCGTCAGTGATCACTCCTCGAACTACCGACTACTTAATATCTAAGGTGTGAATTTATAGCCTCGCTTATATTATTTCAAATTGTTTTACCCGCGAGGGAAATGCATGCTAGTTTTTAAAAAGGAACGTATATCATGAATGATTGTTAGACCCGAAAGTTGCCTTAGAAATTGTGTTGAGTACCAAAGTTGCAAAAGTCCCTAAATTCATGAACTATTAACTATTGTCTTGCCCTCGAGTAGGGGGAAATAGCCGCTTATGCAATTTGTAGTACTACGGGGTTAACGACCCAATGCTAGCCGAGAAGCTGTACTTATAGTAAGTTCTGCGGTAGATTATTTTGTATGAGAAATAAGGTATAATTGCAACTGATGCCTTTAGAAGGGGCACTGGTTTCATCTGAATCATGCCGGTATATTTACGCGGGTGATTGAGTTAACGGATTAGTGTCATGAGCTTAAACACAATTGTCAGTATCCTGATTATAGTTTGTTTGATCGACAAGACTATAAATGATCACGAATGGTTTTTATTATATATACGTTCAAATGGATTGAAAAACCTATGAATTCCACTCAACGTTTTCGTTGACCAAATTTTTGGCATGTGTTTCAGGTAACCGCTGAGCAGTAGGATGGAGCATGCATGGGATGGATGTTGTGTGATCGGCTTGGTGTCCGCTTGTTTTTCCCTCCTTTTCTACTTAAACGATTTTTATGTTTAATGTCATGTGGTTGTAAAACTGAAGTTTTTGGGGTTGAGATTCATGGGGACCGAAAACGCTAAACTCTGTGCACTATTTGGGGTTGGAAAAACTGTGGACATGTATTATCTAAAAATTTTAAATTTCAAGTTTTAAGTCGACGTCTTTTTAGCGTCGTTTGATATATCTTGTGTGCAATGAATACTGTGTAGCACCCAATGTTGTAGTTCCGCTGCGCATACCAAATGTGGGGGTGTTACAATTAGATATCGTACCCGTGACGGATAGTTTCAATTAAGTAACTTCCTGACAGGATTTCACGGGTAAACACGTTCTCTTTATTCGACCGTCCAAAGCTGACTGCGAACATAAAGAGTGAATCATTTGGATAATAATATCTGCATGATTTGAAGCCGTCAATTCATGTTCCTGGAACAAGTGAAATTCAATTAAGAACCGCACCATCGTTGCTTTCCAGTTGTCACGAGCTTGATTCGTATAGAATCTTGCAAGTTACCTACCAAATGCTGTTTGAGGTTAACGCTAGAAGGATTTCCACTCATCACTGTGAACTCTAAGGTATCACTCTGAGTGTTCTGGCAAGATCACTAAAATATTGCGTAGAGGCCTGGAACGTGTTTAGATTCAGTTAAGAATTAAACAGCTGTTGCTTTCCAGTTATCACAAGTTTGATTCATAAAGAATCGCACAAGTCACCTACCATGAGCTTTTTGATATTCGCTCAAGAAGGATTTCCATCTTCATTGTAAATAATTTCGTATTACTCGGATGTTCAGGCAAGATCACGAAGATTTTGCGTAGGACTCTTAAGATCTTTCTTACTTTTCACAGTGTGTGAAGAAGCAAGGAAATGTGAAAGTGTGTCCTAATGAGATATTTGATGATCTCAAATGGATCTAGACTCGATCGTGCATTTTGGATTTTTGTGATCGGAGGCTGGAGAGGAGTGCCACCATTTCAATACCAATTTATTCGGAGTGAATAAATCAATAGATAACGTGTTGTCTCCGTGTGATTAAAACAAATACCTTTGGAGAGATATCTGAGTTAGCTGGGATGGGTTGTGCATTGCATCACTGGGTCCATGATGTCATATCTTCAATATCAAGCATCATTAAAAAGATCTCAATAGCATATGTGTTGACCCGGTTTCTGCCTACGGTTGTAAGGAGGGCTTCTTTCTTTACACCCTTTATCTTTACAATTCTTTTTCATTCTTCAACCCCTTCAATGCTTACTAATACGTCATAACTAGCACCTTGTTGTGATTGTTCCAGTGCTAACTTAAGTACTTGGTCGGCATTCAGCTACGTTCACAATCTTTCTCCAACTTTCCTAAGGATGACTATTTCTAGCTATGGAATGTCCTTGGGAAGATTCCTCCGGTTCTGGAAGAATCATAGGACTTAACCTATCCTACCATCCTTATGTCACCACAATCTTCATCGTCGTGAAATAAATGGATTTTGGGTAAGTATAAATCACCATGAATTTCCATTTTGATATGTAAATCTGTTTTGCTCCCCCTTAACATATGCCACGATATTCAAAAACATTTCGCATATGTCGGGATGAGCCAGCACATTAAGTCAAACTATTTGTGATAATATCCCATATTAAATCATATTTTCTCCCCCATATTAAAAATATTAACCCAATCGATGTTTTTAATATCAATTGATTTAATGAAGTTTTAACAAAGGTTTTGGGAAGAAAAATACAAGTCCATTTTATCTTCATGATATCAAATGCATGAGATATGATATCGATTTGTAGCATGATCACATATTCACCATATTAAAAAGAATTGACAAGGTTGGACCTGACTTATGAGAACATCATATGATAAGATCAAATGGTTCTTGTCAGCATATTTTGGTCGCCTCGTCACGTCTGAAGTCATCTCTTGACACCACATGTACGATTGGTATTGTTGTCTTGACACCAGTTAGTGAGCTTGGCACGTTCGGCATCGAAGATTCTGAATGCTTGACAATTACTCCCCCTCAATTGTTGACCCGTGTTCTATTGAAAGAGCTGTAGTCGTCGGTTGAGTGGTCGCATCGTCGAGTATGTAGATACCAATTGTTGATTGCTATGATTGTAGAGATGATAGCTTCATAAAAAAAAGACTTCTCTTGTTTTACAAATAAATGCACTGAATCGTACATTGATTTGTGTTAGACCAAGTTATAAAGTAAACTTGATCCCTTACAAGGTTTTAAAGTAAACCTTGCCCGAGAAAATTAATTCCCGTTGTGAGCCAAAGCTTTCATAAGAAATACTTGACTTTAATGTGAAAACCGGGTTGCAGTCTGAAATAACTACAAGCCATTTAGGCATGTTTTATGAAATATTTACAACTTTTGTACGAACTCTATTTATGGCGTCGTGTCAATATTAATCTACATTTCTAAGGCCCTAAATATTATCGTACCAAAAGACATGCCTTTAAAAAATAAAGTAAAAATATTTTTGGATTTTTCTATATTTTTCAATTTTTATGGTTTTTATATGGTTTTATATTTTTGTATTTTGCTTTTGTGGAAAAAAATATAAACAATATATACAAATGATCACCAAGGATACGGAGAATAGTTTTAGCACCACTATTCTTTCGCTTCATCTACTAGTTCCTTTAGAGTCTCAGGCGAGAAAGTTCTCATTCCTAGCTTGTCGGCCAAAAATTCAATTCGAGCGCGATCTAAAGCCTTCGTGAAAATATCCGCCAATTGATACTCAGATCAGACAAAGTAAAGCTCGATTACTCCATTTTCCACTTGCTCCTTGATGAAGTGGTAGCGAATGTCAATGTGCTTCGACCGGGAGAATTGAACATTGTTGCAGCATAAGGCAATTGCACTCTTGTTGTCACAGTACATCGGAATTTTGTTAAAACCTAGACCATAGTCGGTTAATTGCGATCTCATCCAAAGAATTTGGGTACAGCAACCGGACATAGCTATGTATTCTGCTTCCGTACTTGAGATTGCAGCGCTTTTCTGCCTTTTCGATGCCCAACTGATTAATCGATCTCCTAGTAGTTGCATTGTTCCACTCGTGCTACGCCTTGTATCTTGACAACCCGCGTGATCCGCATCCGCATATGCCATTAGTGCAATAGAAGAGTCCTTCGAATACCAAAGTCCCCGATTAATGGTTCCTTTAAGATATCGAAAGATCCTTTTAACAGTAGCTAAGTGTAACTCAGTAGACCTAGTTTGATACCTAGCACACATACATATAGCAAACTGAAGATCAGGTCGACTGGCTATGATATACAGAAGAGTACCTATCATTCCACGATAAAGTGTCAGATCAACGGCAACTCCATGTGGATCTGCATCAAGCTTAGATTTTTCCACCATTGGAGTATCCACAGGGTCGCAAGATTCCATCTTATACTTCTTTAGCGATTCAAGGGCATACTTGGATTGATTGATAAAGATGCCTCTGGGACTTTGAGATATCTGAAGACCTAAGAAGAAAGATACCTTGCCCATCATTGACATCTTAAACTTGGAAGACACGAGTGTCCCAAACTCATCCGATAAGGTTTGAGTCGAGGCTGCAAATATAATATCATCAACATATATTTGTACCATAATCATATCTTTACCTCGTTTCTGAATGAACAGCGTGGGATCCACCTTGCCTTTAGCGAAGCCTTGAGTAATGAGGAATTGTGACAATAGATCATACCATGCGCGTGGAGCTTGCTTCAACCCATAGAGAGCCTTCTTAAGCTTGTACACATGATTAGGATAATCAGGATTCACAAAACCATCCGGCTGTTGAACGGAGACTTCTTCCTTGATTTCACCATTAAGAAATGCTGTCTTCACATCCATCTGATAGACGATCATATTCATGTGGGCTGCATAAGCGAGGAATAGTCTAATAGCTTCCAAACGGGCAACAGGTGCAAAGGATTCCATAAAGTCGATGCCCAATAATTGCTTGTATCCACGAGCTACTCGACGAGCTTTGTTCTTCAATATTCCGCCTAACTCATCGAGTTTCACTTTGTAAACCCATTTCAAAGTGAGTAACTGCACTTGATCCGGGCATGGGACAAGTTCCCATACTTCAAGACGTATAAATTCATTAAGTTCTTCTTGCATAGCTTCTATCCAACAGGATTGAGTAAAAGCTTGTTGCCATGTCTTAGGTTCAACTTCAGTGAGAAAAGCATCAAAGTGACAAAACATTGCATTTTCTTGTAACTGACTTCGTGTGGATACCGAACGATTAGGGTCACCAATAATAGAATCTATAGGATGATCCTTTGTCCACTTGCTGTCATGTTCACGAATCCGTGGATTGGAGTAAACTGTAGATGGAGCTTCCTCTGAGGTGGACGACCCGGCTTGATAAGGTTCGGGAATTGGTACACCAAAGAATGGAAGTTCACGCATTTGAGCGGATTCCAAATCATGATCACCATCATCATCCTCTTCTTCATCAATAGGCATGGGTAGTTGAAAAAGGTGTTGGTTGAGAATTACTTGTTGATGGTATATCTAGACCAATTGTAGGTGCAGATGTGTCTGATTGTGCTTCGGTTGCTGGAGCGACAACTTCGGTTACCGGAGCTATTACCTCAGGTTCTGGAGCAAGAATAGTTGGAGGAGTAAAGAATTCATCAAAGAACGGTTGAAACAACGTATCCCATTCATTCCTAGAAGGTCGTGTAAATGATGATGAAGAAGGGTTGTTTGGGACAAGACCAGAACTAATGTTACTGGGTCCCATTTCATGAAGTGCGGGTTCAGAGCTGCTTTGCTCAGAAGCCATTGCTGTCAGCTCATCAAAATCAACATTCATAGTTTCGAGGATCTTGCGAGAGTTACGGTTGTAGATTCTGTATGCCTTCTTTGTGGGGGCGTAACCAATGAAAATACCAATATCAGTCTTTGGTTGAAGTTTTCCCAAATTGTCACCATCATTATTTGGATAGCAAAGAGAACCAAATACATGAAGATATGATAAATCTGGTACTTTTCCATGGAGAAGCTCATAAGGTGTTTTACCATGGCGTTTACGAATTAGTGACCGGTTTTGGGTGTACACTGCTGTAGATACTGCTTCAGCCCATAAAAACAATGGAGCCTTTGCGTAAATTAACATCGTTCGAGAAGCTTCCATAAGTGTGTGTTTTCGCCTTTTGATAGGTGTGAAAACACCCATCCTTTTTACCACTTAATTACAATAATAACCGAGCCAAAACGTGTATTTTATGTCATTTATGTCGGAATTATGCGTGGTTTGTGTTTTTGTTGTGATTTAGGACGAAAAGGTGAAAAGTGGAGAAAACACGGCATTCACGGGCTTTTATCGAAGAAAAAGACGAAAGATGAAGTCGAAAGATCAAGAGTGGAAAAAGAACGGAAGTCCAAGACCAATTCTGAAGATTTATCGAAGAAAAAGTCAAAGGACAAAAGTTTACTAAAAAGCCGAAGAACTCGAGTCTTGTTTATAAAGAAAAATCAAGACGAGTTGAAGAAATTCCAAGACAAAGTCCAAGTATTAAGAGATTAACAAAAGATTAAAAAGATCAAAGACTTAAGTGTGCAATTAAGAGAAAGAAGAAAGAGGGAGGAAGCTTCCTAAGTTCCTCCCTAATCTCCCTATAAATAGAATAGGCTAGATTCATTTGTAGTGGTTGGAGGCCTGACAAGCCTCTCTTCCCCATTTTCATTCCTTGTTCTTTAATTTTATGCACTTTAATTCTCTTGTAACGCACCTTTAATCTTCTTTTAATTCCAAGTAAGTTTACCTTTAATTGTTGTTAATCTTTATCTTATTGCCAATCTCCTTCTACCTTTCTTGTTTGATTTGTTCTTTATCTTCATTGTTCATGTTCTTGAATTTTTATGATTTTGGTCAAGTGGGTTTTGATTAATTTGGCTTAATTTGTTAGTTTTGTTGATTTGTTTTGATTGATTATTGTTAGTTGATATTTAGTGGTTATTTTGGGTTAATCTTTTGGTTGAACTTGATGAATTTTGGCTAAAATTCGTGTTCCCCTGTTTCTTCCATTACGTATTGTTCTTATTTTTCCAGGTTCCGAATGAGTTCATTTTAAAGTTCCGAATCAATTTGTATTGAATAGTTCCGAATCAATTTGTATTAAAAAGTTCCGAATCAATTTATTTTAAAAAGTTCCGAATGAATGTTTTTTTTAAAAGTTCCGAATGAATGATTTTTAAAAGTTCCGAATGAATAGTTTTTAAAAAAGTTCCGAATTAATGATTTTTAAAAGTTCCGAATGAATAGTTTTTGAAAAGTTCCGAATGAATGATTTTTTAAAAAAGTTCCGAATGAAAGCCTTCTAAAAAGTTCCGAATCAGTTTAAACAAAAACTTCTGAATGAAAGGTAAGAAAAACTTCCGAATAAAAGGTAAGAAAAACTTCCGAATGAAAGGTTATTAAAACTTCCGAACCAATGGCAAGAAAAGTTCCGATTCGGAACTTGTAAAGTTCCGAATGAAAGTATTACAATTCACCACCAGCTAGCTTGGCAGCTTAGCCATGTTTCCCGCCAAAAACAAGCAGCTAGGCTGGCTGCTTCCAGCAGCTAGCCTGCCTGCTTGCTTATTTATTAGTATTGTTCCGTAATTGTCTAGTTTTATCTGAAAGTTGTTTCGATTTTATTTTTGAAAGTTACGTATTTTTAGTTGAACTTTTCGTCGATTTTTAGTATTAATATTTTTTCGTAAAGTTTAAGTTTTATCTTTTATTTAGTATCCGCTTTAGGTTTTGCCTCGTTTAGCTTTAAAGTACCATTTTAGTTTTATTCTCTCCTTTTTCATTTAGTAAACTTTATTTTCGAGTCGATAGTTAATTTCGTCATTTAGATTTATCTTAATTAATTGTCTTGCTTTAAATTTCGTTTTATTATTTGTTTTAATATTCGTTTTTAATATCGTTTTAATTTTTAGTTTTTAATATTCGCATTGTTTTACTTTAATTATTTGTACTTGTCTTTAGTTTGTTTTTAAATACTTTTCGCATTTACTTTTTAATTAATTATAGATAATCAACTTCCCTTTTTCTTAACCAAAAACAATTGAGTCACACATTTAACCGGAAATCAATTCGAAGAGACACCGAGAATAACGAACTTTTTAACCTAGTAAAATCTAAGCATTACCTTTCAACGACACCGTTTTGTTGTGGAGTGCGAGCAACGGATGTTTCATGAGATATGCCAACTTCTTCATAATAATCACGCAAGATTTGATTCACAAATTCGGTTCCATTATCTGTACGAATGCGTCTGACAGTAGTGTTGAGACGCACTTGAATCATCTTGAGAAATCCGATGATGAATTTAGGTGCCTCATTTTTTGCTTTAATAAATTTCACCCATGTAAACCGAGAGTAATCATCGACAATGACGAGGATGTACTTTTTGCCACTAAGACTTTCAACATGCATTGGCCCACAAAGATCCATATGCAACAGATAAAGTTTCTCTTGGTTGGTGTCTTCCGTCTTGGGTTTGTAAGATTTCTTAGTGCTTTTCCCCATTGTACACGCGGAACACAAATGATCCTTGTGAAATGAAAGTTTAGGAAGACCACGAACAAGTTCGTTTTTCGCCAAATGATTAATAGCGTCAAAGTTAAGATGAGATAACCGTCGATGCCATAACCATGACTTAGTCTTCGATGCTTTGGAGAGAAGACATACGGGAGAAGCGGCCATCATGTCTTGTAGAGACAAAGTATAAAAATTATTCCCTCGAGTACCTTTCAATAAATCAACCCCTTCCAAATTACGGATGAAGCAGGTATGCTCTCGAAAAGCAACTTCTAGGTTTGCATCACAAAATTGTCCCACAGAAAATAAGTTGTGACCAAGACCTTCCACGTAATACACTCTTGAAATTATAACATTCCCAATATGATATTCACCGTAGCCCATTATCTTTGCAATATGATCATTTCCAAATCGAACAGTACCAAGAAACTTGCTGACGAAATTTCGGAGCTGAGAGCGATCTCCGGTCATATGCTTGGAGCAACCAGAGTCCAAATACCATAGAACAATTTGGACCACCTGTTTTCAACAACAACAGTAGACAATGCATTGGAAACTATTGGTTCCAGAGTGTTAGCAGATACAGATAAAATATTATCAAAATTGCTGATAAAAGGATTTTGCTAGGATTTTATATTTAATGTTCGTTTTTCCTCGATTCGACTTGAATTGATTTCCGGTTTAACGTACGACTATATTTGTTCTTGGTAAACGTATTTTTGTATTTTAAAACTAATTTAAAAACTATTTAAAATAAAAGCTATTTTAAACTAACTTAAATAATACTAAAAAGTCTTTTGAAACTTATTTAAACTAATTAAAAATATAAAACATTTAAATAAAATCTATTTTTAAATAAAACTTAGACGAATGTAAATAAAACTATTTCTAAAAATAAATCTAATTTAATTTTAATACTAATTTAAAACTAAATTAAAATTTTTAAATGAAATTTTAAAAACTTTTTTTAAACTAAAGACTCATAAAAGTAAATTTAATATGAAATCTATTTTAAATAAAAATAAAATGAAAAACAAATTTAAATTTATAAAAGTAAATAAAAATATTTTTTTTTTATCTTTTAATATTTTTATAACAACTGAATTAAGAAAAATTTAAATAAAACTTTTAATTAAAATAAAACTAAACTTAAATTTGCATTTAAACTAAGCAAATAAAACTGCCAAAGTAAAAATAACTCTATATTAATTTAATGTTGCAAAGTTAAACATAAAAAAGGGTGCAGAAGAGATGGTAATTGTGTCGGTCTGTGAACGAGAGGTCTGGGGGTCGAACCCCAGCCCAGACGTTTTTGGCTGTTATATTTTTTTTTTTAGCTTTTAATTTTGCTTGTTATTTTATTTTTTGGAATATAAGAAACCAACAGCAGCAATAAAAATCAGCAAAAAGGTAAAGCAAATAAGCAAATCAGAAACCAACTAACCTAGACAAGGCTGAAAAGTTAAATCAAATAAGCCAAATAAGTAGTTAGCTAGGAAAACAAAATAAATAAGCTTAAATAAAACTAGTAGAAAAGCTGAACCAATAAGCTTAACAGTCTAAGCTAAATAAGGCTAATAAGCAGATTTAGTAAAAAAAATCAAACAGTAGGTAAGAAAGACAAAAAGCGATAAGCAAATAAAATCCAAAAGCAGTAAAAAACCGAATTAAACAAAACACCTCAACTAAGCAGATAATGAATCAAACAGAAACTTAAAATAAACATAAGCATATATCAAACTAATACTACTCAAATCCCAAGACAGATAATAAAACAGATCAAAACATACCAAATAAATCTAAACAGTATCCTCAATCTTAACAGTAACTTAAACTTAAACAACATCAAGCAGAAAGTAAAAATTAAACTAGTCTAATACAATCTTAAACAAACAAATTAAAAGAAGAGAATCGAACCTTTTGGAGAAACCGTTGGGTCGAAGGATAGCGTTGAGCTTCCTTGTGAACCGAAATCGAACACCACCATAATCAACTCGATCCACCAGAAACCTTCCTTGAACCAAACGAAATGCCTCGAACCATAATAGTAGCCTTCGAACAGATTCTTTTTCTTTCCTTTTTTTTATTATAATATTATCTCAAACAGTAACATAAACATAATTTAAAGAGACGAAAATTAATAATAAAAAAGATTAAGATAGATCGAAATTTGCAATGAATTAAAAAGAGACGAAAATTATTAAAATTAAACTTTCATTGATAATTAAAAATCATTACAATATTCTGAAAATTCAAAATACAATAATCCCTAAACTAATTTTGCAAAAATTAAATCTAAATTACCCTACTCCTAATTAATTAAAAAAACTGAAAATTAAAGAAAAGCTATCATCCATTACATGATGTGTGAGGGTTATATAGGCAAACCCTAATCTTGGTGCCCACGTTCTTGAATCTTGATCGTTGAATTCTTCTCTCTCTTTTTCTTCACATCGAACGGCTGAGAATCAATCTTGAGATGAGGATAGAGGACCACTTTGGTGTTTGCTGCGAAAAACATGAGGATTTAATCCCCAAGTGTGTGAATTACATGGGTGGATAAAAACCCCCAATTTTTACTTGTGATTTTTGGTGTAGGATTTTTAGGGTTTGTGTAAAAAAATAACGGTGGCTGTGAATATTTGTGAGAGAGAGAAAAATGGGTGTGTAGGTTCTTGTTATTATCGAAACTAATGGTGGGAGGTAAGAAAAATGGGTTAAAACCGTGTATGGGGAGTTGGGGTTTTGGGTAAATAAGTATTATTTATTGTGTATTCGGGGAAGACACGTGTGGGGAATAAAAGAGTGCGTTTGATTTGACCAGAGAAAGTGAATTTAAATTCACTTAATACCCGTCCCAATCTTTTGAGCAACTTTGGGCTTTAAAAGCCCAAATCTTCCATCCGTATGCTATTGTTTTGGAATGTTGGGCCATAAATGGGCTTTTGCAAAAAAGTAAATGATATTATATCTACTATTGGGCTTTTGGGCCCAATAAGTAAATGTGGGACCCACTTGGTTTGAATATCTTCAAAAGGACTAAATCCGCTAAAGTCGAGCTTGATTCCGAATTTCTTGATCATTTCTTCAAATTCAAGTGGACTTAGCCGGTTTTCGTGATCTTGGCACACTTTTGGTCTTTTGATCTTGTCTTCGACTCTTTCTTGACTTTTCTTCGTCATTTGACTGTGAAATCCCGTGTTTTCTCTTCTTTTGATTATTTGTACCTATTTAACACACAAAACATAAAACTACGCGTAATTCCGACATTTACGACATTAAACACATGATTCGGTCTTGTTTTTCCTTGATTTTAGTGGAAAAAGGATAAGTGTTTACACACTTATTAAATCCCTTACACTTGACCATTGCAATGACCCCATGCAATGCTTAGTTGTAAAGCATAAAGATACATTTCTCTCATAATCAATCCATCTCGGCCTTTATTATTATTACTACTACTAGTACGACGAAAAGATAACACTTAAGAAAGAGACAAAAGTTATAACCATTTATTAACTTGGAAATTATTTGATGGAAGAAACTCGTAAAGAAATCTAAGACTTAAATTAGGGCTTTGGTGTCATTAATATAAATCACCCTCAAGTTTCACGTTCCCCAAACCAAGCTCAAAAACGAGATCATTGTTTACCATAAGTTAGCACAACTAACACTTACTCATGTGGTTTAATTAATCACTTAGACCCTCTTATTCCTACGGTGTATCTCTTGTATTTTATTTTTGTCTTGAATGATTAGGAGGATGCATTTTTGACTTATTTCGATAATTTATTAAGGCCGAAAATAAAGTGGGACGATTTAATCAATAGTTAGCTAAAGGACAAAATCTTTTAAAACGGCTTCTCGAAACCTCATAAAGTTCATATCTTGGCATAACTCGTTTCACGATTTGAGACCTTTCTCAGACCGATATTTGGCTTGTACTTCAAACTTCAAATCTTGAGAGACGATCTTGAAATTATGATCTTCTCTTCATTTTGGTATACATCTTCATAAGGAGTGAAAGATGCTTCAAACGTTGACCACGACTTCATCATTTATCCTCTTCTTTATTTAGGATTTTGATATACAACGATCCGCCTCCTTTTCGGACTTGGATCTATTTATCCTCATACCTTGTTAGGGTCTTTTTGGATAGACTTCTCCATGATCTTTAGGGGAGTAATTGCTTCTCGTCGTGTGTCTTGATCCATCATATTGATTTGGATTAATGATCTTCACAATCTCTTAGGATCTTTAGCAAAAAGTGAATCCTCATGCCTTGTGAGGGCCTTTTTGGACTCGGGTATCCTCATGTCTTGTTAGGGCCTTTTGGATAAGCCAATCTTCGCGTCCCGCTTCAATAAGTTATGCCTTGGCTATGAACTCTAACTAATACCGAGCAACTTTTAAACGATCTTGTGCTAAAAGCTAAGTAACCTTTTAAATCGTACAACCTTATTTATTGCAAATATATTTATTAACAAGCGATGGGAGAAAAAGCTCATAACTAACTCACATAAGTTAATGAAAGAATACCAAACTTATAATTAACTCTATCATCTCTCGTTCTCCACAATTTAAAATCTCAAGGAATGAGACTCGTGGATGCTTAGCCTAATAAACAAATTAAGGTCCATATGGTTAAGGATACTAGCTAGAGTAAACTTGGGTAAGTAAACTCGGGTTGAGTCAAAATATTCACGACGGGCCTAATATATCAAAGATATCTAAACTTGTTAAAACCATTTTATTTATTTATTTATTTATTTTTACTTTATTCTTGAAATGGAAATTATTATGATGCGATAATAATAGGAAAGAAAATAAATAAAAATACCACTAGGCCAAAATAGATCAAAAATTTGAAAAACGTTGAAAAAATTTTAAATTTTCTGGTAAAATAGGGTCAAATTCATGGAAAAGGCCACTAAAATTTTGATAGAAATCCCCCTACACTTAATATAAACATTGTCCTCAATGTTTAAGCATGTGGGAGAATAAACTCCCCTACACTTAGGACATTGAGTACGTTGTTTAAAATCGAGCTAAGGAAGGGACAACTAAAGTGATTACATTTATTCGTCTTATTTATATACAAGATAGAATCACAATAGCAAAAACTTATCGAAGGAACCGGGTACACGGGAAACACGGGAACACGGGTCTCGTCAAAAGCACCAAAAGTGGATCATCAAAGCACATGTACCTACACAATCACAACACACAAAACAAACAACCTACACGGCCCCCCCTACACTTATTGTAGAAAATAAATAAAAGATAGATAATCAGGTTGCCTCCCGAGAAGCGCTTGTTTTTGTTAACCGAGTCACGAGCCTGACTCGACCCCGAATTAAATGGTCCATGGGGAAGCCTCGAATGTTATACCGGGATCAAAAATCTTATCCTCGGTCCCGGAGGAACATAATAAATGAGAGGCAGGAGGATAAGTCATGAAAGGTAGAAAAGTCCTCTCGACATAAGAAAAGTAAGTGAAGTCATGATCCACGGGAGGTGGGGTGGGTAAAGGAGACAAATTTTCATCCCCTAAAGACAATGGATGGTCACAATTTGGCAAAGCCGTAAAGGTATCAATCAAAGAATGGTCAATGTCACCTCCCGGGTCAAAGCACTCATCCTCATTTCCCGGTATGAAATGAGGAGAGTAAAAGCGATACATCACTTGCTTGGGTGTGCACGCGGTAGGACGGGGTGGCAACATAATATGAGAAATATCAGAAGACATATCTACCACCCGCGTCACCTCACCAGACCGAATCAAACGGAAAGTAGGGTCAAATCTCTCCACCTCCTCTACGATGGGAGGTGGCATGGCTAACAACGAATGCTCATCAATAGCAGGAGAGTCGGAGATATCAATGTCCTCAATCCCCTCTTTAAAGAAAGGATTCACCTCACTAGAGATGTAGGCGTCATCAAAATCAAATAAAGGGTTCGAATAAATCTTGAAATTTTCCTTCGGAACGTCTTCATCGGATAGTGACTCATCATCACTAGAAGTAAAATCATCATCGAGATCAAAAAGGGGATTAGAGAAAGCCAAAGAATCGTCTCCCAAGATGTCGGTGGGAGGTAATGAATCATTACTAGAAATAGATTCACACTCATCGTCACTATCAGAAGCAACCGCAGGCTCACTTTGGATTAGAATAAGAGTCTCATCACAAGGAATAGTGATAAGACCCTCATCCCCCATGATGAGAGAGGCATCGGTCTCCATAGTGGAAGAATCGAGAATAGGAGTGGTAGAATCCTTAGGCTCGAGAGCCGGCAAGTCGAGAGAAGGAATTACAATTGCACTAGGACATTGAGCACAAAGATCATTCCAAGAAATAGAATTCTCATCGTCATCATCATCATAATAGTAAGAACTCACAAGAGGAGGAGTATAATCACTAAGATTAGATACTTGCTCTTGTCGTTGTTGTTGTCGCTTTTCCTCCTCCTTTGCTTCTTTTAGAAGAACAACGGCTTCTTGAAGTTGCAAAATAATGGCGTGTGTTTCGTCTTTCAAAGCATTGAGTTGTTGAATCCTCTGAGAGGATTGATGATTGAGGGTAGGATGTGGGGGCTCACAGTTATGAAAACCAGAATTATAGCACGGATGTGGCTCATAGGAAGTCATCGGTTGAGAAGAATTAGAACACGAATTTGGTTCATAATAATCCATCGGTGAAGAAAAATGAGGACACGGATTTGGCTCATAATAATTCATTGGCTGACAATACGAAGTATCGTGAGGGCCCCCACAATGATTGCAACACGGGTATTGAGAAAAACCCGGTTCATGTTGCGGATAAGGATTGTCATAGACAGGAGGGGGTGAGAAAGTATTGTAAGAGGAGAAGTACGAATTTGTTGAATTGCAAAATGGACAAAATCCAAATTGTGTATTGTCGATATCAAAACCGCACCGCTCACAAGTACACCATTGACATGTTTGAAAACCATGCCATGGTCTCCCACACCGAACGCAAGACGAATCCATGAAGAATTATAAATAAGAGGGGTAGAGAAATAGAATTAAACCCGATAGAGGATAAAGAAGAATATTTTTGTATTTTTTTTTTTAGAAAAAAAAAATATATATACACAAGAAAAATCGAAAGAAATCGAACTAAAAAATCGTACGAGCGAAGCGGCAGCGGCGCCATTTGATAAAAGGATTTTGCTAGGATTTTATATTTAATGTTCGTTTTTCCTTGCTTCGACTCGAATTGATTTCCGGTTTAACGTACGATTATATTTGTTCTTGGTAAACGTATTTTTGTATTTTAAAACTAATTTAAAAACTATTTAAAATAAAAGCTATTTTAAACTAACTTAAATAATACTAAAAAGTCTTTTGAAACTAATTTAAACTAATTAAAAATATAAAACTTTTAAATAAAATCTATTTTTAAATAAAACTTAGACGAATGTAAATAAAACTATTTCTAAAAATAAATCTAATTTAAATTTAATACTAATTTAAAACTAAATTAAAATTTTTAAATGAAATTTTAAAAACTTTTTTTAAACTAAAGACTCATAAAAGTAAATTTAAAATGAAATCTATTTTAAATAAAAATAAAATGAAAAACAAATTTAAATTTATAAAAGTAAATAAATTTTTTTTTTATCTTTTAATATTTTTATAACAACTGAATTAAGAAAAATTTAAATAAAACTTTTAATTAAAATAAAACTAAACTTAAATTTGCATTTAAACTAAGCAAATAAAACTGCCAAAGTAAAATTAACTCTATATTAATTTAATGTTGCAAAGTTAAACATAAAAAAGGGTGCAGAAGAGATGGTAATTGTGTTGGTCTGTGAACGAGAGGTCTGGGGGTCGAACCCCAGCCCAGACGTTTTTGGCTGTTATATTTTTTTTAGCTTTTAATTTTGCTTGTTATTTTATTTTTTGGAATATAAGAAACCAACAGCAGCAATAAAAATCAGCAAAAAGGTAAAGCAAATAAGCAAATCAGAAACCAACTAAGCTAGACAAGGCTGAAAAGTTAAATCAAATAAGCCAAATAAGCAGTTAGCTAGGAAAACAAAATAAATAAGCTTAAATAAAACTAGTAGAAAAGCTGAACCAATAAGCTTAACAGTCTAAGCTAAATAAGGCTAATAAGCAGATTTAGTAAAAAAAAAATCAAACAGTAGGTAAGAAAGACAAAAAGCAATAAGCAAATAAAATCCAAAAGCAGTAAAAAACCGAATTAAACAAAACACCTCAACTAAGCAGATAATGAATCCAACAGAAACTTAAAATAAACATAAGCAGATATCAAACTAATACTACTCAAATCCCAAGACAGATAATAAAACAGATCAAAACATACCAAATAAATCTAAACAGTATCCTCAATCTTAACAGTAACTTAAACTTAAACAACATCAAGTAGAAAGTAAAAATTAAACTAGTCTAATACAATCTTAAACAAACAAATTAAAAGAAGAGAATCGAACCTTTTGGAGAAACCGTTGGGTCGAAGGATAGCGCTGAGCTTCCTTGTGAACCGAAATCGAACACCGCCATAATCAACTCGATCCACCAGAAACCTTCCTTGAACCAAACGAAATGCCTCGAACCATAACAGTAGCCTTCGATCAGATTCTTTTTCTTTCCTTTTTTTTATAATAATGATATCTCGAACAGTAACATAAACATAATTTAAAGAGACGAAAATTAATAATTAAAAAGATTAAGATAGATCGAAATTTGTAATGAATTAAAAAGAGACGAAAATTAATAAAATTAAACTTTCATTGATAATTAAAAATCATTATAATATTATGAAAAATCAAAAAACAATAATCCCTAAACTAATTTTGCAAAAATTAAATCTAAATTACCCTACTCCTAATTAATTAAAAAAACTGAAAATTAAAGAAAAGCTATCATCCATTACATGATGTGTGAGGGTTATATAGGCAAACCCTAATCTTGGTGCCCACGTTCTTGAATCTTGATCGTTGAATTCTTCTCTCTCTTTTTTCTTCACATCGAATGGCTGAGAATCAATCTTGAGATGAGGATAGAGGACCACTTTGGTGTTTGCTGCGAAAAACTTGGGGATTTAATCCCCAAGTGTGTGAATTACATGGGTGGATAAAAACCCCCAATTTTTACTTGTGATTTTTGGTGTAGGATTTTTAGGGTTTGTGTAAAAAAAATAACGGTGGCTGTGAAGATTTGTGAGAGAGAGAAAAATGGGTGTGTGGGTTCTTGTTATTATCGAAACTAATGGTGGGGAGGGTAAGAAAAATGGGTTAAAACCGTGTATGGGGAGTTGAGGTTTTGGGTAAATAAGTATTATTTATTGTGTATTGGGGGAAGACACGTGTGGGGAATAAAAGAGTGCGTTTGATTTGACCAGAGAAAGTGAATTTAAATTCACTTAATACCCGTCCCAATCTTTTGAGCAACTTTGGGCTTTAAAAGCCCAAATCTTCCATCCGTATGCTATGTTTTGGAATGTTGGGCCATAAATGGGCTTTTGCAAAAAAGTAAATGATATTATATCTACTATTGGGCTTTTGGGCCCAATAAGTAAATGTGGGACCCACTTGGTTTGAATATCTTCAAAAGGACTAAATCCGCTAAAGTCGAGCTCGATTCCGACTTTCTTGATCATTTCTTCAAATTCAAGTGGACTTAGCTGGTTTTCGTGATCTTGGCACACTTTTGGTCTTTTGATCTTGTCTTCGACTCTCTTTTGACTTTTCTTCGACATTTGACCGTGAAATCCCGTGTTTTCTCTTCTTTTGATTATTTGTACCTATTTAACACACAAAACATAAAACCACGCGTAATTCCGACATTTACGACATTAAACACATGATTAGGTCTTGTTTTTCCTTGATTTTAGTGGAAAAAGGATAAGTGATTACACACTTATTAATTGCTAACAGGTTTGTGACCCTTAGATTTCCAGCATTTTCTAATGTGAGTTTTAGCACTAACAGGTTTTACAATTCCAACTTTCTTAGGTTTTGGATTATTCGCGAGCATTACAGTGGGAGTAGACCTATTTAAAGGGCACTTGGTTCCTACAGTAGTGTCGGTGTTCCTAGTTAAAGGACACGCTTGTGTTTTGGTAGCCTTGGTACTCCTAGTTAAAGGGCACGCTTTCTTCTCTTTAGTGGGAGTGATCCTAGTCAAAGGTCACATATTTCCTACTATATTGAAAGTTCTACCAGTGGGGCGCCACATCCAACCAACTTGGGTTAACACTTTCCCAGTAGGTTTCCATTCTAATCCATTTTTGCGGGCATACATCTCATTCACATGGTCAATAAGGCAAGAATCATGACGACTAGAAAACATACATTCATTGCAATTCCAACATTTCAAATTAGAATTCACACTAGGCATAGAACGTTGCACAACCGCAGAGCCTTTAGGTTTAGCTACATGATTATTTTTATTCAAAACAGAAATAACATTCCTAGGATGGGCTTCTACTTTCTTCTTCACTTGACTACTAGATGGGGGCAAGATCCTATCATTCTTCTTGTTTCTTTTTAGCTTAGATCTTTGAGCCTTAGTAGTGGTGCTTACTCCTGTAGAAGGCAACACGGGAATATTAGAAGCTGGTTTTGATTCCGCCTTATCTTTAGTGACCAAAGTTTGAGATGGTTTAGTCCTAGGGCCCTTATTAAGTGGTGTGACGGCTATAAGGGTTCTCTTGATTGCACTAAAGGACGATGCTGAGATAGTGGCTGCGTTATCCACAACATTCTTACCTTTTAGAGTACGAAGTCTTTCCTTTAACTCAGCCAAGACCAGATTCTTATCACAAATTTGTTCCCCCAAATCAGATATTTCCATCGACTTTCGATTCAATTGTTCAATCAATGATTCTGTACAGTGGTATAAACACGTTTGGGCTTTACTGAATCGAAGAGTCGTGTTTTTTTCTGTTTTAAGTTATCAACTTTGGACAAAATCTTGGAAACTCGATTATTTAGATCAAGTTTAAAATTCTCAGCGGCCTCAAGTACGTTCACACAGTTAAGCTCCTTAGATTTCTCTATTTCTATCGGCAAAGATGTAGCAACTTTGTCACTTGGCTGACGCTGTTTTGATTGTAAATTCAATCGAAAATTCTTTTCAAAGTTTGCATCATCGATATTAACACCTTCGAATGACGTTTCAAAGATTTCTTGAATAAATTGTTTCTTGCATTCAAGCGAAATACAATGTGTTTGAATCTCATCAAAACGTTTTGAAAGCAAAGATATGAATCTTGAAGCTTTAAAAATTCAGCGTCAGATTCGTGACTAGTACTATCTACCACAGTATCCACAGATTCAACATTATGCACAATAGAATCATCATCAACACTTTTATTCACACACACGGAAACTATATCATGAGACATCACTTGCTTCAGAAGCTGATCATTTTGGCGTGAAACCCGTTCTATTTCAATTAAACTGTTTTCAAAAGCATCTTCCATTTCATTGAAAACACGTCTAGCTTCTTCTATTTCCAAAAAATAATCTTGATCAAGATTACTAAGACAAGCCTTAACATTGTCTACAAACGGAACAATTTCATTTCGGAACGCAGCTCTAGTGTGCTCAAAGTTCCATTCACCTTCCGTTATGGCCGAAGCCGTCGTACGTTCCAAAATGACCTTGTCAAAATCGGCTAAGTGTTGGTGAACCGCATTTAAGTTAAGGGACGCCTTGCTTACCGGTAGAATTAACTTTGTTAAATCCGTTTTGACAAGTGTAGGAGACGTACTAGGAAGGTTTTCATTTGACAAACTTTGGGGCACAAGAACTATCAAATCTGCTAATTCCTTTTGTAAGCGAATGCGTGTCTTTTTCAAAAATTGATCTTTGTTATGTTGATCATAATCAATTGTATGGAATTTTGAAAGAATTTTAGAATGAGTTTCATCCGCAAGTGATTGTGTCTCCTCAGTACTACGAACAAAAGGTGCTTCTTTCAATTTGCCAATTATGGTCATATCATAAAGACCGGGAATATATTCCTTAGCTTGTTTTGCATAACCGGGATTAGGTGGTAAATCTTGAAGACGTTTAAGTTCGATTTCTTTAAATGACTTAGTTAAAAGATGAACCTTTTCTGTGGAAGCGTATTGTTTTAAAAGCTGTTGTTCCTTGAATTTAAGAAGTTTGGTAGCATTAATTTCTGATTCAACCTTTTTAGACTCGAGAGTTTCGAAATCTATTTTAAGTTTCTGAAAATCATTGACAACCGACTCCTTTTCTTTTAATTCATTTGAAAGATTAGCTTTTAATGATTCTATTTCTTTCAAGTGTTCAATCTTTTCAAAACGAAATTGGTTAAATTCAGAACATGTTATTTTCTCTGCTTAAGGGACCATTTCAAAAGTTTTGACCTTTTCTTTATGCAACGCAAGCTCAGCAGTTAGGGTGGAATTGGTATCTACGGATTGTCTGAGGGCCATATGCATTTGATCAATAATATGTTTAGGCACCATGACCAAATCATGTTGAGCATAAGATTCCATACCCGTCACAGCATTTGGTTGAGGTTCACTCAAATGTGTAAGGTTGGGTACCACATCATTTGAGTTACTAGTTCCCGAATGCTGTTCGAGGTTGTCATGTTCATGCCCAACTTGATGTTGGTTATCATCAATATTATTAGATGTGGTTGGTACCTCACTGACGACATCAGAACCGTAGTGAGAGAGATTAGCAACGAGAGCAGCTTGGGCAGAATGAATGTCATCACAATCCGAATCATATGCGTCAAGATCATCCGCTTGATAAGCTGCATTAGAAGTGGAAACGACTGCAATGCCTTCAGTATCTGCTGCCCCTGGGTCTGCAAGAAATGCTAACTCCTTTGAATCCAAGATCTTCCCCTTAGACTGAGCATCAACCAAATACATCTTCTCACGAAACCATGCATCATCCCTTCTCCTCCTCGGTTGAGTGCATTCCCTAGCCATATGACCTTGTCCTCGGCAATTGTAGCAAGTCACAACCTTTTTAGGACCAATAGGACTTCCATTTCCACTAGCTTGAGAAGTCACAGCCGGATTGTTCCCAGTCCTTGTAGGAGGTCCATATGAATTTTGCCTTCCCTGAATAGGTTGCACCGTCACTTGACCATCTTGAACAGTGGTTTGTTGTCGAGGATTTGAGGAGGTACGGGGCTGATTGTTTGTTGGTGGAAATCCTCTAGTTGCAACAAGTTTTTACAAGTAAGCAGTGAGATGGTTTAGTACATCAGCTGGCGTATCATTTAGAGTAAAGACTGGTGCTTGGATTGGTGGAAGTTCATTAGAGTAGAAAGCTTGTGCTGGTTGTGCTTCAATAGGAAAGTATCCTTGCTAAGGGGTATAGCCCATTGGAGAAGTGTTGGCTTGTGATGGTGATGTCTGATATGGTGGTTGCGGTTAAAAAGATTGTTGATGAACACTTTGTTGAAATGCTTGCTGTGGCATCATTAGTGGTGGATAAGATGGTTGCTGATAGTTGTGTGGTGGTGGCTGCTGCAAGTATGATGGTTGCTGATAAGTATAAGCCATGTTTTGTTAAGAAGCATACATCGCAAGTGGATCATGAACTTGAGGTGTAGACAACCGAGCCTCGATCACATGGCATTCATGTTGTTGAAGAAAAGCTTGCAGTTGATCCACATTGGTGTTATGCAAATCCTTAGCCAATTTAACATCCGCCACGTATTTTTTCCATTCTGGAGGAAGAGTGTTCAAATACATGGTGTTCAATTGAAAGGTAGGAATTGCCATGCCATAGATATTTAGCTCATTCAACAATAGGGTAAATCTCAGATAATAGTCATTGAGAGTCTCCCCTGGCACATAGGCAAACTTATCAAAAGTATCATAAAGCTTACACTCTCGTTCTTGTTTAGTTAACGAGGTGCCTTGCATTAGAACACGAATTCTATCCCATAACTCTTTGGCAACTTTATGTTTGCTGACGAGTTTGTAGACATCTGGAGGAAGGGCTTGGAGAATGATGTTTGTATCATACTTATCACATTTATCTTGAATCTTCATATCTCCAGTCAACTCACCCGTTGTGCGAGGACGAGTAGTTGTACCTTCCGTCACAGTACCATAATCTAATGGTCCATTGAGCACCGATGCCCAAATGAGATGTCCATTCTCTTTGTTCAACTTGTAAAGTTCCATTCGGGAAGTCCAATCCTCGTACATAGACTTCTCCAACATTGGTGGACGATTATCCGTACCCGAGAGGATGGACTTATCCGTAAGAGATGTGTACTCCATTTCGATAAGTTAAGATTTACAAACTTGATCGATCAATGAAAGAAAGTAAACGTGTTTGTTGTATTGTGTTAAAACCGAGAAATAATGTTAAAATCCCGTAAATTATGTTCTCAATAAACCAAAAATTCCAAGATGAAATTGCACACAAAAATTTTCAAAAACACGTTTTTGAATAAATGTAGGATCGTACTCAGATCGCAGTCGTGATCGTACTTAGATCGCAGTCGTGATCGTACTCAGATCGCAGTCGTGATTGTACTCCCTATGATCGTACTTAGATCGTAGTTGAGATCGCACTCCCTATGATCACACTCAGATCGGACTCCCAGATCGTACCCAACGATCGTACCCTGATCGCACTCCCTTATCACAGGCAGTGATCATAGTCTGATTGAAACCTTGATCGTACTCTACAATCATGGTGATGGATCGTACTCTGAGCTAAGTGAGCTATCGCACTGAGCAATCTTACCTTGATCGTAGCGAGCTATCATACTGATGGATCGTAGCGAGCTATCGTACTGAACAAACTTACCTTGATTGTAGTGTGGATCGTACTAAGCAATCGGACTGATGGATCATACTAGGGATCGCAAGTAGAAACCCCCAGGGTTTATGCAAACACAAAGTCAGATCGAACTGGATACTAACTTACCTTTTTTCTCGGACAGTACAATAACACAATCAAATCAAGATTCTAAGCCAAAAAATGAATCAAACACCCAAAAATTTTGTGTTTTTAACCCAAATAACAATACCAAATCACTATAACAAGTAATAAGATGAAGTAAATCAAGATTAACCCATAAAAAGACAAAAAAAAAATTGGTTCGTGTGAAAATAGATCAAAAATGGCGAGAGAATCAAGAACACAAACACAAGAACTAAACAATCATCCCATGGCTCTTGATACCATTTGTAGAAATGTAAATCTTGCTTATGTTTTTAGAGAGAGAAAGAGATGGTGGATTTCACACTTTTAGAGAGAGAAAGTTAAGAGAACTATGTTTAAATTATGAAACCACACACCCTCTCCATCAAAGGAGAGGGTTTATATACCCAAGCCTATGAGATGGGCTTGGGTTTACATTAGGCCACCGGCCCATACAATTCATGGGCTCGGTTTTGGGCTTTGTTTAATAAATGTAAATAACTAAACTACGAGATATAACATGGACTATTGTTGGAGTGACGATCCTTACTAATACGTAAAACGTATTTCCAACAGAATGCTTAGGAAGCTTCCTCCCCTCTTTCCTTTCTCTTTAATTGCATGCTTAGTCCTTCCTTCTTAATCTCTTTGTTAATTGCACCATTAGTCCTTAAGCCTTTAAATATTCTTTAATCTTGGACTTTAATGACTTTTAGCAAGGGATTTCTTTGAACTCGTCTTTTAATTCTTCAATAAATTAGACTTGAGTTTTTCGGCTTTTGAGAAACTTCGTCTTTTGACTTTTTCTTCGATAAATCTTCAGAATTGGTCTTGGACTTCCGTTCTTTTGCACTCTTGACTTCTTGACTTCCTCTTTCTTCTTTTTCTTCGATAAAAGCCCGTGAATGCCCGTGTTTTCTCCACTTTTCACAATTTCGTCCTAAATCACAACAAAAACACAAACCACGCATAATTCCGACATAAAAGACATAAAATACACGTTTTGGCTCGGTTATTATTGTAATTAAGTGGTAAAAGGATGGAATGTTTACACACCTATCAAATCCCCTACACTTGACCATTGCAATGTCCTCATGCAATGCATTAGTTACAAAGCACGTTTACATTTTTCATCACAATCAATCCACGTTGGCCTTTATTAAAGAGATAGAAAATCATAAACATTCAAAGTAAAGAAATCAAAAGCATACCTTGGGTTTTGGAAATGTCATGAATAATCATCATCCTCAAGTTTTCACTTTCTCCAAACCAAGCTTAAAAACGAGATCATTGTTATTATAAGTTAGCAAACTAACACGAACTCATGTGGGCCAATTATTCCCTTAGACTCCCTTATTCCTAGGTGTATCTCTTATATTTTATTTTTGTCTTGAATGATCACGAAGATGCATTGTTGACTTATTTCGATAGTTATTTAGTCCGAAAACAAAGTGCACGATTTAATCAATAGTTAGCTAAAGGACAAAATCTTTTAAAGCTGCTTCTCGGGACCTCATAAAGTTCATATCTTGGCATAACTCGCTTCGCGATTTGAGACCTTTCTCGGACCGATATTTGGCAGCGACTTCATACTTCAAACCTTGAGAGACGTTCATGAAGTTATGGTCTTCTCTTCATATAGGAATTTCTTCACTTGAAGTTTTGAGAGATTCATACTTGGACCACGACTTCTTCATTTTTCTCCAATCTTTATTTTGGACTTTGATATACAACGATCCACCTCCTTTTTGACTTGGATCTATTTATCCTCATACCTTGCTAGGGTCTTTTCGGATACACTTCTCCATGACTTTTGGGGAGTGTTTGCTTTTCGTCATGTGTCTCGATCCTTCATATTGATTTTTGATAAATGATTCTTCACATCACTTTTGGATGTTTAGCAACAAAATGTAGCCCTCGTGTCTTGTTAGGACCTTTTTGGACTCGCCAATCTTCGCGTCCCGCTTAAATAAGTTATGCCTTGGCTATGAACTCTAATTCATACCGAGCAACTTTTAAACGATCTTGGGCTAGAAGCTAAGTAACTTTTCAAATCGTACAACCTTATTTATTGCAGATAAGTTTATTAGCAAGCGATGGGAGAATAGGCTCATAATTAACTCACATAAATTCACGAAAGAATACCGAACTTATAATTGGCTCTATCATCTCTCGTTCTCCACAGTTTAAAATCTCAAGGAATGAGACTCGTAGATGCTTAGCCTATTAAATCAAAGTTTTGGGTTTTCGAGTCGCCTATAGGATCTTGCAAACTCTTAGACTTTTTCAAGTTTAGAAATCGCATTTTAAAGTTCCCTTGATAAACGACTCTCTAGGATCAATAATAGGAACTTGCGAAAAGTTCTTGTTCTTAACCCGTGAGAGTTAAGACTTTTGCGTTTTATAGCTCCCTATATAAAAGACTAGTAAAACTTGACTTAAACACTTAATGATACTAACTAGAGTAACTTAGATAAGTAAACTCGGGTTGAGTCAAAAGATTCACAACGTTTTGAAAATTAAAACCACTTTATTAAAGATTTATTCTAGCAAAGAAAGAAAATAACTATACAAAGGTAAAAACTAATAGGCCAAAATAGATCAAAAATTTTGAAAAATTTCGAAAAAATGATTTTCCGGTTAAAATGAGGACAAATACAAGGAAAAGGCCACTTAACTTAGATAGAAGTCCCCCCTACACTTAATATAAACATTGTCCTCAATGTTTAAGCATGTGGGAGTAAATTCCCCTACACTTAGGACATTGTGAACTTTGTTTAAATCTCGCTAAGGAAAGGACAACTAAAGAGATTCCTATTGTAATATTTAGAAAATATAAAATAGTGAATCGAAAAGAGTTTAGGATAGAACCGGGAAAATGGAACACGGAATCACGGGTCGTCAAGAATCATCAAGAGTGGATCATTGAGCGCTCGAATCCTTGATTAAGTGAGGAGAGGAGAGGAAATAGCAAACCAACGGGTCTCCCCTACACTTAGGATAAAGAAAGCGAAAAGATAGATACGTGGGTTGCCTCCCAAGAAGCGCTTGTTTTTGTTACCGAGTCGTGAGTCTGAATCGACCTTGATCATCATAGGAAGAAGCATGAAACATATCCACCAGGATCAAAGACATAGTTTTCATCCATCAAATAGCACAAGCTTAAGGCGAACAAGGCAACCCAAAGAAGAGTAGGCAAGGTTCCCTTAAGCAAAGATGGAGCACGGTGGAAGCAAGGGTGAAGTGGTTCAAGCAGATTTCCATAAGTTCCAAAGATATTTACTTTTATTTCATCAGGTGGATACTGAGATGGCTGTAGAATATCGATACCGGGGTCGAACACCTTTTCCTTTAAGGGAAAATAGCACTCCGGCTCAGCAGAGTGTGAAGATGATCCGCGAAGAAGCACAACCTCGTCCTCAGAAGGGGGACAAAGAGGTGTTAACTCATACGTGTTGCGGATATTGGTGTCGACCGGTTTCTTCTCCTTTGAAAGAATGTGCTTCAAATCCAAAGTAGAATCAAGACGATAATCTTCAAAATCTAAAGGAGGAGCATCACTCTCATGAGGGAAGTAAGTATTGAGAAAAGCAGAGAAATCTTCCTCAAATGAGTAATCGTCCAAAGTAGGATTGAGTGATAGCGGAGGATCTTCATCATGTGAAGAATCGCTCGAAAGAGTATCAGCCTCATCGAAATCATCGAAAGTGGGCATCTCGGGATACTCGGAAGTAAGGTCATCATAATCATCCGAATCTGAGCTAGAATCATCATCATAAGCATCAAAGATCGGTGGAGAATCATAAATGGGAGAAGGTTCCATATTGGAAAGAGAATCATCCACATCATCATGAAAAAGTGGATTATCAATGCAAGAGTCGAATAGAGGATCGTTGTAGATGACAAAACCATCGAGCACGTTAATCATATTCACTGATTCTCGTCCAAAGGATTTGCTTGTAAGCTTCCCTATTTTAAAAACTTGTGAATCATTCCCGACTCTTAAGATTAACTCACCTTCGGCAACATCGACAAGAGCTCGTTCGGTTCTCAAGAATGGCCGACCAAGTATTAAAGGAATACGAGGGTCCATTTCATAATCAACAACGACAAAATCGACCGGGAAAGTAAATGTGCCAACTTTAATAAACACATCTTCGGCTATACCAACGGGGTAAGCGAGAGTGCGATTAGCAAGTTCAAGAGTCGTCTTTGTTGGAGTGAGGTCGGGTAATGATAGTGTTTTCCAAACACTCAAAGGCATCAAATTAATACTGGCCCCGAGATCAGCAAGGGCAGTAAATTCTTCAGTTTTGTTGAAAACGCAAGGCAACACAAAACGACCAGGATCTCCAAGCTTTTCCGGAAGTTCTTTGAGAATAACTGCAGAGCAGTTTTCATTTAAGTGTGTGTTGGCGAGCTCAATCAACTTTTCCTTCTTGTTAAGCAATTCCTTGAATGCTTTGACAAATTTCGGCATATGGACAAGTGCTTCGAGAAAGCTAATGTTGAAGTTCATTTGAGAGATCATCTTCACATAGCTCGACACTCGAGAGTCATCCTTGGTTAGCATTTTGGTCTTGCATAAGCGAGAAGGATATAGGATATTAGGTTTGGGTGGTGAAGGTGTAGCAGGTAAAGGTTGAGATGTTGAAGGTTCCTTCCTAGATACATCGCCATGGCGAGGCAGAGACGGTAATGGTGCACTAATACTAGGTGTAGAAGGAGTAGGGATAAATGGTGGTGGAGGAGGTGTAGATGATAGGGGCGGGATCCGTGGATCGACAATGGTAATTCCACTACGAGTAGTAATAGCACTCACATTTTCTCGCGGGTTGGTGACGGTGTTTGAAGGTAAAGAACTCGAAGAAGAAGGTTGAGCGGCGGGTAGGAAACTAGCAAGCATATTCTTTAAATCATTTGTTTGATTGCTGAAGGAGGATTGAATATTATCTCGAAGCTCGAATCTGATCTCATTCCCTTGCTTGGTAATATATCCTTTCAAATTGATGATTTGGCTCTACAGAGTCTTGATTTGCTCACCTTGGGTTCCCATGATGGCTTCAACATCGGGGTTAATGGGTGGGGTTTGTTGAGCGGGTGGGTGATAAGGATTAGAATCTCTTGGTGGGATTTGGTTGCTTCTATTGTAGTTGTTGGCGGGGTTTTGGTTTTGAGGAGAAAAACCGGGTGAAAGGTAGTTGTTTGATCGGTAACTCAGCAAATTTCTATCCCCTTGAGGTCGAGCTTGGTAATTTTCTGGTGAATAATTACCATAAGCAGCATACACATTTTCCGGATTTCCTTGTGTAGAAGGACAATCGGTGTATGAGTGTGGACCGCCGCATGTTTCACAAGAAGGTGAAACCGCTTTAACTTGTTGTTGGTTTGAAGCGAGAAGCAAGATACTTTTGCTCATTTCAGTCATCATGCGGGTGAGTTCGGTCATATCAGGGTTTGCTGAAGTGGAAGAAACATTGACTCTCGGGTTGTTCCTTGAAGAAGCAGAGGAATCCCAATTTTTGTGGTGAGTAGTCGTGTTCTCAATTAGCTCTCTACACTCCTCGGGTCGCCTTTTCATGAATGTGCCACCGGCGGCTGCATTAATCGTATCACGATCTCCAAAAGTCAAACCGTTGTAGAAAGTATCAATCAATGTGACTGGAAGCATGTTGTGGTTTGGACAACGATCAATCAAGACATTATATCTTTCCCAAGCATCAAAAAGAGATTCATCGGGTTCTTGCATGAAACCACTGATTTGATTGCGAAGGCTCGTGACCATGGATGGTGGAAAGTAGCGCGACAAAAATCGTTGAGTCATGTCATCCCAAGTATGAATAGGATTCTTCGGGAGACGATCAAACCATTTCTCGGCATGATGTGATAAAGTATGTGGGAAGAGTTGTAGGCAAAGAACATCCATTGTAGCACCAGGCAACTTCATGCTTTGGGTGATTGTAATGAACTTGTCGAGGTGTTTGTTGGCATCATCATCAGGCAATCCACGGAATGGGTTAGTTTGCACTTGTTGAATCATGTGGTGCTTCAACGAAAACTCCGGAGCGTTGATTTGCATCGACTCAATCGGTCCTCCTCGTCCAAACATGGTAGGTTGACAAAGCTCCTCCATTGTCCGAAGATCGGGCTGTGGAAGAACATTGTTATTATTGTTGAGGTGCGGTGGATTATTGTTGTTGACACCTGACATACTTAAATCTTCTCGAGTCTCGGGCTCTTGATAATTAGAAGATCTAGTACGCATACACCTACAAAGACAAAAGAAAACAATACCAAACACAAAGACAATATATATACACAATAAAAATAAAATCTTTTTAGATTTTTGAAAATTTTAATTTTTATGGTTTTTTGAAATTTTTATGCAAGAAAAGTAACGCTCGCAAGTGAACGGATCCCAAAAAAAAACGCGTCTCTCACATTAATCTTTACGAAAAGAGTCGGCAGATGCGCCATTTTAATATGAGGCTTTTTGCCAGGAAAAAAGATTCGTTTAAGTATGTCTCTTTGAATTGAAAACTATGTTATCTATGCGACTCAGCTGTTCTTTAGTGAAACAAATAGTGTGTCGTTGTAGTATTTAAAATAAATGTGCAAAACAATTAAAGTAAAATGACTTTAGAGTAAATCTAGGTCTAATTAAAATAACAGGCAAGTATTTAAAAGCGAAGCTAAAATTAAAGGGCACTAAATGTAAATAACGCAAACTTAAATCTAACTAAGGCAAACTTAAAACGCAACTAAAACTAAAGCTTAAACTAAGGCAAGGCTAAAATAAATCTAAGGCAAATAAACTTAAAGTGCGAGTAAGGAAAAAGGCGGGAAAAATAAAGCTCGAAATTAAAAGCAGAAAATTAAAATAAAACTGAAAATAAAGGAACCTGAAAATTACCTATCCGGAATAAATACCCTTATTCGGAATATTTGGCTTACTTGGAATATGTCACCTATCCGGAATAATCCTCTATCCGGAATAATGGTCTTGATTCGGAATGATGTGGCTATCCGGAATAAGTCCCTCACCGGGAATATTCGGCCTACTCGGAATGGTTCCCTATTCGGAATATTGTCACCTATTCGGAATACGAACTCTACCCGGAATAAACTCCCTATTCGGAATAATGTCCTTACCCGGAATAATCTTGCTCTATCCGGAATAAAGTTCATATACGGAATATCACCCCTATGCGGAATAATACCCTATTCGGAATAATACCCCTATGCGGAATATCCACCCTATGCGGAATAATGTGACTATTCGGAATCTTTGCCCTATCCGGAATATTGGAAATTCCGGATGGACCACCCTTTTAATCCTTGGTTCGGAATGTTCCTGGGAAGATCAGTACCTGGGAAAAAAATAGCAGCGAAGAACAAGGAAGGCAAGGATCATACGGATCTAAACAAATCTAAGCAAAATCCACCACAAGATTAAATCAAACTAAACAATAAACATCTATTAAGCATAAACAAACAATCCAAAACAATCAAACTAACAAAACTAATCAAGATAATCAAAACCCACTTTGATCAAAATAAGAACATAAGAACATGAACATGAACATAAACAATAAAAATCAAAGATTAAGAAAGGTAGAATGAGAGATGAACAATAAAGATAAAGATTGACAAGAATTAAAAGAAAAACTTACTTGAAATTAAATGGTAATTAAGGTGTCAGACAAGTATTTAAATTTGACAAGTATTTAAATGACAAGGTAATTAAAATTGGAAGAACTAATTGTCACTATTAGCCAACAAAACGAAAATGATTAAGAACTAATCTATATATAGGGGATCATTAAGGAATGCTTAGGAAGCTTCCTCCCCTCTTTCCTTTCTCCTTAATTGCATGCTTAGTCCTTCCTTCTTAATCTCTTTGTTAATTGCACCATTAGTCCTTAAGCCTTTAAATCTTCTTTAATCTTGGACTTTAATGACTTTTGGCTCGGGATTTCTTTGAACTCGTCTTTTAATTCTTCAATAAATTAGACTTGAATTTTTCGGCTTTTGATAAACTTCCGTCTTTTGACTTTTTCTTCGATAAATCTTCAGAATTGGTCTTGGACTTCCGTTCTTTTTGCACTCTTGACTTCTTGACTTCGTCTTTCGTCTTTTTCTTCGATAAAAGCCCGTGAATACCCGTGTTTTTTCTACTTTTCACAATTTCGTCCTAAATCACAACAAAAACACAAACCACGCATAATTCCGACATAAAAGACATAAAATACACGTTTTGGCTCGGTTATTATTGTAATTAAGTGGTAAAAAGGATGGGTGTTTACACACCTATCAGTACCCTTAAGATCGTACGTACTAGATTAAAACTTTCCTAATATAGCATGATTACGATTACGTGTTAGGATTTTACGTATTACGTACGTGTTAGAACACGATAAGTATTTACTAAGCACAAGCACGTAATAATTATTTGACAATAATTAATCACGAACATGCGATCATGAAATCATGAACGTAATTAAAACACGAACTATTATTAATTACGTATATATATTTATTACGAGCGTAAATAAATATATTAGATCACGATAATTACGTAACGAGAACACTTAAAACGCGAACACAAATAATCACGAACGAATAACTAAACGTCGAGACACGGAAAAAGGTACGGGTACCCCATGTGGGGCCCCCTACCCGCGGCTACAAGGAGCATTTGTATTTTTACTAAAGGAGGGTTATGGTAAAAACACTACTCATTTTTACATTACAGAAGATTTTAACAAAAACCTAAAAACCCTCCTCTCTTCTTCTTTTGGCCGCAACCTTCAAAACACCACAAGGGGGTGTTTGTTGATCTTAGATCTTGGAATTCTAGTTGGTGTTCTTGTTTGTTCTTCGTTCTTTTGATCCACGTATTCGGTAAATTCTTTTTAAACCTTTTTCTTTTGATTTGATCTTTTATTAATTAAGAACATGTTATGTTTTTATAAAAACTTAATTAAAATCATAGATCTAACATGAATTGGGATTTAATAAAATCAAAGTAATGTTTTAGGGGGTGTTTGTTTTGGCCGCAGCCTACACCGAACCCGAGAGGGTTTCGGTTTGGCCATCCGACCACCACCGAGACCATATGGTCCCGGTTGGTTGGTGTGGGTCCCACGGCAGCATCAAGACAAGGGGTACCTCGATTTGGTTCGGGGTACGATGTTGATTTCATGTCCGGTTCATGGTTTTTGGTCTAGATCCGGTTCATGGTGTATGTTTAGTTTTTATTTTTTTTATGATCGTATGTTAAAAATTAAATTAATAAGATGACATGATTAATTTAATAACATGACTTAGGTTATTTTAATTATTAATAATCATGAAATTAATTAACCTAAGTATTTTTATATTTTAGACTTATAATTAAATAAATATTTAAAAACCATGGTTATAATTAATTAATTAACATGACTTAGGTTTTATTATTAATAAATAATATTACATGTTTTAACCTAAGTATTTAACTTTATTTAATTAAAAACATGTTATACTTTAAATAAATATTTTAACCTTTAGTTTAATTTAATTACATGAAATAATTATTAAACTATACATTATATCATATGACTTAGAAAATAATCATAAAAACACTTATGCTTATATACTTAGCTTATTTAACCAGCTTATTTCTAATTATGGAAACTTTCTATTTTTAGAAACTTATTTATTTCAGGCAGCTAATCTATTTATGGAAACTTATTTAATTAAGGCAGCTGATCTATTTATGGAAACTTTCTATTTTTGGAAACTTATCTATTTTAAGCAGTAATTCTATTTTTGGAAACTTTCTATTTTTGGAAACTTTCTATTTTTGGTAACTTTCTATTTTTGAAAACTTTCTATTTTTGGAAACTTTCTATTTTTGGAAACTTTCTATTTTTGGAAACTATCTATTTTAGGAAACCTGCTATTTTTGGAAAGTTACTTATTATTACACAGTAAGTATAGTAATACATGAAATACCAAAAATACTTAATCAGATTAAACAGAATATAAGATAAACACGGTTTAAGGCTTTAAAACAGTAAAACATGGTAAGAACACATAAAATAAGCTAAGACATGACATAAAACCAGCTACGTATTTAGTAAGCAGATACTTATTCATGTATGTATTTATGTAGCACTAGTGATACGGAAGTAGGATTCCTCGCAATTCATCTTCTTCGTTCACTGGACATTAGGTACGGATTCCCGTCCTTTCAGTATGGACATTCTTTCCTTATTAGGATTCCCCTATGTAGCCAAATGTTTTCCCGTAGTATAAGTTACGTGTTTGATTGCTTATGTTTAATTAAGAATACCTATAGCCATATACATGCATGACCAGTTTCACCTAGTTATGGAGGTACCATAACCATAACATTAGAGGCATTGATGTTATGACTTCACCACGGCGGAGTGATTGCTTGTGGCGTCCCTTCAGCTTTTGTCCATTTATATTATATTTATCATGTGGGGCGTGTGGGTGCATCCTAGTTACACGTTTTTAGTCAGGATTTCATGGTGAATGTGGTGTGTGCCTAGCATCCTTCACAAGGAGCTGATCCCTCCTACCCAAAAACCAGTATATTAAACTAGAGGCAGCCCCTCTAATTTGCATGATGAGGTCACCCGTCCAAGTATTCATGCACGGTGGATTTTCATGACCTATATTGGCTAATGGTAAAATATGACAAACAGTTTTTACAAGATAAACATAAGACTTTTCAAACTATAAAACCAGTTTTATCAAGACTTAACCAGGTTACTAGGGACTTAGTTTTCTTTCGCTGTTATATGTTATACGCTTATCTTATTCATGCTTTATTGTACATCCGTGCACTGAGCGTATTTGCTCAGCCGTTTTCCTTTTCTATGTTCCCAAAACGGCAGGTACTCAGGGACGCTCGTAGACACTAAGAGTACATGCATATGGACTGGAAGCTGTCTAGCCTTCTTTAATTTATGCATTTCCTTTCTTATGATACAATTGCTATGGACATTGTTTAGTCCTTTCCTTTATTATACTATGTTTGTGTGTGATGAGCTTTACGTTTAGACTACCGATGTTTGATTCCGGTATTTTCCTTTTATGGTCAAGTAATGTTTAGACATTTTTCCTTGTATGCTTTGATGACACGCCATAATTGCATGTGACATTTCCATTATCAAAATGGGGTGTTACAAATAGTCTCCCAAAATCCACATGGAGGGTATTCACCATTGTTTAGTGACAATGATGCCTTCTCATTCTTTGTTGGACAAGACAACAGGCCAAGATTAACTCTTAATGACTTGTTCCAAATGGATGATGCTGATGTTAAAGAGATGGATCTTAAATGGCAAGCTGCTACGATGTCAGTAAGATCTAATAGGTTCTTCAAGAAGACTGGAAGAAAAATGACTGTTGATCCTAATGAGCCATTAGGATATGACAAGTCTAAAGTTGAATGCTATAACTGTAGAAGGAATGGACACTTTGCAAGAGAATGCTCTAGAGATAAAGCTGAGACTAGCAATCAGAAGTTCAAGAACAGCTATAGAACCAGTCCAAGAATAACTGAAAGCTTTCCAAAAGGAAACAGCAAGAGTCCTAAAGGAATCAAAGCATTGGTTACTGTAGATGGAGTGGTGAATTGGGCAGAAGAAGAAGAAGAAGAAAAAGATCTTGGATTAATGGCTCTCTCACATGAAGATACTGAGGTACATCCTTGCTCTAAAGATTGTATTCTTAAATTTAATAGCCTAAAAGTAGAACAAGAGGAACAATATCAAAAGGTTAACGCATGTACTATAGAAGTAAAAGCTTTCAAACATGGTGTTGTTAAATTAGATGAAAATATAATTTTGTACAAAAAGGCTCAACAAAACTATGAAGAGAAAATAAGGATTTTGACTCTTGAAATGAGGGAAAAAGATGTGGAAATAAAAGCTTTTGAAAGACAACTTTTAAAAATAAATTCAGAAAATGAAGCTTTAAAAACCAGTCTTTGTAATGAAAGGGAAGTGATTAGTCATTGGCAACAATCCTATAAGGGATTAGGAAAATTGATTAATTTACAAATGGGGTATTATGATAAAACAGGCCTAGGATATATTGAGGATCAACCTGGGATAACCTTAACTAACAAAGACTTATCAAAAGGGATTTTTGATAGTTCTAGTAAGGTACATTATACACCTGAAAATGATAGATATGCTGAAGGAATGAAGGCAGTTCCTCCACCAGTATCAGGAATTTTCATGCCCCCTTGTAATGATACAAGTATAGAGTTAGAAGAACCTAAGATTAATAATGTCTTTAACTCTAGTACTCTGTCCCAAGAAAATACTGTTGTGACCAAGAATATTGTTTATCCACCTTTAATGAACAACTTTGTTTCTGAGGAATCTAAGACTAGTTCTGCTTCTAAGCTGGTAAAAACTCCTAGTAAGATATTGGAAAACAATGTACAACATACTAAAGTCAAAAGGGGTGGGCTAGGTTTTGAAAAAGTAAAGTCAAAACAACCTTTTGGGTCTTCTTTAAGATGAAAAGGATGTTATTTTTGTGATAGTCTAAGTCATTTTATCAAAGATTGTACATTACATGAAGATAAAATTGTGAAACAAAAGGCTACACAAAGGGTCATGAAAAACAGTAATGGGAAAATGCACAGGTTTATAGGAATCAGAAAACTAAAGATGACAAACCTAAGATTGATCACACAAGGGTAGTTAAACAGGTTAAAAATAATCCTACCAAAAGTTTTGTTCCTAGAGCAGTACTTATGAAGCAAGGACTATGTCATACCCCACCATGGCGGAATATGGGGCGCGACGTATAGATATCATCACAACAATAGCGTGTCTATAGAGATAACTAAATGATATAAGAAATGTCATAAAATGGTGACACAAATGTCATGACAATATCTCAACAATGCAGGAGTCTAGGTAAGTAGGTAACAGTCCTACCGCTTACCCAAGACAAACAAATAACATAACCAAACAAATATATGTGTGCCACAGTATCACTTATTAAAAGAACACATAAAAACTAAGAAGTAAACGGGGATTCTCCTTCTATATGCATTCCTAAGCTTCTCCAATCCTAGCCACTTATGTTCTCATGCTTAACCATAGTATCACCTGAAAGAGACACTAAAACACGTCAACATAAAGTTGGTGAAAGTCATAGGTTTAGACTCCAACGCTAAATCAATTACAAGCTATGAATAACAACCATCAACACAATAACATATGGACAATGTGCTACAATTATGTATTAACAACTAGCATTCAAGATCAATCATTCCAAACCAAAATCCAAGGCTCCTACCTTGCCAAACAACATGGTAACATAGATGATCACACTATGTACCTATCCCAAGGCCACTACCTTGTCAAACCACAAGGCCACTACCTTGTCAAACCACAAGGCCACTACCTTGTCAAACCACAATAACTGAGACGACACGTGTCCCCCGATCCAAATCATAAACAATCAAAAATCACATAGCAGTTAATCACATAATGTACACACAAGTCCATCTCAAATCACAAACACATTCACATCATCAATTTAGAAAATAACTCAACACAGTGTCTCTTCCATCCCATCTGGAAGTCAAAATCAATAGTAAACATGGGACTATGAAACTCACCTGATAGCTTCTTCACAAGTCCTCGCACTAGCAACAAGCTAACAAACCAAAAACACGAAATCAATACACGAACCAATCACTAAGATGGCTCATCAACCTATGATGGACATCTAGTCTATTCCCGTATAATTACCTCATTGTTAAGCTCTAATCACCCCATTACCCTTCCTTAACAAGTCCTTAACTTGGTTAAGTTTAATAGCTATCCCGTTCATAATTTTACACAAAACAGTCCCAGTTTTAGGTCTCAAAACATTAAGTCAAACGTCCACTTAAACATACCCATGGTTTCTGTAAAAGGAATATTCACACTTTTATACATGTTAGCTAAAACCTCCCACTTGCCCTAACCTTAAAGCTACTTTTAAGGCCTAGATATATGTGTATATATTGCTACCTATCCAGAATTCACTGATTTTAAACGTATGAAAAGTTCATTACCATTAGAGGGTCTTACCCTAAACCACAATCTTAGCCCAAGTGCAGATCCTTACTACAATATATAAACCATCTCTAATGTTCGTGATAAGATCCCAATGCAACCCTAAGTACCCTAAACAACCCAAAATTTAAAAAGAAAACAGGCTGATTACAAAACTGTTTTGACCTCGGACTGTTGTAACCTGTTTTTGACCCACTTCCCGACTTCTAATTTAGTTCTCGTATCTTGATTTAGAAATCCAACTCAATTACCTATCCAGGGCTAGTTTGATCGCATCTTGAATGTTGTTAGAACTCGAGATATGATCAAAACAATAGACTCAAAATTCTGCCCAGTTTTTAAAAACGGGTTTTAAACAAATTGATCTAATTAATCACCTATAACCCTTCTAATACAAGCCCTAGATTATATGATCATCATATTATGATTAATACATCATTAATCTACTGTTTTTATATAAACCCTAACCCTTAATCCATCATAAGAATGATTAATTAAACATAAAAACAATTTAATTAAAAAGGTTAATGAAGGTTTTTACCTTAAATCAATGGAAGATGAAGAAAACCTAATTTTTATGAAGAACCCTAATTCTTCTCTTCTTTAGTCGACTATAAACACCAGGGGAAAAGAAAAATTCGTTTGGTATTGTGTATATTGTTCCTTATATAGCAAAACAATCCTTGTCCAAGTAAAACACTTGTTTCCTTTTTTCCTCTTTTCCTTTTTTTCTTTCTTTTTTTTACCGACCCTACCCCTCAAAATTCGCTTTTTTATTTCTTTTTATTATCAATATATGTATTAATAATATTACCTTAATTTACCTTAATTTATTTCAGCTCCTAAAGCTCCCAAAACCTCAAAACCGTAAAACTAGTCAAATTTACGCGTTTTACCGTAAAAGACGTAAAATATACACTTTTAAAAAAATCTCAAATTTTGAAATAAACTTTATAACTAAGTCCTAAATGACTTAAAACCATCCCGAAAAATATTCATTTGGATAATTACCTCACCCGAGACCTCTAAATGCTAAACCGTAAATCCTAAAAAAATACTATTACTATAATACTTATACGTATACGTAAACACCACAATATCACCATTTTCATTTCATAGTCACCACTTGTGAGCTCATGAACATGAAATAACCGTTCCTCGATTTACTTATGAGTACTCTATACTCATAAACGATAACCACACCAACCTCGTTCACACAAAATAAACACGTAAACACACAATTCAAGTAAGCACACATAAAATCACCTAAAAGTAAGACCAAGTGACAAACCCAAAACCACGGTTGTCATATCACTCCCTCCTAATAGAAATCTCATCCCGAGATTCACTCCCAAACTCAAACTTATTCTCAGCAAACAAACGAGGATGCATATCCCTGATAAAACCTTCATGTTCAAACGTGAACTCAGTTTACACGAAAATAATCTCAACCAACAACACATGAGCCTTAACCGTCCGCGAGGAAACTTATAAAAACCATAAAGTTATGTAACCAACCTAACTAAATCTCGCAACTCATCAAACAAGAACTGTCTTGAAACCAAGTTAGGAGCCGTCACATAACTCAACGGGTTTAAAACTGTCACCCCGATTTCAATCTTACTCATAAATACCATAAATCAAAACTCATCAAAATATAACCACGTATAATAAGGTCTAAAGAACTCTCAAATCCTTCCCAACTCATCTCTATGTTAACCCTCCAAGTGTTCATTACTGCAAAATACCCAAAACACAAGTTTAAACCATGTTGTCCGAAAATTAACCTTGAACTCAACACTTGTACAATTAATTCGACCAAGCTACTGACATCCAATTACGAAACTTTCTGAATATTTGAAAAGTATGTTCCGAGTACATAATTTTAGGCTTTTGAACCACCCAAAAACCTTTAAAAACGAATAAGTTATGACCAAAACGATTTTTCTCAAAATTTGCCTAGGCATTAGCGACAGTTTCTGACAGTTAGCGACATATTTTGACAGTTTAGCGACAGTTTCTGCCTACTCCGATTTATACCAAAAAATAAACGATTTTAAACCCTAAAACCCCCCATTAATTACCAAAACTAGAACCTAATTTATTTTAATTCCAGAAAATTAGAACTCTATTAATTACATGATTTTAACATATTTCACTAAATAAGAACAAAATTTTTAACTTAAGAACAATAACTTTAGGTGATCAAAACCAAAATATTTTAAAATAACCGAGTCATGCTTATATGTTAAAGAATTTATATTACACCTTATTTGAAACATGATCCCGACACTTCCTTATTTCATCGACTACCAACAACTATTTTTTTTTTCAATTTGCAAGTTCATTTTTTTACCATGTATAAGTCGAAACAAAAGACATCGTTACCCCAAAAAGAAATCTCCACCATCTCAAAATCCTTCACGCCAAAAGTACCGTACAAACAAACACGTGAAATGAGGACCCGAGAAATGCGCTACTACAGAAGTTGAACATCTCAAGGAGAAACGAGCTAGCAACCATCCCAAGAATACAACCGGTAAGTAGAAAATAATTTTACATACATAGGCATAAGCGTACATACACTCAAATCCATCCAACATATACTATACAAGCATGTATTAACTCTCTTTCATGCAATCATACTTGAAAGTCCAGTGGTGTTGTGGCACATATATAATTATGTAGGCCTCCAGAATTATACATGTTCCCTTTCACCAATGTACTCCCTCCTATGATGACACTTATAAGAAATTAATACTACACATAACACATAATCCAACAACTCACAATCACATAACCACACAAGATAAGATCCAAAACCCCATGTATTAAAATAACATAGCCAATGCACGAAACACATAAACTCGTAGTCCAGCTGAACCAGCGTAGACAAAATTCAAAATGTATAAAGAACATGAAAACATAATTAAGCGAAATCCAACAATGACTAGCGTATACGACCATGGTTCCACCCGAACTAATCAAAACTCGTAAAGAAAATAACATGTAGTTAGGTATGAACCATAGTAGTTCATAACCTAACAAATACTGCGAAAATAATATTCAAACACATCAATTACTATAAAATGCACACATACTCCTATGACGCCTATATGTAGGGACCCTTAAGCTATAGACTAGGCTACACGACTAGCAAACCTAATTCTCTATAACCATTGTCTCTGATACCATTCTGTCATACCCCACCATGGCGGAATATGGGGCGCGACGTATGGATATCATCACAACAATAGCGTGTCTATAGAGATAACTAAATGATATAAGAAATGTCATAAAATGGTGACACAAATGTCATGAAAATATCTCAACAATGCAGGAGTCTAGGTAAGTAGGTAACAGTCCTACAGCTTACCCAAGACAAACAAATAACATAACCAAACAAATATATGTGTGCCACAGTATCATTTATTAAAAGAACAAATAAAAACTAAGAAGGAAACGGGGATTCTCCTTCTATATGCATTCCTAAGCTTCTCCAATCCTAGCCACTTATGTTCTCATGATTAACCATAGTATCACCTGAAAGAGACACTAAAACACGTCAACATAAAGTTGGTGAAAGTAATAGGTTTAGACTCCAACGCTAAATCAATCACAAGCTATGAATAACAACCATCAACACAATAACATATGGAAAATGTGCTACAATTATGTATTAACAACTAGCATTCAAGATCAATCATTCCAAACCAAAATCCAAGGCTCCTACCTTGCCAAACAACATGGTACCATAGATGATCACACTATGTACCTATCCCAAGGTCACTACCTTGTCAAACCACAAGGCCACTACCTTGTCAAACCACAAGGCCACTACCTTGTCAAACCACAAGGCCACTACCTTGTCAAACCACAATAACTGAGACGGCACGTGTCCCCCGATCCAAATCATAAACAATCAAAAATCACATAGCAGTTAATCATATAATGTACACACAAGTCCATCTCAAATCACAAACACATTCACAGCATCAATTTAGGAAATAACTCAACAAAGTGTCTCTTCCATCCCATCTGGAAGTCAAAATCAATAGTAAACATGGGACTATGAAACTCACCTGATAGCTTCTTCACAAGTCCTCGCACTAGCAACAAGCTAACAAACCAAAAACACGAAATCAATACACTAACCAATCACTAAGATGGCTCATCAACCTATGATGGACATCTAGTCTATTCCCGTATAATTACCTCATTTGTAAGCACTAATCACCCCATTACCCTTCCTTAACAAGTCCTTAACTTGGTTAAGTTTAATAGCTATCCCGTTCATAATTTTACACAAAATAGTCCTAGTTTTAGGTCTCAAAACTTTAAGTCAAACGTCCACTTAAACATACCCATGGTTTCTGTAAAAGGAATATTCACACTTTTATACATGTTAGCTAAAACCTCCCACTTTCCCTAACCTTAAAGCTACTTTTAAGGCCCAGATATATGTGTATATATTGCTACCTATCCAGAATTCACTGATTTTAAACGTATGAAAAGTTCATTACCCTTAGAGGGTCTTACCCTAAACCACAATCTTAGCCCAAGTGCAGATCCTTACTACAATATATAAACCATCTCTCATGTTCGTGAGAAGATCCTAATGCAACCCTAAGTACCCTAAACAACCAAAAACTTAAAAAGAAAACAGGCTGATTACAAAACTGTTTTGACCTCCGACTGTTGTAACCTGTTTTTGACCCACTTCCCGACCTCCAATTTAGTTCTCGTTTCTTGATTTAGAAAGCAAACTCAATTACCTATCCAGGGCTAGTTTTATCGCATCTTGAATGTTCCTAGAACTCGAGATATGATCAAAACAATAGATTCAAAATTCTGCCGAGTTTTTAAAAACGGGTTTTAAACAAATTGATCTAATTAATCACCTATAACCCTTCTAATACAAGCCCTATATTATATGATCATCATATTATGATTAATACATCATTAATCTACTGTTTTTATATAAACCCTAACCCTTAATCCATCATAAGAATGATTAATTAAACATAAAAACAATTTAATTAAAAAGGTTAATGAAGGTTTTTACCTTAAATCAATGGAAGATGAAGAAAACCTAATTTTTATGAAGAACCGTAATTCTTCTCTTCTTTAGTCGACTATAAACACCAGGGGAAAAGAAAAATTCGTTTGGTATTGTGTATATTGTTCCTTATATAGCAAAACAATCCTTGTCCAAGTAAAACACTTGTTCCTTTTTTCCTCTTTTCCTTTTTTTCTTTTTTATTTTTTTTACCGACCCTACCCCTCAAAATTCATTTTTTATTTCTTTTTATTATTAATATATGTATTAATAATATTACCTTAATTTATTTCAGCTCCTAAAGCTCCCAAAACCTCAAAACCGTAAAACTAGTCAAATTTACGCGTTTTCTCGTAAAAGACGTAAAATATACACTTTTAAAAAAAATCTCAAATTTGGAAATAAACTTTATAACTAAGTCCTAAATGACTTAAAATCATCCCGAAAAATATTCATTTGGATAATTACCTCACCCGAGACCTCTAAATGCTAAACCGTAAATCCTAAAAAAATATTATTACTATAATACTTATACGTATACGTAAACACCACAATATCACCATTTACATTTCATAGTCACCACTTGTGAGCTCATGAACATGAAATAACCGTTCCTCGATTTACTTATGAGTACTGTATACTCATAAACGATAACCACACCAACCTCGTTCACACAAAATAAACACGTAAACACACAATTCAAGTAAGCACACATAAAATAACCTAAAAGTAAGACCAAGTGACAAACCCAAAACCACGGTTGTCACAGACTAGTATCTTTAAAGTCTGGCAAACCAAGTACCGGCAAGTTTAGATCTGCAAGTACTGCTAGACCAAACTCAAGTACTGGTGGTTTAAAGTCTGTAAAACCAATGTTCTCCAAGACTTCTAAGAAAGTTTTTGAAAAAGTTAAAACACCTAGAAGTAAAGACAAGAACAAACCAGTGCAAACGTGGGTTCCTAAAAGAGATAAATCATGTGTTAAAGCAAGTACCGCTAAAGCATTACTTAAGTCAAAGAAGTCAGAGCACATAGAGTCACCCTATGACTTTGACTACATAAAAGAAACCATGAAGTATAAGAGTAAAAGTAGCATTACTGGGAATGCTTCAGTACAAACTCTTAAATGTGTAGGTCCCACAAGATCCGAGCCAAATGTGGCTTGGGTCCCTGTTAAAAACTAATGAGTTTTATTTGTGTGTAGGGGCATCTCATTGATGAATTAAAAGATAAAGGAATTGTAGATAGTGGATGCTCAAGACACATGACAGGAAACAAAGATTTTCTTGCTGAATTTGAAGAATTCAGAGGAGGTCCAGTAGCCTTTAGGGGTAGCAAAGGTAGAATCATTGGAAAAGGGAAAATCAACATAGGAAAGTAGGAATTTGAAGATATTTTCTTTGTAAAAGAATTGAATGAGTTCAACCTCTTTTCTGTATCACAAATGTGTGATAAGAAGAACAAGGTGCTATTCACAGACAAAGACTACTTGGTGTTGTCCAAAGACTTTGAGATGCCTAAGGAATCTCAAATACTACTTAAAGTACCCAGGCAAGAAAATATGTACACCTTTAATCTTCATACTATTACTCCAATAGGTGTATTACATGTTTGCTAGCTAAGGCTTCTTTAGATGAGTCAAATTTGTAGCATAGAAGGTTAGGTCATGTGAATTTCAAGAATCTTAATAGATTGGTAAAAAGGAATTTGGTTAGAGGTCTACCTAACAAATATTTTCAAAATGATTTCACATGTGTTGCTTGTCAAAAAGGTAAACAACATAGAGCCTCTTGTAAGACCAAGACTGTAAACACTGTGACAAAACCTTTGCAACTTTCGCATATGGATTTATTTGGTCCAGTTTCTATCAGAAGCATTAGTCATAAGACCTTTTGTCTAGTCATAACTGATGATTATAGTAGATTTAGTTGGGTTTTCTTTTTAGCCCTTAAAAGTGAAACAAGTGAATTACTAAAGGATTTTATCACTTTAGTTGAAAAATAGTTCACTAAACAAGTATTAATCATTAGGACTGATAATGGAATGCTGATTTTGATGAATTCTATAGGTCTAAAGGAATTAAGAGACAATTTAGTAATCCTATAACTCCACAACAAAATAGAGTAGCTAAAAGGAAGAATAGGACATTAATTGAGGCTGCTAGAACTATGCTGACTTATTCACTTTTTTGAAATACCTTTTGGGCAGAAGCAATTAATACTGCATGTTATGTGTTAAATAGAGTCCTAATAACTAAGCCTCAAAACAAAGCACCTTATGAACTCTTGACTAATGTAAAGCCTAACATAAGTCATTTAAAACCTTTTGGGTGTCATGTGTCCATACTAAATACTCTTGATTATTTGGGAAAGTTTGATGGAAAGACTGATCCAGGATATCTTGTAGGATATTCATTGCAAATTAAAGCATATAGGGTTTACAATTTGGCAACTAAGAAAGTTGAAGAAAATTCTCATGTCAATTTCTTAGAAAATAAACCCAATGCTCCATGAATAGGTTATGCTTGGATGTTTGATTTAGATTATCTAACTAACTCCATGGATTACTACTCTTTGCAAAAGGATTGTCAAACTAACAATGCAGGTGAGGAGTCAAGTGCAACTAATGCAGGTACTCAAGAAGATGTTTCTTCATCAGATGATGATGTTCATATCTATGTTCCCAACATGCCTACTGTTACTCCTATGTCTGCAACTCCCAAGAAGAAAACAATGCCATCAAATGATGATCAAGCCTCCCAGGAGCTTCAGACGCTTCACGATCAAGAAAAGAATGCTACATCTGCTAATAAGCATTCAGGAGAAGAGTCTATTGAGTCACAACACTCAGTAGTACATACTATACCTAGCGGTACTTCATCTACAAGTACCACTAAGTCAAAATCTTCCAAATATGTTGACTCACTAGAAGAGATTTTTCAAGCATTGGATGATGAAGACTTATACGCCAGTCCAGCTGAAGGAATCTTCTCCAAAGCTTCCTATGATGAGCAGGGTGCAATAATTGATTTCAAAAATTTGGAAACAGAAATTCTAGTCAGTTCTATTCCCACTCATAAAGTCAACAACAACCATCCTACTACACAGATTATTGGTGATCCAAAATCTGCTGTGCAAACCAGAAGACAATTGCAAACCAATATTGAAACTCATGCACTAGTGAGTTATGTCAAACAACAGCAGAGAACAAATCATAAAGATACTCAGCATTGTTTGTTTGCCTGTTTCATATCTCAAGTAGAGCCCAAAAACATCTCTCAGGCTCTTGATGAAGAAAGTTGGGTAAATGCCATGCAAGAAGAATTAACACAATTTGAGCTACAAAAGGTTTGGATTCTTATGGATCTTCCCTCAAGTAAAAGAGTAATTGGTACTAGATGGGTCTTCAGGAACAACAAGGATGAAAGAGGGGTTGTTGTGAGGAACAAGGCAAGACTTGTTGCTCAAGGCTATAGACAGGAAGAAGGGATAGACTATGATGAGGTTTTTGCACCAGTGGCAAGGATAGAAGCCATTAGGTTATTTTTGGCCTTTGTATCATATATGGGTTTTATAGTCTATCAAATGTATGTGAAAAGTGCCTTTCTATATGGTACTATTTCAGAGGAGGTATATGTCTTGCAACCTCCAGGTTTTGTAGATCCTAAATTCCCCAATAGAGTCTACAAAGTTATCAAAGCTTTTTATGGTGTGCATCAAGCTCCAAGAGCCTGGTATGCAACTCTATCCAACTTTCTGCTAGAACATGGATATAGGAGAGGAACCATTGACAAAAATCTGGTCATCAAGAAAAATGCCAAGGACATCATTTTAGTTCAAGTTTATGTTGATGACATCATTTTTGGTTCTACCAAGAAGACATGGTGTGAAGAGTTTGAAGCTTTTATGAAAGGAAGATTTCAAATGAGTTCTATGGGAGAACTAACTTTCTTTTTAGGACTGCAAGTCAAACAAAGGAAAGATGAAATATTTATCAGCCAAGATAAATATGTTGCTAAAATCTTAAAGAAATTTTCGTGTATGGATACAAGGAGTACAAGCACACCTTTTGAAGCCAAGAAATCTTTATCAAAAGATGAACATGGAGAAGATGTTGACATTCATCTCTACAGGTCAATGATTGGTTCATTGATGTATCTTACTGCTTCAAGACCAGATATAATGTTTGTTGTGTGTGCCTGTTCAAGATTCCAAGTTCATCCAAAGGTGTCACATCTACATGCTGTGAAAAAGATTTTTAAATATCTTAAAAGTCAACCCAATTTAAGATTATGGTATCCTAGAGATTCCACCTTTGAATTAGAAGCTTACTCAGATAGTGATTATGCTAGAGCAAATCATGATAGGAAATCCACAACAGGAGGTTGTCAATTCTTAGGCAGAAGACTCATATCATGGTAGTGTAAGAAGCAAACCATTCTTGCCACTTCTACAACTGAAGCTGAATATGTAGCTGCTGCTCATTGCTGTGGACAAGTACTTTGGATTCAAAATCAATTGTTGGACTATGGGTTTAACTTCATGAACACCAAGATTTACATTGATAATGAAAGTACTATATGCATTGTCAAGAATCCAGTATTTCACTCCAAGACTAAGCATATTGAAATAAGACATCACTTTATAAGAGATGCTTATGAAAAAAAGCTTATTCAAGTCTTGAAGATTAATACAGACAACAATGTAGCTGATATGTTGACCAAGGCTTTTGATGCAAAGAGATTCGAATTCTTGGTGACACACATTGGTATGCTCAACCAATAACATGTTGCATATGTTGAGGGGAGGTAATGGCTGTACAATTTTTTTTAATAATTTTTATTGTATAGTCTATGTTTTGTGTTTTTGATGTTATTGAAGGTTTATAGAAAAAGATAAAAGAGGTTACATGTCTAGTGGAAAGCATGAACTGGTCAAAATTGTGAGGTATCGTTGTCACTCCAAGTACCGCTAGCACAAAACCAAGTACCGCTTATGTTCTATGTACCGCTACATGTCCGTTGTACCGTTAAGGGTCTCTTTTGTAAATTTGGTGGTTTCTTCGCACTTGGGTTTGTTACTTACTTAAATACTTACCCCAATTACACAATTGATTCACCTAATCTTTTATTTGTATCTCTTGATTCTATAACCTTCTCTCTAATCTTTCGATCATCAAAAATACTAATGGCTGCTTTACAAGTAATCTCCAAGCATAATTTGGTTGCAAATCTTGCTACGAATGATGACTCTCTTGGTTTCTATGAGATGCTTGGTTTCCTATCTCGAAGTCATGTTTGCTTCGCACTCACTGTAAGTCCAGTTGTCTCTATACCCATTGTTGAACAATTTTGGGATACTTCTGTATTAGGTACTCGGTTTAGTTAACCTTGCATTAAGTCTAGGGTGAATCATAGAAATATATATGTCACTGAGGTACTGCTACGAGCAAGTTTGAGATTAAATGACGAAAATGGACTTAGTATGCTTAATAATACAGAGATTCATGATGGCCTTGAAGCCATGGGTTATGGAGGTGGTAGGGAAAGTCTTACTTTCTTTAAAGCTTTATTTTCACCTCAATGGAAATTGCTTTTTCATGCTATTATTCACTGTTTAAGTTCAAAAAGTACATCTTTTGATCAAATACCTGCTGCATTTGTAACACCCCCAAATTTATACAACTCAATACAGCGGAAGACTAGTTGGTGTTACGGGATAGCACATTACTCACATCATAGACAACGCATAAAAATCGCGTTGTTTATTAATAAACCATTTCCATTCATAAATATCAAAGTTACATAGGTTCCAAGTCATTATATTTCATACAAAGTTTTACAAAGTTTTTGAATGGAAAATATAGTTTAGGTGCGGGCCATGAATTCTTGTCGTCTTCCCGAGAATTACCTTCAAGTACCTGAGATAAAACATGTTAAAAGAAAAGGTCAGCGATAACGCCGAGTGAATTCATAGAGTTTAATAAAATCCATCAATATAATATCAGTATAAAATTATTACTGAAAATTATTTTGTACAAATCATTTTTATACCATAAAATAGCCAAAGTCATTTTATGCAAATCCTTATCGAAAATCATAATATAGGCATTTGCCTTAAAAATTATTATACGAGCCAATGTCGTAAAAACATCATACAATTCGTCTTATAACGTTGTATAAAAATAAAAACCGTTATATGAATATGGTTATAAAAACCAAAACACAAACATAATATCAATAGTATGACCCTGTATTGCTAGTCAGGCAATACATCGTAATCCGAAGCGTCTAATAGTATTTCGTTAGTTTTGGATTATTATAAGCCGCATGACATTGTTACCTTACTAAACCAAAACGGGTAGCTAACCCGATACCAATTTTGCCCATCTAAAGTAGCGTGTCGTCACAAAGGTCACGCTATGGAAAACTTCTCATACATAAATTCGCTTACCAATCAATGTGGCACGACGGGGATCAACCGTCAAGGCGCGAACTGGTGTGATCGTCCCCAAATAGTACTATTAAATGCATAAGCGTCTACCAAATCCCGGTAGTTCACAATTCATGCTAATGGGACTTTTAGTGACATAAACTAACTTTAATAATCCATTTAATTTCATCTATCGAGTCCTTTAATCATTTATCGGGTCATATAATCGGGTCATTCAATCATTCGGGTCCAAAATCAATAAACAAACAATCGGGACAAATGGTGTCCTATTTTAAAAAAACTAACATGTTATCTCCCTCGCGGGTTTATAAAACATTTATAAAACATTTAAAAGAGTGCGAGGCTATGAACTCACGTTGATGTGGGAAGGCGGGTTATCGGCAATTCGGACGTACGGTACGTGCTTCAATCACGGAAACCTAGACAAATGATACTCGTCTTAGACTCATGTCCAATGAATTTATAAAAATAACAATTATGTATACATATGATGATTATATATATATGATGATCAAGTGGGTTTACATATTCTCGTTTACTCATTTTAGTGTTATATGTCGATAACTTTTATACTAGTTTACTAGTTTTACCCTTTTACGTGTTTTAAGTCCAATAAACTTATTGTAAGTTCTTAAACTTGTTTTAATCCATGTTATACTTATTTTATCAGTATCTACACTTTACAAGTTGGGCCTAAATGGGTTAAGCCCAATAATAAGTTTATAAGTGTTTTAGTCCATTTTTGTTGTATTATTAGTCCAATAACGTTAATTTAGTACGTTAACGTCCGTATGTCCTATAGTTCGGGTTTTATCGGTTTTTACTTGTTATACATGTCTATATATCAGTATATGAATTTATAATAGTTTACATTAGACGGGTCCAACCGTCTAAGTTTTATTTAATAAAAATGTTAATTTTACGGTATTAGCCGAAAAAGTCGTAAAAATCATGTTTATAGTTTTATAACTTATAAAACTTAACAAGTTACCATTTTTATAATTTATACACTTATTCCACCTTTTACATATTTATATAAATAGAATCCATAAGTTAGTGGGTTTTAAATTTATATTTTATACATTATAATTTTGAGTGCTTATATAATATGATTATACTTTAATTTCCAAAATCTGATTTTTATCTTCACTTTCACCAAAACTTCCATATCTTGAGTTCTATATGGAGATAGAAGCTCAAATTTTTATCACATAAACTAAATGATATGTGATACATTTAACTCTTCTATAGCTACTGTTGAATCATCTTCTAAATATTTTCTAAAAATCGTCCAAAACAGTGAACTCAGATTTATACCTTAAACTTGTTTTGATCATATCTCACTCATTACTTTGATTCCATTGTATGGCCAACTCTCACATGTGTACAAGACCCATAGCTTACTGTAAATCCATTCTACTTCATCATTTTATCAGTTTACCATATGGTTCTTTACTGTTTTTATACAGCCTATCATTTGAACAAGATTTACCCATTTTTACTTATAGTTTTTCATCTTTTTATCCATGATTATCAACAACAAATCCCCACATAACATTTTTATCATCATATACATATACAATAGGAAATAAAATACATATTTACATAATCAAAATAACAAGAAGTTGAGGAGGACAATCTTTATACCACCATGATGATGTAGGTTGATCAAAACATGGATTTTTGATGGAGAAACTTGTGATGCACCAAGACCATCTTCATGACCACCATGCTTCATGAACTCCTTGTGTAAAATCAGCCCCAAGACACCATGAATACTCCTCCTTGGATGTTATAAGCACCACCAATCAATAGAGTTTCAAGAGAGCTTCAACATATATGTAAATAACATAAGCTTTGTGATTGAATCAAGATCAAAGGTGGTGTTTGATGGTGGAGTAGGGACGGCCAAAAATGGGAGCCAAGAGAGAGATGAGAGAATTTTGAGAGGTATTGCATGTGTGAAGTGGTAAATGTGAAGAAGCTAATGGTTTTTGTGATGTCTTAGTTTCATTTGTAAGCTTTGTAAGACAAGTGTCTTACTTAGCTTACAAACTTGACACCAAGTGTGTTGAGGTGTAGCAATGTTGGACGGTTATAGTGGGGGTGGGGCAAGTGTACCACTTGTCTCATCCCCATTTATTTACGGGTACTCCTCGATTCTAGTTTCCTCAATTTGCGTGCCCTCGGGTCGTTTTACGAAAAATGTTTTTATAAATTATGAATCTACGTCACAAAACGAATCCAATAAAAATTGTTTCATCAAAAACGGAGTTCGAAAACGTAAATACGTAATCCTAAGGTTTCCGGTTTAGTCGTAAAGGACGTTAAAATAAAATCGTAAGTCCTAATCTCTTCTCGTAAATTTGTGAGTTTATGAACCAACACAAATTTAAAACTCCAAAATAATATTCACGGATAAATTTATTTTCTGAAATGTCGGACTGTCACCAAAGACGGTGTATGTAAACGTAAGCACGTAACGTAGAATCCTCCGGTTTAGACGTAGTCGATGCTACTCCAAGACGTAAATTCAAATTACTTCCCAAAAATAAGTGAGTTCATATTGTAACATTAAAATAATGTTTTCAAATAAATATTGAGAATAAAAATATCAACCATAAATTGACGGATTGTCACAGCATTTACCCCTAAACAGGATCTTTGTCCTCAAAGATCATCTTACCTTACTACTCGCTTCTTATAGAGTTAAAGCCATGTGGGTATTTCTTCCACATTCGGTCTTTTCTCACAAGTGTAATCCATCATAATACGCGAGTTTCATCAAACATAACTACGGGAATAAGATCAGGCTAAATGTTGACTTACTTTCTCTATCCATGATGTTCACGGGTTTCTGATGAATGCAACTTTTCGCCGATCTAAGCTTTACTAAGAACAATCAGATTTTCACTTGATAGGTATTCCATCAAGTTCGATTTACGAAACATAATTCACGCAGTCTTTGAAGTCCTAGGGTAGATCCAGCTTATATGCCTTTCAATCCCAACTTTTACATCATCTCAATGGTCCCATACAACGGGGACTTATATCCCATGATTTGTCAGATCATGAATTCATTTTTCCAAGTTTAAATATTGTGGCATAACTTCGCTACCCATTTGGTACTTCAAGATCTACATTTCACATTCACATAACCTTTTGCCCGCTACCGGCTGTCAATAATCAGATCCTAATTTCAACAATCATTTCAGATCTCGCGGGTCGGGTATTTTGCAAGGATAGGTTCGCCATCATAGGAAACCTTAACCTAAGAGACATGTCCAACCCACAATGGGTGTAGGTCGGATGTCTTCATCTCAATTCCTGCTTACAGATGCTCTAAGATTTAGATCCTAACAAGATTAGATCTCGATCCTAATACGATAATTATCAATGATGATCCTTCCAAAGGAAAACGATTATACGGTTCATTACCAAAGGTCAATCATTCAAACATAAAACAACACTTATATTACCATGTATCGTTACTTTACCTCGTCCCTTCGATTTGGGGTGGTACATAGTACTCTCATCAAGGTTCGTTCTCAATGATTTCTGAGCAAATCTCTAGAAATTCGATGCGAAGCGAGGATCTTGATATAGATGATCGATACAGGCACGCTATGTTTACATAACTCTTTTGCATTTATCATTAACGAGAATGATATTTGTTAGAAGTATTTAAAGTGATGGTCATATAATATACCGTTGCGAAGCTCGTGGAAAATGCTATTCAACAGTGTCGAGAGTTCTATGTCATTATTATGCATGAAACGGGAACTAGTCCCAAACACACAAATGAGGAAGGCCTCCTAACCTTGTAAGCCTTAGTATAAAAGGCCCATCCTCCCTCATTTGTGTGTGTGTCTTCCATTGTATCTTTTCTCTTCTTCTTGTTTTAGAGAGAGAAACTCTCCTTAGTTTCTCTCACTAGAATCATCTACCTTGTATCTTTCTAATTCTTCTTCATCTAATCTAATATTCCATTCTTAGTTTTAATCATCTATATTTATTGTTCTTATAAGTCGTGTGAATCAATCTTAACAATATTAGCAGATTTGGTCAGTCTGTCGACGATGACCCAAATCGAATCAAATTCAGATGATGACCTTTGCAATAGCTAGACGTTTACTAATGTATGAGGCGATGTCTGCCTTCATAATTTGTCATTAGTACAACTTCCTCAGACAAAGATACTTCTAGTCATAAATGACATAAATATAATACTTATACTTACAAATTCCAACATAAATATATCTCACAATCTTCCACATTTAGACAATCATAAGTGGTCTTTAAAATATTTAACGTTATCGGCTTCTCAATTTTTAATGGTTCACATTAGTCGCGAACCTCTTTTATAATCTATATTATCCCTTCTTACAAACATCGTTTATTTTTATATCGTTTGGCAATTTATTTTTGCACCTTCATTATTAAGGAACACGTCCTAACTGGTTCTTTATCTTTTCTACATAATGTGTCAGTATCTACATTCACTTTTCCAGATAAATAATTATCATGTCCACAATTTACTCAGATATTCTTTCTATATTATGCGTCAGAAATTTCGTTCACTTTCCTCATGAAATAAATATCACAACCGTATTTATTCAAAATTCTTTCTTCATATCTTCTATGTTTTAGTTTCGTCTCATCTATCATTTTTATCAGTTTTTCTCAATCCGACGTTTTTAAGCGTCGATAAGTATTACAAGTAATTAAATAATAATCAGTTAATTTTTATGAAACGTAAATGTAAAAAATTTAAATTTCTTAGTTCGACCAATTATATAAAATGTTCAAAAATAAATTTGAATTTAATTAACAAGATTTTTGTTGATTTATCGAAAATATTTAATAAGATTCGTAAATGTTCAAAAAACCTTTGTTTATACTTTGGTCAAAGTTTTCTTAGTTGAAAAGCAAAAATTGTCGTTTTAAGTTTTCAGGTTATGGTATAAATGGCTTTACTCAATCCCTCTTAGGTTATCTTGAGGTATACACAAACATTTACCCCTAAACAGAAGTTTAGTTAAATGGTTTGTGTATAAGGGAATAATCCCTTAAAAATCCTTTGTTAAAATATTTGTCAAAACATATTTGCACTTTCTTTTTAGTAATAATCCAAAGTCTTAAAAGGGCTCTTAATTTTTGAAGAGTCAATTTATATTCCATTATCTATTAATCTCATGGTTAAATCATGTAAAGATTCAAGTCTTTAATCACGTGTTAATTATTCAAGGTATAGGTTTTCATTGTTTAGCCAATTCAGGGCAATCTATAATTAATTATTAACCTCATTCTTATTCTTGTAAACAAACAAATGGTCACTAATGATCACAAGCATGAAGTTATCAAATTACAGCCTACACACGTGATTCACTAAATTTATGAATGCTACATGTGCATTGGTCAATCCAAACGACATCACGTGAAACTCATAACGTTCATTACAAGTACCGGATGTAGTGATTGGAATAGATAATCTATTTCACATATGCGAAGTTTGATGATAACCATGCCATGGATCAAATCTTAAAAACATACGCTAGAACCTTGTAAATGATCGAACAAATCTTCCATTTCGAGTTATGGATATCGTTTTCGATTGTCAATTTACTCAGTCCACAGTAATCTATAAATATAAGGAATGATAACACCATAGCTCTTCATGATGACAAGCTTGGTATAATAAAATCTTTCTCCGACAACTCTCTCAGTTGTACGGTAATTCCTTTAATTTAGATGGTGCTGGCGTACAGTGCAGCACCGGAAATATAATCAATACCAATTTCAACTTGCCCTACTGGCGAAAGTCTAGGTAATTCACCAACAAATACTTCCTAAAGTTTCAGATAACATAAACATCTTTTAATACATTCATATTAGGTTCTTTCTAGATTATAATATCTATGACTAGTTCACAGCCATTCATGGTAATATTTCAAGTCTTTATACAGGATATGGTCATCCATCAAGAATTATTTAGATCACTTTTGATAATCAACATCTTCTCATTTAGGGGAATTCTATTCGAGTTCCCATTAATTAAGACAATGTCGTCATGTCATAATCAATCAATCCATTCTACGGGCACTATCAACTTTCTAGTTGCATTGCCGTCGATAAGGTGTGAACTTCTCAAAAGACTAATAGTAATTCATAATCCTTCACAATTTCAGGGATATTAGGATACACAACTACTATTAAAAGAGTAATGTCAACGCATAATCTGCGCGATAGAATTTCAAATCAGATACAGACGAAAACATTTAACGAATATGAATATATCCCATGTTTTCATAATTTGAGTACGCATTCGAAAGCTCCTCGGATCGTTACCCAGGTCATTCAAATGAAATCAAATCATAAGAAATGATAAGAACGTCAATACATCCAGTCGGGTATCAACACTCGGTAATCAAATACTTTTTCTAAGAATCTCACTACGGGAGAATTGGACAAGAACGGAATATCAATTTGTCGAATAAGACAAATTTCCACAGATGAGTAAATTCAACTCAGAAGAATAGATGCTACAGGCACATATGTAGGTGTCCCTTACACTATGTCCCTATTTTTCTCTTCTTGCAGATCTCATAAATTTAAACTTTCACAATCTTTAAAGAAAATGTAGTGTATATTAATCAGTCTTATGGTGACTACTAATCAGCCTTGCATAGTCCATTCCAAATTGTATGTAGGCGCGCAACTATATACAATTTCAAGATTAACAATGCAATACTCAGTTCGTCAAAATTTTATCATCATGTTTATAATAAAAACATTTTCATGCTTAATTCTTAGATAAGAATCAAGAATAAATTTTCAAAGATTTTCTTTGTTATGAAAACAATTAAGTTTTCCAATGTGTTTCATAAGCAACTTTATTTTGATATCAGTCACTTTTAAATCTCACTTTGAATAATCCTCATTGTGTTGAAAATTAAATTTTCTCAAAGGATACCGTTTTAACTTTATAAAAACAATGTGTTATCTGCAAAAGAGTGATGAAAGCTTGTTCACCAAGAACTAACTACAATATGATAGGAAATGAGCTTAGCCAAATAATCATGAGGTTCATGACTTCGATGGCACTCAGGAATACAAAGAGAATAATCCACAACGTAACTCAATTCAAGATGAGTACTCGTTCAATGGTTACATCACTAATGTGAGCATTAGGATGAAGCAAGAAAAGATAGATATCATCGATACATGTAGAATTTAGCAATCAAAGGTAGTCTTTTCATTAATCACTAGAATTGTACCGTAACACATTACATGTCACTATGTCATACAATTCTCAAAACTCATCCTACCAACTGATATCTCAGTTAAGTTAGGGATTTTTAAAAGATACCACAATGAATACTAATCTACAAGAGTCATTAGGTGTTCCACATGTCCCGAAAGATCCATCGGTCTCAATTCAGAAGAAGATTTCTTCAATTTATTTATTGGACACTGGGCATCCTCATTAGTGGACAATGGCCTAGGAACAACCTTTAACACGAACCTACAATCAATTAATACCTTATAATTCCATCACAGAACTTAACGGCTTCCTTTAACAATCTTATATTCCATACAGGTTCAGTTTTACTTTATTCAAGTTTCAATCGACTTATACTCAATTCGATATCCTACCTCATTCTCCAATACTTACAACCTTATTCTTCGGCCTTGTAAAGGCAATACAATCTCAATATGAATCAACACTTAATTTCCAATCCTATTAGCTCTTACAACAACAATTATCAAATGAGTCACTAGTATGAAATGACTCGATCAGTCAACTAGACTTCTCGGAAAGGTACTAGTGGCATGAGGCTTTTGGGTAATGGTTCCAATGAAAGCCTCAAATGCAACATTCACCCTTTCGATTTCAATTTAAGAATTGGATGACAACGAATCAGATGACATCTTTCTAGGTGGTAACGTTTTGTCAAACTCCACTCTATAAGGAAAGATCGTCATGACATCGATATCAGATTTAATCTCGCCAATTCTTTTTCAAGATCGAAATCAACTAATATCTATATTTCTACGAATATCAACCATTTGTTGGGATCATAAATATCCACAACTTGGTTTTAGATCTAGGATAGCTAGAATTCCTACGAGAATAGCTTCGATTAATTTACTAGGGGATTTAGGGTTACTTGTGACAATCGACGTCGTATAAATACCTCGTATAAATATCAAAATAATCATCAAACAATCATGTAATCAAATTACATCATATATATATAATCCAAGTTATATATATATTAAAATAACACTTCTCAGTCTTGGCCTTGTCGGTAACTCGGGAATTCTTCGGCACCGTTATAGTCAAAAGATTTTTAGACATTTTTAGAAAAATGTTTATAGTTAAATGATTTTGAAATGTTTTATTCAAAACCTTAGTTTTAAAAAATCTTTCGTTCTCTATAACGAGAGCTCTGGTACCAAACTGTAACACCCCCAAATTTATACAACTCAATACAGCGGAAGACTAGTTGGTGTTACGGGATAACACATTACTCACATCATAGACAACGCATAAAAATCGCGTCGTTTATTAATAAACCATTTCCATTCATAAATATCAAAGTTACATAGGTCCCAAGTCATTATATTTCATACAAAGTTTTACAAAGTTTTTGAATGGAAAATATAGTTTAGGTGCGGGCCATGAATTCTTGTCGTCTTCCCGAGAATTACCTTCAAGTACCTGAGATAAAACATGTTAAAAGAAAAGGTCAGCGATAACGCCGAGTGAATTCATAGAGTTTAATAAAATCCATCAATATTATATCAGTATAAAATTATTACTGAAAATTATTTTGTACAAATCATTTTTATAGGCCATAAAATAGCCAAAGTCATTTTATGCAAATCCTTATCGAAAATCATAATATAGGCATTTGCCTTAAAAATTATTATACGAGCCAATGTCGTAAAAACATCATACAATACGTCTTATAACGTTGTATAAAAATAAAAACCGTTATATGAATATGGTTATAAAAACCAAAACACAAACATAATATCAATAGTATGACCCTGTATTGCTAGTCAGGCAATACATCGTAATCCGAAGCGTCTAATAGTATTTCGTTAGTTTTGGATTATTATAAGCCGCATGACATTGTTACCTTACTAAATGATGTAGTGTTTTTGTACACCTTTAGGAAAAGGATGACAAAAGTGGCAAGTATTAAGTGTCGGTTTAGGAAAACCAAGCACTAATGACCAATTAGGTTCAAGTTCGTTCACGAGGAGGCTAGTGTGTTATGTGTGTAATGATTTGGATTAATTTGTGATTATATTTGAGAAAAGAAAAATAGAAAAGGGATTAGAAGAGAATGACGGTTATGAAGACGGATTAAACTAAGTCTAAAAAGGCGTACACGTAAAGTCGTAAAAACCACCAAAATTAAAATCTAAACCTAAAAATTTCTAAAAATCACCAAAAATCCCTAATAATATTCTAAGAGTTTACAAAAAATCAAAACTTGCAAAAACCTTTTAATTAATTAGATAATGACTTTTTAATGCTAATTAAAGCCCTAAAAATCAAAATTAATTATCAAAAAGCCCTAAACAAGATTTTCAAGTTTGTAAACCTCAAAAATACTCTAATTAAGCTAAAAACTATTTTTCAAAATTTTAAAACCAATTAAAACTATTTTTAAACAATTAAAAACTCCTAAAATCAATTAAATCTTAAATTAATTATAGAAAATAATTAAAAGACCTAGAAAATAAATGGAAAGTTGCAAAAATCCTAATTAAGTATTTAGAACCTAGGAAAAATATAAAAACCTAGAAAATCAAACTATTAATTTTTAATAATAAAATAATATTAAAATAATATTAAAAATCCAAAAATTATAAAAAATTCTAAAAACTTGCAAACTAGCTTAATTTAACCTAAATAACTCAGAAATGAAAGTGAAATTACCTAAATACCCCTATTGGGCCTAGAAAATGGGCCAAACCCTAAACAGTCCCTTATTGGGCTTAATTAAGGCCCAATAAGAAAAAGTGCTCAAAATAAGCTCAAAAAGCACAGGTTGACTCAAAATTTGATTTTAAACAACTTTTTCCAAAGGCCCAAAAGCTGAAAATGTGAAATAAGCTAACTTATAATAAGCAACTTATTCTTAATGGGCTTTTTGGCCCATTAAGCTATAAGCTGATGCCATAAGCTAAAATTTAACACACAACCTTCTTTTGACCTAACAAAGACTTCTGCAAAAAGAATTTTCAAATAAGACCACTTAATAAGCCAGAAACAAGTCAACAACTTATTCACAAAACGACAAAATAGTCGTATTTATGATCTAGACCACCTCAAAAGCTGATTCAAGTTGCAAAAGCTCACAAATAGCTTAACTAAGAATAATCAATCAAGAAAAGCACAAAAAGCCAAGTAGAATAAGCTGTGAGAACAGATAAGCTGGCTGAAAAAGCCAAATAAGCTAGTTTCCTAGCAAAAGCTTAACCAAAAGACTTGTAAACTTCCAGACTTGATATTAAGCTGAGAAAAATGAGTTCTATTACAATAAGCAAAACAGATTTAATAAGCTTAAAACCAAGTTTGACCAAAAGTCAAACGCTGATAAGTTATAATCAAACGCTGACAGGAACAAAATGGACGTTGACAGACTTAATGAAGTGTAAGGTCTTGTTTTTCACCCTGCTGATCAAGGTTTGAGTGCAAACCTTGTGAATCAAGGCTCACCAGTTGGGTAAACTTGATGTGTTTTGGCACAGATAAGCCAATAAGCCAGTGGGCTTATAAGCTATGATCAAAGCAATCCAAATAGCAAAAACCAATCACAAGCAGCACATGAACAAGATCCAAGCAACAATGCAACAATCCTAATGCTAGAAATCACAATGCAACACCAAATGAGGTGGTCACTTTGCTGATGCAAATGACCACTTCAGCAGACTTTGATAAGCTATAAAAATCACAATCAGCCAGCCAAATTCAACCAAATGCACACACAAGCTATAATAAACTCCAATAAGCAATTCTAAACAGGTTTCATGCACTGGTTCAAAGAATTAAGCAAGATTCAAGCAATGAAAGTTACTAATGAACACTACACATGCAGTTTTCTACTTTTGCTGATGTATTTGACACACAAGCCAATTTCAACACCTCAAATCTTTCAAACAGGTTATGTTAACTTTGTTTAAACCACTTTTATCCCTAAGCATGCATACACCCTAAGTGTTCCCAAAATCCTAGGTCAAAACAAGCAGAAACAAGGTCTATATAGCAGATTGATCAATTCAAGTGTTCAAACCCAAAAACTTGCAGCAAAACACTCTCAACAAAGGTCTAGCAGATACAAAGCATAAACAACACTTTTCCTTAACACAAAAAAGCAGATTACAAGCATAAACCAGTAGACCCAAACACCCCTTTAACTTTTTCAAATCAAAATTTTCAAAAGCAAAACAAGATTTCAGGCCAACCAAGCATCAATTAACACTAAAATAAGTCTAATAAACAGATTCAAGCAAGAACAAGCCTCAAAATTCACAAGAACAACAGTTTCATACAAATATCACCAAAAAACACAATTTAAGCAGATTTGGAGATTAAGTATGCAAACCTCATGGATGTACATCCACACCCACGAATTTTGAGCTTATGTGCTAGCAAGAACAAGCACAAGCTTCCACAAAAGCCTGCTAAGATTCAACAAGGGTTAAGCACAATAACATGAAAAATCAGAAACTTCAAAAATCTTGATTGATGCAAACTTGTTACCCCACACTTGATTATCCCCAAGTTATAAGCCTCACCACACCTTAACCAACTCAGTTAGGATGCTATGATCAGCCCTATAGCCCAAGAATTCCAAGATTGGAACAAGACTTAGCAAAATATTAAGATAATTAGGAAAATATGCAAACTTGTGCACACTCCTCTTTTGAAAACAGGTTTTAAACTTCAAAAGCAGTAAACTAATAACATAAACAAGCAGAATAAAGATGGCACTTGGTCTTTCTTCAAAGCACTTAACTCAAATTCATTAATCAGAAAGAGGATTTACAAGTGTTTGAACAAAGAAAAAACCAAAAGCAGGAGTAAATGAAATGAACTAGACCCTTTATATAGAGGGTGTACATGGTCCTAGAAAGCTGAAAAACGTGTAAACCCTAATGCTTAAGTCCCAAAAATGCCCTTGAGGTCTTTGTCTTCTTTGGAGAATCATGTGACTTATCTTGGACGTTTGTGGGTGTATAGCTGTTGAAATTTGATCCAATGGCTCTTGTGAAGCTTAGAAAGTAAGCAAGTATCTGGATGGTTGATTCTCTGGCAGGGTTTTGGCTTCTTCCTCAAAAGTGACAAAGGAGGGTTTAACATGTGACAAAGGGCTGATGTGGCATGAGTTTTTAAAGTTGGGTTGTGTTTATGATTAGCTTAATCATAAATCTGGAGCAGATTGGGGTCTAATTACAAGCCATTAATAACAACCCAATTTGGATCAAGAACATGAATAGTACATGTTTTAATCCGTTTTAGTTTTTAAACCAGGTGTTAGGCGCCATAATTAACTTAATAAATTAAGTTAGTTATGGCTGGTGTGAGTGGATGATGATGTGGAGGATTGGTGGAATGGGATTGGTGGGTTTGAGTGAGTGGGGCACGTGGCAGCTTGTCACTGGTCTAGGTAACTTCTTTGTCTGGCCCATTATTACCCCCTTTCTTTCAGAAACTTGTCAAGTGCAATCCAACTTCTATCAGCGCCCATTTTAGTCTTATCAACTTTTGACTTGTTGCATTTTTGGCCCGAACACTTTCACAATGTGTAATCAGGGGTATTTCTTGCCATTTTTGCATTCTTCAAGGGCTGGTTTGGTATTTTCTTCAGTGATAATGGTCTAGAATTGCAATATTGATAATTTGGAGGACTGAAATTGCCAAGTCTTGATGATTGAGGGACCATTTTTGCCAAATGTTGAAAGTTGAGGGTCCTTTTTGTAATTTTGGATTTTTCAAAGGACCAAACTTGTCATTTCTTGTACTTTGAAGGACTTCATGATGTATTTGACTTTGTGGATGATATTAGTTGACAATTTAGCTTTGTTGAGGGGCTAAACTTGCCAATTCTTCAAAGTTAAGGGCCTTTTTTGTAATTTTGACAAACTTTAGGGACCAAACTTGTAATTATGAGGATACAAGGGTATAAAGTGTCAATTCTTCATAATTGGAGGACCCTTCTTCATAATTCTTCAAATCTTCAAGGGTTGATCTTGGGAATGTCTTCACTAGGGCTTGGTTCATTGTGCGGCTTCGTTTCCCGTGTTCGTTTTTGTATGATTCTTGTGATCTTTTGTCATTATCTCAATATCCGTACCTAATATACACAAGCAACAAACACAAGCATATATTTGGGTATTTTGATGATATTTAATGCATTTAAAGCCCTATTTGGAAGATGAGACTATGTATAAAAGCAGTCTCATCACTCCCCCATACTAAACCATTGTCGTGCCCTCACGCAATGCTAGAATAAAGTATCAAAGCATCTCCAAAATTCATTTTATTCACTTTATTGAATGATAAACTAGCTATACTACTACTATTACTACTACTTGTGTTATAGACATAATGTATGATTCTCATCGCAAAATGGGACGTTTAGGTTCATAGAACAAGAACACGTGAATGCTTCGTTAGAAATAATTTCATCGTCCTCGATTTTCACCCTAATTCCATGCTAAGCGTGCAACGAGATCATTGTCATTATAAGTTAGTAATGCTAACACTACTCATATGCCCTAATCACGTACTTATCCTCCCATTATTCCTAAGTTGTATCTCTTATATTTTATTTTGTCTTGAATGTTTCACGAGGATACATTGTTTGACTTATGCGATAATAGATATTTACGTCTAAAAATAGAGTCCTAACGGTGTAACTAAGACCATCAAATCAATAACCCCTCCTAATAGACAACGATGTTAAAAAATTAAGTTGACAAGAAGAATCGATAAACACGGTTTTATAACGGTTTTGAACATGAGACTTATTACCAAGACTTTTATACGCCCCCTAACGGAAGGGCCTTATTATCTTTGGTTTACCTCCATCTTTTATTCAACTTCGCCATGAAGCTTTTATTATGACTTCGGTCTTGCCTTGCCTTTTATTATCCGCCTCATCGGTGGTTTTATTAGCCAAAGACGTATATCCTCACGCTAAGGCGAATTTTGGATCTTTAAAGCTTCGAAGATTAAGGCTTGATTCACTTTAAATTTTTGCATAGATTTTTCGGCCTTGTGGGGCTTCAAATTGTTTGCTAGATTTAGGTGAGCACTTGAAATCTTATTATTGGGTGAAGCTTTCGATTATTTGGGTGCCAATACTTCAAAACCGTGACGCTGGCGATACCTTAGTGTCTTCCCAATTTAATTACACGGAAGCTACTAGAAAAGACTAGAAACCCAACAATCCTAACTAAACCGCTAAGTCAATATTTATTAAGCAAAAAATATTTACATGCGAAGGGAGAATAAGCAAATAACGAGAACACATGAGTTTTTGAAAGAATATGAGTACTCTACGTTTAGCATAGTAACTTATAATTAACTCTATCATTTCTCGTCCTCATTTAAGAGACTTAGCCTAATGTGTAGTTAAGGAATCAAAGCTAAGTGCTCAACACGCACGGTCGAGTCAAAAATTACTCTTATTCTCGCCATCGGAAAATCTACATTCGTGTCTTCAAACACTTATAAAACATGAGAAAAATTTTAAAATTTGGCCATTTTTAGCCTTATTTTGCAACAAAAATGATAAACAAAACGATAAACTTTGGAAAGCGTGAAGGTTTGGCAAGGCAAGTATCTATTCACCCCCCATACTAAAGTTAAACATTGTCCTCAATGTTTCGAGTCTAGGGGTGCAAACACCCCCATACTAGAGACGTAGTCGAATGCCTAATCTAGCATGGAAAGGGTGTTACCAATAAGTAATAGCCGTTTATGAAGTGTGCTAAAAACCTAAGGTTAGAACATCAAAAGATATATCATGGATATTGAGAAATGTCTCCAAAGCAAACGATCGAGTGCTCCCATAAAACGAACACGAGAGGCTCCAATCGTGAAGATCATGATCTAGAAACCACATATCACAAACAACCATGGAACAAAAGTTGGAAGGGCACAAATCCCCACACGTAAGCTACATTAGAAAGCGATAATATGTACATAGGATAAGCATGGGATTCCCCCACGAGGCTCCTCGTTTTTGATTACCGAGTCATGAGCTCGACTAGATCCCCTCAATACTAATTATCATTGGGGAAGGTGACTTGGTCGAGGTAGTTCAAGGATGGAACTTCCCCGCCAAAGTAGTGCTTTAACCTATGTCTATTCATCTTGAAGTTAGGACCATCATCTTGAGCTAGCACGATGGTCCCATAAGGAAATATTTGAGTCACGGTGAATGGACCGGACCAACGGGATTTCAACTTACCGGAAAAGATTTTCAATCTTGAATTAAAAAGTAAAACTTGATCCCCAATGTTAAAAACCCGGTTTTTAATTTTTGAATCATGCAACTTTTTAGTTTTCTCTTTGTAAATCAATGAATTTTCATAAGCAATGTCTCTCAATTCATCCAATTCATTTAATTGCATTTTCCGGTGTTTTCCCGCGGTCTCCATATCATCATTACAATGCTTTAGGGCCCAATAAGCTTTGTGTTCTAACTCAATAGGCAAATGACAATTCTTTCCATACACAAGCTTATAGGGAGTGCACCCAATGGGTGTCTTATGAGCGGTCCTAAAGGCCCATAAAGCATCGTCCAACTTATCCGACCAAGATTGTCGGTTTTCCCCTGCGGATCTTTCCAAGATCCTCTTCAATGCTCGGTTTGAAACCTCGACTTGCCCACTCGTTTGTGGGTGATAAGCCGTAGAAAGACGATGTGTAACCCCATATTTCCTTAGAACCCTTTCGAATTGGTCATTACAAAAATGGGTTCCACGATCGCTTATGATCGCACGAGGGGTTCCAAACCTAGCAAACAAACTTTTCAAGAACTTAACTACCACACGAGCATCATTAGTGGGCAAGGCCTTCACCTCCACCCACTTAGATAGGTAGTCAACCGCAACAAGGATGTACTTATTACCACGAGATGATGGGAACGGCCCCATAAAGTCTATACCCCAAACGTCAAAGATCTCACATACTTGAATGATATTTTGTGGCATTTCATCTTTTTGTGAGGCTTTTCCTTGTCGTTGGCATGCATCACAAGACTTCACAAGAATTTGTGCATCTCGGTAAATAGTAGGCCAAAAGAAGCCGGCATCAAACACCTTTTTAGCCGTGAGATTAGCACCGTGGTGACCACCCGTGGGTCCCTCATGGCAAGCTCTAAGGATGTTAGAAGCTTCGGTGCCAAAAACACAACGTCGGATGATTTGATCCGCACAAGTTCGAAACAAGTAAGGGTCGTTCCAAAAATAGAACTTGACGTCACGAAAGAATTTTCGTTTTTCTTGAGTTGTCATACCCTTAACGATGAAGTTACCCGCATGGTAATTTGCAAAATCCGCAAACCATGGGGTGGAAGAATCAAGCTTAGAATTCACTACACCTAGTGTCTCGAGCGGAAATGTTTAGGTGATTTCCTTAGGCTCGTAAACACTTTGGTGAGGATCTTCCAAACGAGAGAGATGATCGGTCGCTAGATTCTCGGCTCCTTTTTTGTCAACAATGGTGTGATCAAATTCTTGAAGGAGGAGAATCCAACGAAGTAATCTCGGCTTAGCATCTTGCTTTGCCATGAGATACTTGATAGCCGAATGGTCCGTATACACTATGCATTTCGTCAAGACGAGATAAGGTCGGAATTTCTCAAATGCATACACCACAGCAAGGAACTCCTTTTCCGTTGTAGTGTATTTAAGTTGAGCCTCGGTCATCGTCTTGCTAGCATAGTGAATAGGCAAGAAGTGCTTATCGTGACGTTGCCCCAAAACGGCCCCTATAGCGTAATCACTTGCATCACACATAAGTTCAAAGGGGAGGTTCCAATTTGGAGCAACAAGAATGGGAGCTTCGGTAAGTTTCCTCTTAAGGATCTCAAAGGCTCGTACACAATCTTCGTCAAAGACAAAACGTGCCTCTTTTTCAAGAAGATGTGTAATGGGTCGAGAAATCTTCGAGAAATCCTTGATGAATCGTCGATAAAAGCCCGCGTGGCCTAGGAAACTCCTAACTCCCTTGACGGTTTTGGGATGAGGTAATTTGGCGATGACGTCTACCTTAGCTTGATCTACCTCAATCCCCGCTTTCGAGACCTTGTGCCCTAAGACGATTCCACTCTTAACCATAAAATGACATTTTTCCCAATTGAGCACAAGGTTGGTTTCCTCACAACGTTTTAACATTCTCTCAAGGTTCGACAAACACGAAGCAAAGGAATCACCAAACAGGGAAAAGTCATCCATGAAGACTTCCATCGTCTTCTCGATCATATCATGAAAAATAGCCATCATGCATCGTTGAAAAGTTCCCGGTGCATTGCAAAGTCCGAATGGCATTCTACGATAGGCAAACGTTCCATATGGACACGTAAACGTAGTTTTTTCTTGATCACGAGGATCGATGTGAATTTGGAAGTAACCGGAAAAACCATCTAAAAAGCAATAGAAATCGTTTCCCGCAAGACGCTCCAACATTTGGTCCATGAAGGGCAAGGGAAAATGGTCTTTTCGAGTGGCTTCATTCAACTTTCGATAATCAATGCACACTCTCCATCCGGTCACGAGTCTAGTGGGAATTAACTCGTTGGCATCGTTTGGCACAACGGTCATCCCTCCCTTTTTAGGGACACAATGAATAGGACTCACCCAAGGGCTATCGGAAATAGGGTAAATCATTCCCGCGTCAAGGAGTTTAAGGACCTCCTTTTTGATGACGTCGTGAATTTTGGGGTTCACCCTCCTTTGACTTTGGATTGTTGGCTTGAAATCTTCCTCCATTAAGATTTTGTGGGTACAAAATTTGGGATCGATTCCCTTAATGTCGGATAACTTCCACGCAATCGCCCCTTTGTGAGCCTTTAGAACATCGACAAGTGCGGTTTTTTCATCATTCGAAAGATCCTTCGCAATAATAACCGGTAACTTGTCGTCCTCCTCCAAATAGACATATTCGAGGTGAGGAGGTAAATCTTTCAACTCGAGAATAGGTGGTTCCTCAAGTGAAGATTTGGGCTCGATACTCATAACCTCCTCGGGTGGAGGAAATGGGAAATCGTTAAGAAAATCCTTGATAATCGAGAAGTCCTCATCGTTGTCGAGGTCTTCGTCACAAGTACGTGGAACATTGCATTCTTCCAACATAAAACCACCACCTTCAAATGGAGTGAAGGTTGGTGTCGAATTATCAAGAATTGGATCCAACATAGTGGGATTGCCACTAGTTTCTTCATCACCAAAACCTAGAACTTCTTGTGAAAATTCCTCGAAAACCACGTCGATCATATCAACGAGGTTTATGGTTGCAACGGAATAAACATGAGAAATTTGAGAGTTTTGAGTTGCGTTTATAACAAGTTCCTCGTCGTTGAAACGTAAGGTGATCTTTCTAGCATGCACATCAATCAAAGCCATAGACGTATCTAAAAACGAACGACCTAAAATAAGAGGAACTTGAGGATCCGTGGGGATGTCAACAACAATGAAGTCCACGGGATAGTAGAACTTCCCCACTTTCACAAAAAGTCTTCCGCCAAACCACATGCGGGAATTGTGGAATGGTCGGCCAACTCGATAGACATTAGTGAAGGAGTAAGATTAGGAAGATTGAGCGACTTGAAGATTGCAAGTGGCATCAAGTTAATGCTAGCACCAAGATCGGTCAAGGCGAAGCATTCTTCCATGTCTTGGATTGCACAAGGGATCAAAAATTTACCGGGATCACCGACTTTTTGAGGTATGCGATTAAGATAAACCGACGAACAACAAGACAATTGGTGCAATTTCTCCTTGTTGTTCAACATACTCTTAAAGTTAGCGGCAAATCGAGGCATCATGACCAAGGCATCGGCGAAACTTACATTAAGGTGCAAATCACGAAACATTTTCATAAAAAACTCAAATTGGTAATTGTCGCGCTCTTGACGTTTCTCCTTCCTAAGTCTCGATGGATAGGGCAAAGGTGGTGTGGGTTGAGGCATAGTAGGCATAGCCTTTGGAATCTCGGGTTCCAATGATGGTAATGGGTCAACCGTAGGTGTGGTATGAGCGGTACTTCGTGGGATTGGAACATGCTCCTTTTGGACCACCACCTCGGGTTCTTCCTCAATTGCTTCCTCCGTAGGAGCAATTGGTTGAGGAATCGGCTCCTTAAGTGTCTTACCACTACGTGTGGTAATCACTTTCATCTCACCCTTAGGGTTGGATATAGTGTTACTAGGAAGACCACTTGACGACGGTTTACACATTATTGCCTCAAACATAGACGAGATTTTATCTTCAAAATTAGATTGCCTCAATACGGCTTCGGTTTGCCTTTTCTCGGCCTTAAGCATCTCTTGTTTAATCTCATGTTGCCCTTGTTCCATTTTTTGTTGGTTTTGTTGCAACCTAGTGACATTTCCTTCCATCTTGTTGGTGTGGATTTTAAGTTCATTAGCTAACTCATTTTTCAACTCTTTCTTCAAGTCGTTTTTAAACTCGGATCTTAGGCTAATTATTTCTCTTTGAATGTTGTCAAACCTAGCATCATTCCCACTAGCATATTCAACAAACTCACTTGGAAGATCTTTCAATGTTTGCAAACTTTTGTTGTTATTTTGAAAATCATTTTTGTTTGAAACTTGATTATTAGCCCCTTGATTCCCATAGTTTTCCTTGTTGTAATTGTTCTTAAAACCAACTTGATTGTTGCGATAGTTGTTAGCATTTTGATTTGATCCAAAACCCGGTGGAGTCATTTGATTAGAGCGGGAAACTTGACCGTTTTGGTTGTAATTTCCCGTGGCCGCAAAGGCACTCGAAGTGTTACCACCGTTGGTAATGCACTCGGAGAAATCATGACCTCCACCACAATACATGCAAGAAACCTCAACCGCTTTAGCCGTAGCGGGAGCACTTGGTTCACCAACTTTAAACTCAATCAAAAGTCCTTTCAACTTATCAAAAATCTTGTTTTCCAAGTTCGCCTCAATTTGGCAAGCATCGATGATATTAGACAAAGAAGGTGAAGCCGAAGACGAAGCCTTACGAACACTAGACGTGCTACGAGGACTATACACCTTAGATCTATTTTCAATTATCACCAAAGCTTCCTCAACTGTTTTACATAAAAAATTACCACCCGCGGCGGCATTCAAATAATCCCTTTCATGATCATTAAGTCCATTGTAAAACGTGTCAATTTGATGCAAATCGGAAAAACCGTGATGAGGACATTCATGTAACATTTCCTTAAACCTATTCCAAGCCGTTGAAAAACTTTCATTAAATTCTTGTGAAAACTTTGAAATCTCGTTTTTCAAGTGCGTAGTCTTAGAGGGCGGAAAAAATTGGTTCACAAACTTAGACACGAGATCCTTCCACGTCAATATAGAATTGGGTGGCTCTTTCTCTAACCAAATTTTAGCGGGCCCCGCTAAGGAATACGGAAAAAGCATCATCTTAATCGAGTCGTTAGAGACATCCTTAAACTTGCAAGTAGCGGTAAGACGATTGAATTGGCGGATATGGTTGTGTGGATTGTCCTTCTCATCACCACGGAATTTGTTGTTTTGAATCATGGACAACAAACCCGTTTTCACCTCAAAATTCTCCGCAAGGATAGCGGGAATCACAATAGCCTCTCCATAACCCTCGGTGGGTGCTTGAAGTAACTCCATCATAGTTCGATTCGCCATGGTTGGTGCTTCTCTTACAATGGGTTCGTCAATAGGAGACTCCTCACTAGAATTGTTGGGAGTGGGAGTTTTGTTCTTTCGTTTACGTGCACGTCTTGCTTGATTTCGAGTTAGCATAAACGTCACGTACAACGAGGGAATGAGCAAAGAAGATTCTTTTTGGTGTTTTGTATTTTTTTCAATTTTTTGTGGTTTTTGATTGTATTAACCTTTTTTGGAACTTGGTGAAATGTATTAAGTAGACAAAAAGTCCACAAATCTCCTCACTAATCAAATCTCTTGATTAACGAAGCCTCAAGGAATGAAAACGAACACATGGAGTGAACGCCTTCGATGACTTTAGAACGATGGTGGAACACCAAATCGTTCAAGAGGGTTTAATCAATAGAAACCAAGAAAATATATATGATACTTAGTAATACTTTGGGCGGCAAAACCCTCGATTCACTCTCACAATCAAATACTCACAAGCAAGCGGGGAAACGAGGCGGCGCGAAGCACTTAAGAGCCTTTTTCCTTAGGATATATTTTATAATATCCGCCTTATACCCATGATACAAGGCTTTTGACACCCCGTATAAAAATTAAAGATTAAGTTCGTGTTCTCGGAATCTTAACGAATTGATCTAGGCTCCTATGTGTGACTAAGTTGATCTTTGGTGAAAAAGAATATTTTTGGGTGATTTTAAATTTAAATGCAAAGACTTAAAAGTAAAGTGCTTTTTAAGTAAATCTAAGTCTAATTAAAGTAAAGTGCGAGTATTTAAAAACATGACTAAAATTAAAGGGCACTAAAGTAAAATGGCGTAAACTTAAATCTATCTAAGACAAACTTAAAGTGCGACTAAAACTAAGGCAAATAATCTAAAAGTGCAATTAAATAAAAAGGCAAGAAAAATAAAGCTTGAAGATAAAAATCAAAGACAAAAGCTAATAAGAACCTGAATACAGCTCATTCGAAATAACCCTTCGTTTGGAACAATCACTCATCCTAAATGTCACCTTTGGTTGAAATGATTCCTCTTCACTTGGAATATTGCCAAAATCCTTGATCCGGAACAAATTGGTCTGAATATGTCACTTATCCAAAACAATGCTTCGTTCGGAACTTACTGATTCGGAACTCTCACTTGATGCCTTGATTCGGAAGTATTAGGTCACCCCTTGATTCGGAAGTTTCCGGATGAAACCTTTGATCCGGAACTTTTGGAAGTTCCGAATGAACAACCTTGATTCGGAAGTTTTGACTTCCGAATGAACAGCCTTGATTCGGAACCTTGGTCCTTGATTCGGAACTTTGAGTTGATTCGGAACTTTTGAGAAGTTCCGGATGAAACCCTTGGTTCGGAACTTTGGAGTTCCGAATGAGTATGTTTGGTTCGGAAGTTTTCGCTTCGTCAGGAACTTTGAAAGTTCCGGATGAACAAGTTTGGCTCGGAAGTTTTTCAAGTCCCAAATCTTCCGGATGAAGCCTTGATTCGGAACTTTAGAAGTTCCGAATGAACACTCTCCTTTGTCTTGGTTCGGAACTATATCTGGAAAAATCAGAAACAAGCAAACATTCCCGAAGAACAAGGAAAACAAGTAGCAGCAGGTATAATAGCAAAATAATCAAAATCAATCACACGTATGAATAAAATCAGTAACGATTCAATGAATAAGCATCAACAAACAATTAAAAACATGAAATTAAACAACTTTTACCACAATAATCAAAAACCACTTTGGATCAAAATAAAAGCATGAACATAAACATAAACATAACAAATCAAAGATTAAGAAAGGTAGATAAGAGATTGACAAGATAAAGTAAAGATTGACAATAATTAAATGAAAACTTACTTGAAATTAAATGAATTTAAGGTGCGAGACAAGGTAATTAAATTGACAATTAAGTAAATGACAAGTAATTAAAATGGTGGAAGAACTAGTGTCACCCTAGCCAACAAGAGTGAAAAAATAAACATCCTAATCTATTTATAGGGGAGGATCTAGGAAGCTTCCTCCCCTCTTTCCTTTCCTCTTAATTGCATAATTAAGTCCCTCCTTCTTTTAATCTTCACTAATTGCGTACTTAGTCCTTTTCTTCTAATCTTCTTTAATCTTGGACTTAAGGGACTTTTGACTTCGGGATTTCTTTTGAACTCGTCTTTAAATTCTTCAATAAAATAGACTTGAATTCTTCGGCTTTTGATAAACTTCCGTCTTTTGACTTTTTCTTCGATAAATCTTAGAATTGGTCGTGGACTTCCGTTCTTTTTGCACTCTTGACTTCTTGACTTCGTCTTTCATCCTTTTCTTCAATAAAAGTCCGTAAATGCCCGTGAATGTCCGTATTTTCTCCACTTTTCATAATTTCATCCTAAATTACAACAAAAACACAAACCACGCATAATTCCGACATAAAAGACATAAAATACATGTTTAGGTCCGGTTATTATTGTAATTAAGTGGTAGAAAAGATGGGTGTTTACACACCTATCAAATCCCCTACACTTGACCATTGCAATGTCCTCATGCAATGCATTAGTTATAAAGCAAGATTACACTTTTCATCATAATCAATCCACGTTGGCCTTTATTAAAGAGATAGAAAATTAAAAACATACAAAATAAAGAAATTAAAAGCATACCTTGGGTTTTGAAAATGTTATGAATAATCATCATCCTCAAGTTTTCACTTTCTCCAAACCAAGCTTAAAAATGAGATCATTGTTATTATAAGTTAGTAAACCAACACGAACTCATGTGGGCCAATTACTTTACTTAGACTCCCTCATTCCTAGGTGTATCTCTTATATTTTATTATTGTCTTGAATGATCACGAAGATGCATTGTTTGACTTATTTAGATAATTATTAAGTCTGAAAATAAAGTGCACGAGTTAATCAATAGTTAGCTAAAGGACCAAATCTTTTAAAACTGCTTCTCGGGATATCAAAAAGTTCATATCTTGGCATAACTTGGTTCGCGATTTGAGACCTTTCTCGGGCCGATATTTGGCAGCGACTTCATACTTCAAATCTTGAGAGACGTTCATGAAATAATGGTCTTCTCTTCATAATTGGAATTTCTTTACTTGAAATTTTTGAGAGATTCTTCATATATGGACCACGACTTCTTCATTTTTCTCCAATCTTTATTTTGGACTTTGATATACAACGATCCGCCTCCTTTTATGACTTGGATCTATTTATCCTCATACCTTGTTAGGGTCTTTTCGGATACACTTCTCCATGACTTTTGGGGAGTTTTGCTTTACGTCGTGTGTCTTGATCCTTCATATTGATTTTCGATAAATGACTCTTCACATCACTTTGGATCTTTAGCAACAAAACATAGCCCTCATGCCTTGTTAGGGCCTTTTCGGACTCGCCAATCTTCGCGCCCCGCTTCATAAGTTATGCCTTGGCTATGAACTCTCGTCATTACCGAGCAACTTTTAAACGATCTGGGGCTAGAAGCTAAGTAACTTTTCAAATCGTACAACCTTATTTATTAGCAAATAAATTATTAGCAAGCGATGGGAGAATAGGCTCATAATTAACTCACATAAATTCATGAAAGAATACCGAACTTATAATTGGCTCTATCATCTCTCGTTCTCCACAGTTTAAAATCTCAAGTAATGAGACTCGTGGATGCTTAGCCTATTAAATCAAAGTTTTGGGTTTTCGAGTCGCCTATAGGATCTTGCAAATTCTTAGACTCTTTCAAGTTTAGAAATCGCATTTTAAAGTTCCCTTGATAAACGACTCTCTAGGATCAATTATAGGAACTTGCGAAAAGTTCTTGTTCTTAACCCGTGTGAGTTAAGACTTTCGCTTTTTATAGCTCCCTATATAAAAGCCTAGCAAAACTTGACTTAAACACGTTAAGGATACTAGCTAGAGTAAACTCGGATTGAGTCAAAAGATTCACAACGTTTGAAAATTAAAACCACTTATTAAACATTTATTCTAGCAGAGAAAGAAAACAACTATACAAAGATAACAACTAATAGGCCAAAATAGATAAAAAATTTTGAAAAATGTCGAAAAATTGATTTTCCGGTTAAAATGAGGACAAAAACAAGGAAAAGACCACTTAACATCGATAGAAGTCCCCCCTACACTTAAGATAAACATTGTCCTCAATGTTTAAGCATGTGGGAGTAAGCTCCCCTACACTTAGGACATTGTGCACGTTGTTTAAATCTTGCTAAGGAAAAGACAACTAAAGAGATATGAGAAAATATAAAATAGTGAATCGAAAAGAGTTTAGGATAGAACCGGGAAGAGGTAGAACACGGAATCACGGGTCGTCAAGAATCATCAAGAGTGGATCATTGAAGCTCGAATCCCTGATTAAGAAGTGAGGAGAGGAAATAGCAATCCAAAGGGTCCCCCCTACACTTATGATATAGAAAGCGGAAAGATAGATGCATGGGTTGCCTCCCAAGAAGCGCTTGATTTTTGTTAACCGAGTCGTGAGCCCGACTCGACCTTGATCATCAACGGAAGTAGCATGAAACAAATCCACCAGGATCAAAGACATAGTTTTCATCCATCAATAAGAACGAGCTTAAGGCGAACAAGGCAAGCCAAAAGAGAAATGGCAAGGTTCCCTTAAGCAGCGATGGAGCACGGTGGAAGCAAAGTTGAAGTGGAGCAAGCATGTCTTCAAAATTTCCAAAGATATTTCCTTTTATTTCATCAGGTGGATACTGAGATGGCTTAAAGACTTCAATACCGGGGTCGAACACCTTTTCCTTTAGGGGAAAATAGCACTCAGGCTCAGCCGAGTGGGAAGAAGATCCGCAAAGAAGCACAACCTCGTCCTCAGAAGTGGGACAAAGAGGTGTCAAATCATATGTGCAACGGATTTCGGTGTCGACCGGTTTCTTCTCCTTTGACAAAATGCTCTTTAAATCCAAAGTAGGATCAAGACGATAATCTTCAAAGTCAAAAGGAGGAGCATTACTCTCATGAGGGAAGTATGTGTTGAGAAATTCAGAGAAATCTTCCTCAAATGAATAATCGTCCAAAGTAGGATCGGGTGATGGTGGAGGATCTTCATCATGTGAAGAATCGCTCGATAGAGTATCAGCCTCATCGAAATCATCGAAAGTGGGCAGCTCGGGATACTCAGAAGTACAGTCAAAATCATCCGAATCTGAGCTAGAATCATCATCATCATAAGCATCGAAGACCGGTTGAGAATCATAAATGGGAGAAGCATCCAAAGTAGAGTGAGAATCATCCACATTATCTTCAAAGAGTGGATTATCAGTGGAAGACTCGAATAGAGGATTGTCATAGACGTTAAAGTCATCGAGCACATTTATCATATTCACTGATTCTCGTCCTCTAAAGGATTTGCCTGTAAGCTTCCCCATTTTAAAAACTTTAGAATCATCCCCGACTCGTAAGATTAACTCACCTTCGGCCACATCTACTAAAGCACGTCCGGTTCTCAAGAATGGCCGACCAAGTATTAGGGGAATACGAGGGTCCATTTCATAATCAACTACGACAAAATCGACCGGGAAAGTAAATGTGCCAACTTTAAGAAACACATCTTCGGCTATACCAACGGGGTAAGCGAGAGTGCGGTTTGCAAGTTCGAGAGTCATCTTTGTTGGAATGAGGTCGGGCAATGATAGTGTTTTCCAAACACTCAGTGGCATCAAATTAATACTAGCCCCGAGATCAGCAAGGGCAGTAAATTCTTCAGTTTTATTGAACACGCAAGGCAACACAAAACGACCGGGATCTCCAAGCTTTTCCGGAAGTTCTCTAAGAAGGACTGCAGAGCAGTTTTCATTTAATCGTGTGTTGGCGAGTTCAATCAGCTTCTCCTTCTTGCTAAGCAATTCCTTGAATGCTTTGACAAATTTCGGCATGTGGCAAAGTGCTTCAACAAGGCTAATGTTGATGGTCATTTTAGATAGCATATCCACATATTTCATTACATTACAGTCATTCTTGGTTAGCTCGTTGGTCTTGCCTATGCGAGAAGGGTATGGGATTCTGGGCTGATAAGGGTTAGGTGGAGGTGTAGTTGGTGAAGGTTGTGATGTTGAAGGGTCCTTCCGAGATACATCGTCATGACGAGGCGGAGACGGTAATGGTGTACTACTACTAGGTGGAAGAGAAATAGGGATACATGGTGGTGGAGGAGTTGTAGATGATGGTGGTGACTCAGGTGGATTGACAATGGTAATTCCACTACGCGTAGTTATAGCACTCACATTAGCTCGCGGATTAGTGACGGTGTTTGAAGGTAGAGAACCCGAGGAAGAAGAAGGTTGAGCTTCGGGCAAGAAACTAGCCAATAGATTCTTTAATTCAGTTGTTTGAGTGATGAAGGAGGATTGAAGGTTTTCACGAACCTCGGTTCTGATGTCATTACCTTGCTTCAAGATATCTCCTTTCAAATTGATTATTTGGCTCTGTAGATTCTTGATTTGCTCACCTTGAGTTCTCATGATTGTGTCAACATCGGGGTTAATGGGTGGGTGTTGTTGGGTGGGTGGTTGATAAGGGTTAGAAGCACGAGGTGGGATTTGGTTGCTTCTATTGTAGTTGTTGGCGGGGTTTTTGTTTTGAGGAGAAAAACCGGGTGAAAGGTAATTGTTGGAACAGTAGCTCAGCAGGTTTCTATCCCCTTGTTGTCTAGCTTGGTAATTTTCCGGTGAATAATTACCGTAAGCTGCATACACATTTTCCGGATTTCCTTGTGTCGAAGGACAATCGGTGTATGAGTGAGGACCGCCACATGTTTCACAAGGATTAGCGACCGCTTTAACTTGTTGTTGTTGGTTTGAAGCGAGAAGCGTAATACTTTTGCTCATTTCAGCCATCATGCGGGTGAGTTCGGTCATCTCAGGGTTTGCTGAGGTAGAAGAAACATTGACTCTCGTGTTGTTTCTAGAAGAAGCAGAGGAATCCCAGTTCTTATGATAAGTAGTCATGTTCTCTATTAACTCTCTACACTCCTCGGGTCTCCTTTTCATGAATGTGCCACCGGCGGCTGCATTAATCGTATCACGATCTCGAAAAGTCAATTCGTTGTAGAAAGTATCGATCAAGGTGACCGGAAGCATGTTGTGGTTTGGACAACGGTCGATCAAGACATTATATCTCTCCCAAGCGTCGAAAAGAGATTCATCAGGGTCTTGCATGAAACCGCTGATCTGATTGCGAAGGCTTGTGACCATGGATGGTGGAAAGTAGCGCGAAAGAAAGCGTTGAGTCATGTCATCCCAAGTGTGAATAGAATTCTTCGGGAGACGATCAAACCATTTCTCGGCACGATGCGATAAAGTATGTGGGAAGAGTTGTAGGCGGAGTACATCCATTGTGGCCCCAGGCAACTTTATGCTTTGGGTGATTGTAATGAATTTGTCGAGGTGTTTGTTAGCATCATCATCAGGCAATCCTCTAAATGGGTTTGTTTGTACTTGCTGAATCATGTGGTGCTTCAACGAAAACTCAGGAGCGTTGATTTGCATTGGCGCAATCGGTCCTCCTCGTCCAAACATTGTTGGTTGAAAAAGTTCCTCCATGGTCCGAAGATCGGGCTGTGGAAGAGCATTGTTGTTATTATTAAGGTGCGGTGGTTGATTATTGTTGTTAACACCTGCCATATCTAAATCTTCTTGAGGCTCGGGCTCTTGATAATTAGAAGATCTAGTACGCATACACCTGAAAATGCAAAAGAAAAAGAAACCAAACGCAAAGACAATATATATACACAAGAAAGATAAAATCTTTTTGTATTTTTGGAATTTTTAATTTTTATGGTTTTTTATCAATTTTTAATTTTTATGATTTTTGAATTTTTTTAGGCAAGAAAATTAACGTTCACAAGTGAACGGATCCCAAAAAGCAACGTGTCTAGCACAGAAAACTGTTGATCTTAACGAAAAGAGCCGGTAGCGGCGCCATTTGATACAAGGCTTTTGACACCCCGTATAAAAATTAAAGATTAAGTTCGTGTTCTCGGAATCTTAACGAATTGATCTAGGCTCCTATGTGTGACTAAGTTGATCTTTGGTGAAAAAGAATATTTTTGGGTGATTTTAAATTTAAATGCAAAGACTTAAAAGTAAAGTGCTTTTTAAGTAAATCTAAGTCTAATTAAAGTAAAGTGCGAGTATTTAAAAACGTGACTAAATTAAAGGGCACTAAAGTAAAATGGCGTAAACTTAAATCTATCTATGACAAACTTAAAGTGCGACTAAAACTAAGGCAAATAATCTAAAAGTGCAATTAAATAAAAAGGCAAGAAAAATAAAGCTTGAAGATAAAAATCAAAGACAAAAGCTAATAAGAACCTGAATACAGCTCATTCGGAATAACCCTTCGTTTGGAACAATCACTCGTCCTAAATGTCACCTTTGGTTGAAATGATTCCTCTTCACTTGGAATATTGCCAAAATCCTTGATCCGGAACAAATTGGTCTGAATATGTCACTTATCCAAAACAATGCTTCGTTCGGAACTTACTGATTCGGAACTCTCACTTGATGCCTTGATTCGGAAGTATTAGGTCACCCTTTGATTCGGAAGTTTCCGGATGAAACCTTTGATCCGGAACTTTTGGAAGTTCCGAATGAACAACCTTGATTCGGAAGTTTTGACTTCCGAATGAACAGCCTTGATTCGGAACCTTGGTCCTTGATTCGGAACTTTGAGTTGATTCGGAACTTTTGAGAAGTTCCGGATGAAACCCTTGGTTCGGAACTTTGGAGTTCCGAATGAGTATGTTTGGTTCGGAAGTTTTCGCTTCGTCCGGAACTTTGAAAGTTCCGGATGAACAAGTTTGGCTCGGAAGTTTTTCAAGTCCCAAATCTTCCGGATGAAGCCTTGATTCGGAACTTTAGAAGTTCCGAATGAACACTCTCCTTTGTCTTGGTTCGGAACTATATCTGGAAAAATCAGAAACAAGCAAACATTCCCGAAGAACAAGGAAAACAAGTAGCAGCAGGTATAATAGCAAAATAATCAAAATCAATCACACGTATGAATAAAATCAGTAACGATTCAATGAATAAGCATCAACAAACAATTAAAAACATGAAATTAAACAACTTTTACCACAATAATCAAAAACCACTTTGGATCAAAATAAAAGCATGAACATAAACATAAACATAACAAATCAAAGATTAAGAAAGGTAGATAAGAGATTGACAAGATAAAGTAAAGATTGACAATAATTAAATGAAAACTTACTTGAAATTAAATGAATTTAAGGTGCGAGACAAGGTAATTAAATTGACAATTAAGTAAATGACAAGTAATTAAAATGGTGGAAGAACTAGTGTCACCCTAGCCAACAAGAGTGAAAAAATAAACATCCTAATCTATTTATAGGGGAGGATTTAGGAAGCTTCCTCCCCTCTTTCCTTTCCTCTTAATTGCATAATTAAGTCCCTCCTTCTTTTAATCTTCACTAATTGCGTACTTAGTCCTTTTCTTCTATTCTTCTTTAATCTTGGACTTAAGGGACTTTTGACTTCGGGATTTCTTTTGAACTCGTCTTTAAATTCTTCAATAAAATAGACTTGAATTCTTCGGCTTTTGATAAACTTCCGTCTTTTGACTTTTTCTTCGATAAATCTTAGAATTGGTTGTGGACTTCCGTTCTTTTTGCACTCTTGACTTCTTGACTTCGTCTTTCATCCTTTTCTTCAATAAAAGTCCGTAAATGCCCGTGAATGTCCGTATTTTCTCCACTTTTCATAATTTCATCCTAAATTACAACAAAAACACAAACCACGCATAATTCCGACATAAAAGACATAAAATACACGTTAAGGTCCGGTTATTATTGTAATTAAGTGGTAGAAAAGATGGGTGTTTACACACCTATCAGTTCCTCTGGCTGAGTCACCAACATTTCTTGAACTTGTTGTTCCTCTGGAGTAGGTTGTGGTTCTTGCTCTTGAATCTCCATATCTGAAGGTCCGTCCACACCAGTCTCTAAACCAGTTACATCTTAATAAGTCCCAATGACATCTTCATTCGATTCAAAATTGATGTCATTTCCAGAGATCCTTGTCTGATTATCAGAAGAAGGTGGTTGTTCTTCATTATTCCTCCCCTATTTGGTTGCATTCAGTTGCCTTTTCTTGTGGTTCCTGAATCTTTGCTTCTTGATTGCATATTTCTGAACAGATCTATATTGCCTCATCCAAGGTGACACTTTGTTCCTTAACTTGAGTAGGCTAGCTTCCAATTCAGCAATTCTCTTGTCTTGAACAAGCTTTTCTTTCTGCAATACCTGTACATGTTGGGACAAACTTGTACACAAAGCAGTTAAATATGCAACATCCACTACCTCTGGTGCTTGTGCTTGTGGTGAACCACTAGCAGCAATAGAAGCAGCAGGTGTGTGGATCATCTCATTAGTATTTGGTGGAACACCAACATTGTGAGAAGAAGATTGTGAATCTTCTAGAGAGTGGGAGCTCTGGTGAGAAGGAGTTTGCTGAGAAGTACTAGCATTGCTAGGTAACTCACCTTCTTGATTGGTAGGTTGGGCTAACATATGAGCAAACAATGGTGTTACTGTTCCTGAAAAGGCATTGCCTTGTTTGGTCAAGAAAGAGAAAGTTCTCTTTGTGAATGAAAGAACATCCCATGTATCAGTTAACTCTGGTAGGTTAGGTATCTGGTCACTAACTAAAGTCTAAATGAATCTAGGATACATTAAAAACTTCTTAGTCCCTTCCAAATCCCTAGTCATGCTTTCAAAAATTAATTTTGAAAAATTAAAAACCCTGTTATTTGCTAGACAAATACAAGCAGATGCCAATGCTGTGACAATCCGTCAATTTATGGTTGATACTTTTATTCTCAATATTTATTTGAAAACATTATTTTAATGTTACAATATGAACTCACTTATTTTTGGGAAGTAATTTGAATTTACGTCTTGGAGTAGCATCGACTACGTCTAAACCGGAGGATTCTACGTTACGTGCTTACGTTTACATACACCGTCTTTGGTGACAGTCCGACATTTCAGAAAATAAATTTATCCGTGAATATTATTTTAGAGTTTTAAATTTGTGTTGGTTCATAAACTCACAAATTTACGAGAAGAGATTAGGACTTACGATTTTATTTTAACGTCCTTTACGACTAAACCGGAAACCTTAGGATTACGTATTTACGTTTTCGAACTCCGTTTTTGATGAAACAATTTTTATTGGATTCGTTTTGTGACGTAGATTCATAATTAATAAAAACATTTTTCGTAAAACGACCCGAGGGCACGCAAATCGAGGAAACTAGAATCGAGGAGTACCCGTAAATAAATGGGGATGAGACAAGTGGGACACTTGCCCCACCCCCACTATAACCGTCCAACATTGCTACACCTCAACACACTTGGTGTCAAGTTTGTAAGCTAAGTAAGACACTTGTCTTACAAAGCTTACAAATGAAGCTAAGACATCACAAAAACCATTAGCTTCTTCACATTTACCACTTCACACATGCAATACCTCTCAAAATTCTCTCATCTCTCTCTTGGCTCCCATTTTTGGCCGTCCCTACTCCACCATCAAACACCACCTTTGATCTTGATTCAACCACAAAGCCTATGTTATTTACATATATGTTGAAGCTCTCTTGAAACTCTATTGATTGGTGGTGCTTATAACATCCAAGGAGGAGTATTCATGGTGTCTTGGGGCTGATTTTACACAAGGAGTTCATGAAGCATGGTGGTCATGAAGATGGTCTTGGTGCATCACAAGTTTCTCCATCAAAAATCCATGTTTTGATCAACCTACATCATCATGGTGGTATAAAGATTGTCCTCCTCAACTTCTTGTTATTTTGATTATGTAAACATGTATTTTATTTCCTATTGTATATGTATATGATGATTATATGATAAAAATGTTATGTGGGGATTTGTTGTTGATAATCATGGATAAAAAGATGAAAAACTATAAGTAAAAATGGGTAAATCTTGTTCAAATGATAGGCTGTATAAAAACAGTAAAGAATCATATGGTAAACTGATAAATGATGAAGTAGAATGGATTTACAGTAATCTATGGGTCTTGTACATATGTGAGAGTTTGCCATACAATGGAATCAAAGTAATGAGTGAGATATGATCAAAACAAGTTTAAGGTATAAATCTGAGTTCACTGTTTTGGACGATTTTTAGAAAATATTTAGAAGATGATTCAACAGTAGCTATAGAAGAGTTAAATGTAGCACATATCATGTAGTTTATGTGATAAAAATTTGAGCTTCTATCTCCATACAGAACTCAAGATATGGAAGTTTTGGTGAAAGTGAAGATAAAAATCAGATTTTGGAAATTAAAGTATAATCATATTATATAAGCACTCAAAATTATAATGTATAAAATATAAATTTAAAACCCACTAACTTATGGATTCTATTTATATAAATATGTAAAAGGTGGAATAAGTGTATAAATTATAAAAATGGTAACTTGTTAAGTTTTATAAGTTATAAAACTATAAACATGATTTTTACGACTTTTTCGGCTAATACCGTAAAATTAACGTTTTTATTAAATAAAACTTAGACGGTTGGACCCGTCTAATGTAAACTTTTATAAATTCATATACTGATATATAGACATGTATAACAAGTAAAAACCGATAAAACCCGAACTATAGTACATACGGACGTTGACGGACTAAATTAACGTTATTGGACTAATAATACAACAAAAATGGACTAAAACACTTATAAACTTATTATTGGGCTTAACCCATTTAGGCCCAACTTGTAAAGTGTAGATACTGATAAAATAAGTATAACATGGATTAAAACAAGTTAAAGAACTTACAATAAGTTTATTGGACTTAAAACACGTAAAAGGGTAAAACTAGTAAACTAGTATAAAAGTTATCGACATATAACACTAAAATGAGTAAACGAGAATATGTAAACCCACTTGATCATCATATATATATAATCATCATATGTATACATAATTGTTATTTTTATAAAGTCATTGGACATGAGTCTAAGACGAGTATCATTTGTCTAGGTTTCCGTGATTGAAGCACGTACCGTACGTCCGAATTGCCGATAACCCACCTTCCCACATCAACGTGAGTTCATAGCCTCGCACTCTTTTAAATGTTTTATAAATGTTTTATAAACCCGCGAGGGAGATAACATGTTAGTTTTTATAAAATAGGACACCATTTGTCCCGATTGTTTGTTTATTGATTTTGGACCCGAATGATTGAATGACCCGATTATATGACCCGATAAATGATTAAAGGACCCGATAGATGAAATTAAATGGATTATTAAAGTTAGTTTATGTCACTAAAAGTCCCATTAGCATGAATTGTGAACTACCGGGATTTGGTAGACGCTTATGCATTTAATAGTACTATTTGGGGACGATCACCCCAGTTCGCGCCTTGACGGTTGATCCCCGTCGTGCCACATTGATTGGTAAGCGAATTTATGTATGAGAAGTTTTCCGAAGCGTGACCTTTGTGACGACATGCTACTTTAGATGGGCAAAATTGGTATCGGGTTAGCTACCCGTTTTGGTTTAGTGATGAGACTGCTTTTATACATAGTCTCATCTTCCAAATAGGGCTTTAAATGCATTAAATATCATCAAAATACCCAAATATATGCTTGTGTTTGTTGCTTGTGTATTTTAGGTACGAATATTGAGATAATGACAAAAGATCACAAGAATCATACAAAAACGAACACGGGAAACGAAGCCGCACAATGAACCAAGCCCTAGTGAAGACTTTCCCAAGATCAACCCTTGAAGATTTGAAGAATTATGAAGAAGGGTCCTCCAATTATGAAGAACTGACACTTTATACCCTTGTATCCTTATAATTACAAGTTTGGTCCCTAAAGTTTGTCAAAATTACAAAAAGGGCCCTTAACTTTGAAGAATTGGCAAGTTTAGCCCCTCAACAAAGCTAAATTGTCAACCAATATCATCCACAACGTCAAATACATCATGAAGTCCTTCAAAGTACAAGAAATGACAAGTTTGGTCCTTTGAAAAATCCAAAATTACAAAAAGGACCCTCAACTTTCAACATTTGGCAAAAATGGTCCCTCAATCATCAAGACTTGGCAATTTCAGTCCTCCAAATTATCAATATTGCAAGTCTAGACCATTATCACTGAAGAAAATACCAAACCAGCCCTTGAAGAATGCAAAAATGGCAAGAAATACCCCTGATTACACATTGTGAAAGTGTTTGGGCCAAAAATGCAACAAGTCAAAAGTTGATAAGACTAAAATGGGCGCTGATAGAAGTTGGATTGCACTTGACAAGTTTCTGAAAGAAAGGGGGTAATAATGGGCCAGACAAAGAAGTTACCTAGACCAGTGACAAGCTGCCACGTGCCCCACTCACTCAAACCCACCAATCCCATTCCACCAATCCTCCACATCATCATCCACTCACACCAGCCATAACTAACTTAATTTATTAAGTTAATTATGGCGCCTAACACCTGGTTTAAAAACTAAAACGGATTAAAACATGCACTATTCATGTTCTTGATCCAAATTGGGTTGTTATTAATGGCTTGTAATTAGATCCCAATCTGCTCCAGATTTATGATTAAGCTAATCATAAACACAACCCAACTTTAAAAACTCATGCCACATCAGCCCTTTGTCACATGTTAAACCCTCCTTTGTCACTTTTGAGGAAGAAGCCAAAACCCTGCCAGAGAATCAACCATCCAGATACTTGCTTACTTTCTAAGCTTCACAAGAGCCATTGGATCAAATTTCAACAGCTATACACCCACAAACGTCCAAGATAAGTCACATGATTCTCCAAAGAAGACAAAGACCTCAAGGGAATTTTTGGGACTTAAGCATTAGGGTTTACACGTTTTTCAGCTTTCTACGACCATGTACACCCTCTATATAAAGGGTCTAGTTCATTTCATTTACTCCTGCTTTTGGTTTTTCCTTTGTTCAAACACTTGTAAATCCTCTTTCTGATTAATGAATTTGAGTTAAGTGCTTTGAAGAAAGACCAAGTGCCATCTTTATTCTGCTTGTTTATGTTATTAGTTTACTGCTTTTGAAGTTTAAAACCTGTTTTCAAAAGAGGAGTGTGCACAAGTTTGCATATTTTCCTCATTATCTTGATATTTTGCTAAGTCTTGTTCCAATCTTGGAATTCTTGGGCTATAGGGTTGATCGTAGCATCCTAACTGAGTTGGTTAAGGTGTGGTGAGGCTTATAACTTGGGGATAATCAAGTGTGGGGTAACAAGTTTGCATCAATCAAGATTTTTGAAGTTTCTGATTTTTCATGTTATTGTGCTTAACCCTTGTTGAATCTTAGCAGGCTTTTGTGGAATCTTGTGCTTGTTCTTGCTAGCACATAAGCTCAAAATTCGTGGGTGTGGATGTACATCCATGAGGTTTGTATACTTAATCTCCAAATCTTCTTAAATTGTGTTTTTTGGTGATATTTGTATGAAACTGTTGTTCTTGTGAATTTTAAGGCTTGTTCTTGCTTGAATCTGTTTATTAGACTTGTTTTAGTGTTAATTGATGCTTGGTTGGCCTGAAATCTTGTTTTGCTTTTGAAAATTTTGATTTGAAAAACTTAAAGGGGTGTTTGGGTCTACTGGTTTATGCTTGTAATCTGCTTTTTTGTGTTAAGGGAAAGTGTTGTTTATGCTTTGTATCTGCTAGACCTTTGTTGAGAGTGTTTTGCTGCAAGTTTTTGGGTTTGAACACTTAAATTGATCAATCTGCTATATAGACCTTGTTTCTGCTTGTTTTGACCTAGGATTTTGGGAACACTTAGGGTGTATGCATGCTTAGGGATAAAAGTGGTTTAAACAAAGTTAACATAACCTGTTTGAAAGATTTGAGGTGTTGAAATTGGCTTGTGTGTCAAATACATCAGCAAAAGTAGAAAACTGCATGTGTAGTGTTCATCAGTAACTTTCATTGCTTGAATCTTGCTTAATTCTTTGAACCAGTGCATGAAACCTGTTTAGAATTGCTTATTGGAGTTTATTATAGCTTGTGTGTGCATTTGGTTGAATTTGGCTGGCTGATTGTGATTTTTATAGCTTATCAAAGTCTGCTGAAGTGGTCATTTGCATCAACAAAGTGACCACCTCATTTGGTGTTGCATTAGCATTAGGATTGTTGCATTGTTGCTTGGATCTTGTTCATGTGCTGCTTGTGATTGGTTTTTGCTATTTGGATTGCTTTGATCATAGCTTATAAGCCCACTGGCTTATTGGCTTATCTGTGCCAAAACACATCAAGTTTACCCAACTGGTGATCCTTGATTCACAAGGTTTGCACTCAAACCTTGATCAGCAGGGTGAAAAACAAGACCTTACACTTCATTAAGTCTGTCAACGTCCATTGTGTTCCTGTCAGCGTTTGATTATAACTTATCAGCGTTTGACTTTTGGTCAAACTTGGTTTTAAGCTTATTAAATCTGTTTTGCTTATTGGTACATGCAACAACTTAGTTTTTGTAATAGAACTCATTTTTCTCAGCTTAATATCAAGTCTGGAAGTTTACAAGTCTTTTGGTTAAGCTTTTGCTAGGAAACTAGCTTATTTAGCTTTTTCAGCCAGCTTATCTGTTCTCACAGCTTATTCTACTTGGCTTTTTGTGCTTTTCTTGATTGATTATTCTTAGTTAAGCTATTTGTGAGCTTTTGCAACTTGAATCAGCTTCTGAGGTGGTCTAGATCATAAATACGACTATTTTGTCATTTTGTGAATAAGTTGTTGACTTGTTTCTGGCTTATTAAGTGGTATTATTTGAAAATTCTTTTCGCAGAAGTCTTTGTTAGGTCAAAAGAAGGTTGTGTGTTAAATTTTAGCTTATGGCATCAGCTTATAGCTTAATGGGCCAAAAAGCCCATTAAGAATAAGCTGCTTATTATAAGTTAGCTTATTTCACATTTTCAGCTTTTGGGCCTTTGGAAAAAGTTGTTTAAAATCAAATTTTGAGTCAACCTGTGCTTTTTGAGCTTATTTTGAGCACTTTTTCTTATTGGGCCTTAATTAAGCCCAATAAGGGACTGTTTAGGGTTTGGCCCATTTTCTAGGCCCAATAGGGGTATTTAGGTAATTTCACTTTCATTTCTGAGTTATTTAGGTTAAATTAAGCTAGTTTGCAAGTTTTTAGAATTTTTTATAATTTTTGGATTTTTAATATTATTTTAATATTATTTTATTATTAAAAATTAAAAGTCTGATTTTCTAGGTTTTTATATTTTTCCTAGGTTCTAAATACTTAATTAGGATTTTTGCAACTTTCCATTTATTTTCTAGGTCTTTTAATTATTTTCTATAATTAATTTAAGATTTAATTAATTTTAGGAGTTTTTAATTGTTTAAAAATAGTTTTAATTGGTTTTAAAATTTTGAAAAATAGTTTTTAGCTTAATTAGAGGATTTTTGAGGTTTACAAACTTGAAAATCTTGTTTAGGGCTTTTTGATAATTAATTTTGATTTTTAGGGCTTTAATTAGCATTAAAAAGTCATTATCTAATTAATTAAAAGGTTTTTGCAAGTTTTGATTCTTTGTAAACTCTTAGAATATTATTAGGGATTTTTGGTGATTTTTAGAAATTTTTAGGTTTAGATTTTAATTTTGGTGGTTTTTACGACTTTACGTGTACGCCTTTTTAGACTTAGTTTAATCCGTCTTCATAACCGTCATTCTCTTCTAATCCCTTTTCTATTTTTCTTTTCTCAAATATAATCACAAATTAATCCAAATCATTACACACATAACACACTAGCCTCCTCGTGAACGAACTTGAACCTAATTGGTCATTAGTGCTTGGTTTTCCTAAACCGACACTTAATACTTGCCACTTTTGTCATCCTTTTCCTAAAGGTGTGCAAAAACACTACATCATTTTGGCGCCGCTGCCGGGGAGGCGTGTTGTGTTTTGATTTGGCATTGTTGTTTTTATACTAACCATAATTAGTATTTGTATTAGTAGCACTCTACTAATACGTATTATCGTTTTTCGGTTTTTGTGTGAATATTATTACTATATTGTATACGTAGAACAATAAATACACAAGTACTCCAAATACGTGAGAAATCACAACCTTGACTTGGGAGGTCATTACCCAATCATTGTATTCGAATCTCAAACCAAAGAAAAAGGCAAAAATAGATAAATACTTTTGTGAAGCTTAATCTTGAAAATACAAACTATAAGGTGTATGCTGCTTACGGTAATTATTCACCGGAAAATTACCAAGCTAGACAACAAGGGGATAGAAATCTGCTGAGCTACCGTTCCAACAATTACCTTTCACCCGGTTTTTCTCCTCAAAACCCAAACCCCGCCAACAACTACAATAGAAGCAACCAAATCCCACCTCGTGCTTCTAACCCTTATCAACCACCCACCCAACAACACCCACCCATTAATCCCGATGTTGACACCATCATGAGAACTCAAGGTGAGCAAATCAAGAACCTACAGAGCCAAATAATCAATTTGAAAGGAGATATCTTGAAGCAAGGTAATGACATCAGAACCGAGGTTCGTGAAAACCTTCAATCCTCCTTCATCACTCAAACAACTGAATTAAAAAATCTGTTGGCTAGTTTCTTGCCCGAAGCTCAACCTTCTTCTTCTTCGGGTTCTCTACCTTCAAACACCGTCACCAATCCGCGAGCTAATGTGAGTGCTATAACTACGCGTAGTGGACTTACCATTGTCGATCCATCTATCCCACCACCATCATCTACACCTCCTCCACCACCATGTATCCCTACTCCTCCTACACCTAGTAGTAGTGCACCATTACCGTCTCCGCCTCGACATGACGATGAATCTCGGAAGGACCCTTCAACATCACAACCTTCACCAACTACACCTCCACCCAACCCTTATCAACCCAGAATCCCATACCCTTCTCGCATAGGCAAGACCAACGAGCTAACCAAGAATGACTGTAATGTAATGAAATATGTGGCTATGCTATCTAAAATGACCATCAACATTAGCCTTGTTGAAGCACTTTGCCACATGCCGAAATTTGTCAAAGCATTCAAGGAATTGCTTAGCAAGAAGGAGAAGCTGATTGAACTCGCCAACACACGATTAAATGAAAACTGCTCTGCAGTCCTTCTTAGAGAACTTCCGGAAAAGCTTGGAGATCCCGGTCGTTTTGTGTTGCCTTGCGTGTTCAACAAAACTGAAGAATTTACTGCCCTTGCTGATCTCGGGGCTAGTATTAATTTGATGCCACTTAGTGTTTGGAAAACACTATCATTACCCGATCTCATTCCTACAAAGATGACTCTCGAACTTGCAAACCGCACTCTCGCTTACCCCGTTGGTATAGCCGAAGACGTGTTTATCAAAGTTGGCACATTTACTTTCCCGGTCGATTTTGTCGTAGTTGATTATGAAATGGACCCTCGTATTCCTTTAATACTTGGTCGGCCATTTTTGAGAACCGGACGTGCTTTAGTAGATGTGGCCGAAGGTGAGTTAATCTTACGAGTCGGGGATGATTCTAAAGTTTTTAAAATGGGGAAGCTTACAGGCAAATCTTTTGGAGGCCGAGAATCAGTGAATATGATAAATGTGCTCGATGACTTTACCGTCTATGACAATCCTCTATTCGAGTCTTCCACTGATAATCCACTCTTTGAAGATAATGTGGATGATTCTTCCCCTACTTTGGACGCTTCTCCCATTTTTGATTCTCCACCGGTCTTCGATGCTTATGATGATGATGATTCTAGCTCAGACTCGGATGATTTTGATTGTACTTCTGAGTATCCCGAGCTGCCCACTTTCAATGATTTCGATGAGGCTGATACTCTATCGAGCGATTCTTCACATGATGAAGATCCTCCACCATCACTCGATCCTACTTTGGACGATTATTCATTTGAGGAAGATTTCTCTAAATTTCTCAACACATACTTCCCTCATGAGAGTGATGCTCCTCCTTTTGACTTTGAAGATTATCGTCTTGATCCTACTTTGGATTTGAAGAGCATTTTGTCAAAGGAGAAGAAACCGGTCGACACCAAAATCCGTTACACGTATGATTTGACACCTCTTTGTCCCACTTCTGAGGACGAGGTTGTGCTTCTTTGCGGATCTTCTTCACACTCGGCTGAGCCTGAGTGCTATGTTCCCCTGAAGGAAAAAGTGTTTGACCCTGGTATTGAAGTTTTTAAGCCATCTCAGTATCCACCTGATGAAATAAAAGGAAAAATCTTTGGAAATCTTGAAGACATACTTGCATCATTTCACCCTTGCTTCCACCGTGCTCCATCGCTGCTTAAGGGAACCTTGCCACTTCTCTTTTGGCTTGCCTTGTTCGCCTTAAGCTCTTGCTTATTGATGGATGAAAACTATGTCTTTGATCCTGGTGGATATTTTTCATGCTACTTCCGTTGATGATCAACGTCGAGTCAGGCTCACGACTCGGTTAACAAAAATCAAGCGCTTCTTGGGAGGCAACCCATGCATCTATCCTTTCGCTTTCTTTACCATAAGTGTAGGGGGGGACCCTTTGGATTGCTATTTCCTCTCCTCACTTCTTAATCAGGGATTCGAGCTTCAATGATCCACTCTTGATGATTCTTGACGACCCGTGATTCTGTGTTCTACTTCTTCCCGGTTCTATCCTAAACTCTTTTCAATTCACTATTTTATATTTTCTCAATATTAAAATAGGAATCTCTTTAGTTGTCTTTTCCTTAGCGAGATTTAAACAACGTGCACAATGTCCTAAGTGTAGGGGAGCTTACTCCCACATGCTTAAACATTGAGGACAATGTTTATCTTAAGTGTAGGGGGGACTTCTATCGAAGTTAAGTGGTCTTTTCCTTGTATTTGTCCTCATTTTAACCGGAAAATCAATTTTTCGACATTTTTCAAAATTTTTGATCTATTTTGGCCTATTAGTTGTTATCTTTGTATAGTTATTTCCTTTCTTTGCTAGAATAAATCTTTGAACAAGTGGTTTTAATTTTCAAACGTTGTGAATGTTTTGACTCAATCCGAGTTTACTCTAGCTAGGATCCTTAACATGTTTAAGTCAAGTTTTGCTAGGCTTTTATATAGGGAGCTATAAAACGCGAAAGTCTTAACTCTCACGGGTTAAGAACAAGAACTTTTCGCAAGTTCCTATAATTGATCCTAGAGAGTCGTTTATCAAGGGAACTTTAAGATGCGATTTCTAAACTTGAAAGAGTCTAAGAATTTGCAAGATCCTATAGGCGACTCGAAAACCCAAAACTTTGATTTAATAGGCTAAGCATTCACAAGTCTCATTACTTGAGATTTTAAACTGTGGAGAACGAGAGATGATAGAGCCAATTATAAGTTCGGTATTCTTTCGTGAATTTATGTGAGTTAATTATAAGCCTACTTCCATCGCTTGCTAATAATTTATTTTCTAATAAATAAAGTTGTACGATTTGAAAAGTTACTTAGCTTCTAGCCCCAGATCGTTTAAAAGTTGCTCGGTTATGATGAGAGTTCATAGCCAAGGCATAACTTATGAAGCGGGGCGCGAAGATTGGCGAGTCCGAAAAGGCCCTAACAAGGCATGAGGGCTATGTTTTGTTGCTAAAGATCCAAAGTGATGTGAAGAATCATTTATCGAAAATCAATATGAAGGATCGAGACACACGACGTAAAGCAAAAACTCCCCAAAAGTCATGGAGAAGTGTATCCGAAAAGACCCTAACAAGGTATGAGGATAAATAGATCCAAGTCATAAAAGGAGGCGGATCGTTGTATATCAAAGTCCAAAATAAAGATTGGAGAAAAATGAAGAAGTCGTGGTCCAAGTATGAATCTCTCAAAACTTCAAGTGAAGAAATTCCAATTATGAAGAGAAGACCATTATTTCATGAACGTCTCTCAAGATTTGAAGTATGAAGTCGCTGCCAAATATCGGCCCGAGAAAGGTCTCAAATCGCGAACCAAGTTATGCCAAGATATGAACTTTCTGATATCCCGAGAAGCAGTTTTAAAAGATTTGGTCCTTTAGCTAACTATTGATTAAATCGTGCACTTTATTTTCAGACTAAATAACTATCGAAATAAGTCAAACAATGCATCTTCGTGATCATTCAAGACAAATAATAAAATATAATAGATACACCTAGGAATAAGGGAGTCTAAGTGAGTAATTGGCCCACATGAGTTCGTGTTAGTTTACTAACTTATAATAACAATGATCTCGTTTTTAAGCTTGGTTTGGAGAAAGTGAAAACTTGAGGATGATGATTATTCATAACATTTTCAAAACCCAAGGTATGCTTTTGATTTCTTTATTTTGTATATTTTTAATTTTCTATCTCTTTATTAAAGGCCAACGTGGATTGATTATGATGAAAAGTGTAATCTTGCTTTATAACTAATGCATTGCATGAGGACATTGCAATGGTCAAGTGTAGGGGATTTGATAGGTGTGTAAACACCCATCTTTTCTACCACTTAATTACAATAATAACCGGACCTAAACGTGTATTTTATGTCTTTTATGTCAGAATTATGCGTGGTTTGTGTTTTTGTTGTAATTTAGGATGAAATTATGAAAAGTGGAGAAAATACGGACATTCACGGGCATTTACGGACTTTTATTGAAGAAAAGGATGAAAGACGAAGTCAAGAAGTCAAGAGTGCAAAAAGAACGGAAGTCCACGACCAATTCTAAGATTTATCGAAGAAAAAGTCAAAAGACGGAAGTTTATCAAAAGCCGAAGAATTCAAGTCTATTTTATTGAAGAATTTAAAGACGAGTTCAAAAGAAATCCCGAAGTCAAAAGTCCCTTAAGTCCAAGATTAAAGAAGATTAGAAGAAAAGGACTAAGTACGCAATTAGTGAAGATTAAAAGAAGGAGGGACTTAATTATGCAATTAAGAGGAAAGGAAAGAGGGGAGGAAGCTTCCTAAATCCTCCCCTATAAATAGATTAGGATGTTTATTTTTTCACTCTTGTTGGCTAGGGTGACACTAGTTCTTCCACCATTTTAATTACTTGTCATTTACTTAATTGTCAATTTAATTACCTTGTCTCGCACCTTAAATTCATTTAATTTCAAGTAAGTTTTCATTTAATTATTGTCAATCTTTACTTTATCTTGTCAATCTCTTATCTACCTTTCTTAATCTCTGATTTGTTATGTTTATGTTTATGTTCATGCTTTTATTTTGATCCAAAGTGGTTTTTGATTATTGTGGTAAAAGTTGTTTAATTTCATGTTTTTAATTGTTTGTTGATGCTTATTCATTGAATCGTTACTGATTTTATTCATACGTGTGATTGATTTTGATTATTTTGCTATTATACCTGCTGCTACTTGTTTTCCTTGTTCTTCGGGAATGTTTGCTTGTTTCTGATTTTTCCAGATATAGTTCCGAACCAAGACAAAGGAGAGTGTTCATTCGGAACTTCTAAAGTTCCGAATCAAGGCTTCATCCGGAAGATTTGGGACTTGAAAAACTTCCGAGCCAAACTTGTTCATCCGGAACTTTCAAAGTTCCGGACGAAGCGAAAACTTCCGAACCAAACATACTCATTCGGAACTCCAAAGTTCCGAACCAAGGGTTTCATCCGGAACTTCTCAAAAGTTCCGAATCAACTCAAAGTTCCGAATCAAGGACCAAGGTTCCGAATCAAGGCTGTTCATTCGGAAGTCAAAACTTCCGAATCAAGGTTGTTCATTCGGAACTTCCAAAAGTTCCGGATCAAAGGTTTCATCCGGAAACTTCCGAATCAAGGGGTGACCTAATACTTCCGAATCAAGGCATCAAGTGAGAGTTCCGAATCAGTAAGTTCCGAACGAAGCATTGTTTTGGATAAGTGACATATTCAGACCAATTTGTTCCGGATCAAGGATTTTGGCAATATTCCAAGTGAAGAGGAATCATTTCAACCAAAGGTGACATTTAGGACGAGTGATTGTTCCAAACGAAGGGTTATTCCGAATGAGCTGTATTCAGGTTCTTATTAGCTTTTGTCTTTGATTTTTATCTTCAAGCTTTATTTTTCTTGCCTTTTTATTTAATTGCACTTTTAGATTATTTGCCTTAGTTTTAGTCGCACTTTAAGTTTGTCTTAGATAGATTTAAGTTTACGCCATTTTACTTTAGTACCCTTTAATTTTAGTCACGTTTTTAAATACTCGCACTTTACTTTAATTAGACTTAGATTTACTTAAAAAGCACTTTACTTTTAAGTCTTTGCATTTAAATTTAAAATCACCCAAAAATATTCTTTTTCACCAAAGATCAACTTAGTCACACATAGGAGCCTAGATCAATTCGTTAAGATTCCGAGAACACGAACTTAATCTTTAATTTTTATAAGGGGTGTCAAAAGCCTTGTATCAGGAACCACAAGTTCAAGAAAAGTTGGTAAATCAGCCAGAGGAGCCACAAGTTGAAGAAACATTGGCAACTCAGCCAGAACCATCAACTCAATCACCACTTCAAGCTAATTGGAGTGCTTTCTATGAGAAGTTGGAGGAAATTACTATTCAGTTTCCTATATATTCAACTCCATCACCACAAAGACAAGTATGGTTTCAAAGGAAACAGACTTTGCAAGTACTGTCTAGATAAAGAATGAGCAATGAATCAGACAAGACTGAAGAGGTTCAAGTTGATATGATAGCTTCTATGGAAGAAAGAGTATCTAGGGATACACAAGTGACTGAAGAAACAAGTGTGTCCAATACTGGTGAAGTCAACTTTGTTGAAGATCCAAGTACTGCTAAGCCAACTAAGCCGACTGCAAGTACTGCTGACATTGTTGAAGACGCAAGTACTGCTAAGCCAACTAAGCCGATTGCAAGTACCGCTGGTGATCATCCTTCACTAGAAAGTCAAACTTCTTTTGGAGAAAATGAGACTTTAGCCCAATTGTTGCTGGATTTAAAGAAGAATTTAGTTGAGAAGACTAAACAAGCAAAAGTAGAGAAAAAGACACAACAAGAAGTTCTTGCCAAAAAGGATCAAATTCAAGGTAAGAAACTTCAAGCTTCACACCCTACTAAAGGTATAGTCATTCAACATTAAGCTGATGAAGAAACAGCTACCAACCTGAAGAAGAAGCTACCTAAGATTAATCCAAAGGATAAGGGGAAGAAGCAATTATTATCAAAATCTGAAGATAAAAGTGATTTAGATGATGATATAAACAAAGTCATGTACAGATTTAATCAAATAGACCATGATGAGGAATTTTCTTATAGAATGCAAGCACAAATTCGTGAAAATGATATGCAGGAAGAACTTGCAGCAAAGCAGAATTTGCTAGAAGCTAAAAGAATACAGTAAGAATGGAACATACAAGAGTATGACAGGATTCAAGCTGAGATACATGCAAGTGAGCTTCTTGCAGAATCATTGATAGCTGAAGAGAGAGATTCATATGATGAAGAAGAGAAATCTAAATTGATTGATGATCTGGTAAGGGAGCAACAAAGATTCTTTGCTGAAAAGAGAAGGAAAGAAAAGATTAAGCCTCCAACTACTATGCAGATTCCAAATCAGATGATGAACTTTCTTGAGAAAGTTAAAGGATTTACTCATATTCAGCTGGTCAAGAAGAATTTTGAAGAAATCAAGACTTTGTATGAGCAAAGTAAGAGGACTGAACTGAATTTTGTTGAGATTGGATCGGAAGCAGACAAGAAAGCTGTTGAAGAATTCAAGAAACATCTGCAACAACAAAGACAATTTGGTAGTACTCCTAGAATTGAGCCAAGTACTGCTGAACCTACAAATACATCTCCACCTATCAAGACCACTTATGTGAGGAAGAATAGAAAGGAGAAAGTAAGTTCAAGGGAGGAAGAGACTGCTCAAAGAATGAATACAGGAGTTGAAACTCAAGATATTGCTCAAACTGAAAATGTACAAGCAGTAAATACACAGTCAACAATACATACAACAGTACATACTGAGGAAACGGTACATACAAACTTAGAAGAGGGTTCAACAGAACTTTAGGGAATTTCCAAGTGTGTTAAAAGGAAAAGGTCAACAAAGCTAAAGAAGAAAGATAAGAAAGCTAAAACAACAGCAGAGGATAGTGATGATGATGAGAGCTTAAAGAAGTACTTGAAGATTGTGAAATTTGAAGATCAATGTATTGATACAGAGATTTTTAGAAAGAGAGCATCCATTGCTAAGTGGATTTACTCTACAGATCAAGGACTTGAAGCTCATGGAATTCAGAGAACTGATGGCACAACAAGAGTATTCAGACTTTTTGAGGATATTCTTCACATTCTTGACAGACAAGATATTCAAGATCTTTCAACGTTAGTTCAAGAAGGGAGTGCAGGTAAAAATGAAGTATCACTATTATATACTGGGAATTTCTCTTTATGTATGAGCCACACGATTATGATCAAGAAATGTTGAAGGAGTTAGAGAATCAGGTTCCTAGTTAATGGAGATATTACAGGTCATGTGGATTGCATATTTTGGATGTAGATGATGTTACATACTATATGCTGCAAGAGAAAACTTACCCTTTCAAAAGAAAATTGTTGGAAAGAATGTTAGAACAACAATTAGAAGTTACAAAAGAGTCTGCTGATGCTTTGGAGTTGATCAGAATGGTTAAACAACAAATCAAGGATTTGAAAGATGAGGAAGAAGCTAAGAAAGAATCTTAAGTGTTTGACTTTCAGTCACACTTCACAAATGGTTCTCAGTTCACCATGTCTAACACACATAAGAACTGGCTAGTCAATAAGAAAACGGTTTGTGGTAAAGACTTATAAAATACGTTGAAAGCTGATAGTTTGCTAAAAACTATATGGTCTAACTCACCTTGTTTTGAGACAAAGAGTTGGCTAGTCCTAGACAAACGATACTAGGTAAAGACTTCATTAAATCTGTTGATGGTTGACAATTTACCAAAAATTATAAGGTTTTCATTACACCTTATTCTTTGTGAATATAGTAATGGCTATTCCAGAGTGTACGGCTAACTGGTAAAGAATTTATCAAATCTGTTGATAGCTGGTGATTTGCTAAAAATCATCAAGCCAATACAGATTGGTGTTTGTTGTTAACTGTTTTATTTCAGGTATGAAGATTGCAGGCAAAGAAGTATTTAAAAAAATAATACTTAGAAGGTTTTGTTATCATCAAATCAAGACAATGATTTATGATTAAGAGTTCAAGGACTAAACTCAAGAAGACAATAACTGATGCTGCAAAGATGAATGAATGTTTAGAAGACACATGAAGATCATAGTTTGAAGACAACGATGATACTCATGATGTTTGAAGATTATCTTATCAGAAGAAGATCTACAATTGAAGTGTTTGGCTACATTCAGTTGGATACAAATACAAATTACCAAGTTCAATCCAAGGATGAAGGAAAGACTGAAGACATGTATTTTTAATACATCTAGTACAAGAGAAACAAGAAGACAACAAGTTATCATTTCTTGTTTAGGGGAGGATTGTTGGGAATTATTTGTTAAGTGTCAAGTACCGTTAGTATATTCCAAGTACTGTTAGTGTTATTTAAGTACCGTTAGTGTTAACGCGGTACATAGTAGGTACTGCTACTTATAAAGTAAGTATTGCTATGATGATTAGGACGAATATATATTTGTATAATATATGTCATAGTTATAGTTAGAGTATATCTTATGTGATATACCTAAATAGTTAGAATATTGATAATATGTTGTTTGTGATATAGTTATCTTTATAGAATATTCTAAGGTTTCAAGGGTTCCTTACTCTATAAAAGGAACATAGGTACAATGTCTTTTATGTACCTCATTCAAGTCGATTAATAAGAGAATCAAATAGTTAAAAGTAATTCTGTTCTTCTATGCTTTATAAGTTAGATTCCGCATAACTTATTTAGTGTTAGTAAGCGGGCTCAAAGTGTTTTAGTTTGATTACAAACTATTATACTAATTCTTAACAGAATATAGATCCAACCAAAGGGATCAACAATAACCTTTGTTAGTGTTAGACAAATAAAGTGGAAAATCTAATTTCACATAAAGACCAATAACAATGCATACCCTATACATACTGTTACAATAAGTTCCCAAAACACATTTTAAGTAAGATTGATCATTCCAATACTTGTTACCAAGTATTGAAATCTTCCACTATCAAAAGGTTTAGTCAATAAATCAGACACATTCTCTTCTGTGTAAACCCTATCTGGTTGTATTAAACCTTTTTCAAAACAATCTCTTATAAAATGATGTCTAATTTCTATGTGTTTTGTTTTAGAGTGATGTACAGGATTTTTAATAATGCATAAAGTGCTGTTATTGTCTACAAAAATCTTGGTATGCATGAAATTATACCCATAATCCAACAGCTGGTTCTAAATCCATAAGACTTGTCCACAACAAGGAGCTGCTGCAACATACTCTGCTTCAGTTATAGAATTGGCCACCACTGTTTGTTTCTTGCATTTCCAAGAGATCAATCTACTCCCAAGAAACTGACATCCACCAGTTGTGGATTTTCTATCAAATTTGTCACCACCATAATCACTGTCTGAATATGCAATAAGCTCCAATGGTGAATCTTTTGGATACCATAATCCCAGGTCTGGATAACATCTAAGGTATCTAAATATTCTCTTGACAGCATGAAGATGACATTCTTTAGGAGTCACATGATGACGTGCACATGCACACACATCAAACATAATGTCAGGTCTTGAAGCTGTGAGATACATCAATGAACCAATCATTGACCTATAGTGCCTGACATCCACTTCTTTTCCATCTCCAACTTTTCCCCAAGGGTGTTCCCTATCCATAGGTGTGCTAGCCCTTTTCTCATGTGGAGAAAAGCCAAACTTCTTCAAATTTCTACTACATATTTATCTTGAGAGATAAAGATACCATCTTCTTTCTGCTGAACTTGTAATCCTAGAAAGAAGTTCATCTCCCCCATTGCACTCATCTTGAACTTGTCTGTCATAAGCTTGGAAAAGTCTTCATTCATGTTTGGACTAGAAGAGCCAAAGATGATATCATCCACATAGACCTGAACAAGTAAGAAATCCTTACCAGTCTTCTTTGTAAATAAGGTCTGGTCTATGGTGCCCCTTTTGAATCAATTTCCCACCAGATAGGTGGACAATATGCCATACCATGCTCTTGGGGCTTGATGAATTCCATACATAGCTTTCTTCACTCTATACACCTTGTCTGGATGCTTTGATACCAACTGTGGAAACCTTAGTTTCCTCGAATCTTTTAGCTGCTAGGCATAACCATTGTTCATATGAATAACAATCAAAGCGGAAAAGAACAATAGTTAGGAAACAAGGTGTTTGGGGCACAAGAACACATGAATTAAACAAATGGTTGCTAATTATATTAATAATCAACAACCACTAGACGTGTATACATTAATCCCACGTCTAGTGCAACACATGATTTAGGTTTACATTGTGAATGAAAGATATATATAAAACCTAAGACCCTTGTTCCTTTTATAGACTAAGGATTAGGGTTTACAACAGATAATGATGAATAAACATGTAAATCTTCTATTCTAATAACTAATACAGAATAATATTCTGCATACTTATCGTAAATATAATCTTCCAACAGCGTTTGACTTTTGTTGACTTCTGTCAACACATGATTTGCTCTTGACAACGCCTGGATTACACTTGTCAATGCTTAGACAACCATCTTTAAAGATATGATAGAACGCCTTGAGTTTCTGCCACATCAACTTTTTGACCCAACAATCTTCCCCTAGTTGATGTCGGCAAAACTCTTTTGTGTATCCCTTGTAAGTTGTACATCATCTTCAAATTGCTTCCCCTTAATTGTAGCATGTATGTCTTCCCCTTTTTGTCACATCAACAGGGAAGTAAAGAATGTATGCAATCTTGAAGATTCTCCAAATGTAGGCTCTGTGTAATGATCTTGAAGAAAAATAAATAAAGTAATCCTGATGTGGAAGTAGAATAACCCAACCTTGTGTCCCAAGTATTATACTATCCATGTGATTAAGAACTTATATCAATGGCGAAGTATAAGTAGACCTCGATCTCTTTTCAATATTCTCATCCTTTGTGAGACACTGAGCACGATAATGTAACTCCTTCAAGTGTTATGACAAGTCTTCGTCACCAACCATGTAAGCATGAACAAGTTACCTTTAAAGAATAATGTTGATTAGGCACCATCTTTAAAGATATGATAGAACACAAACTCGCGAAAATCTTCTTTGAACATCAAATTTACCATAAGAATTCTTCCTCTTAAGTTAACACCGCTTTATGACGAGTCTTAATGAACCAATATCTTCGTATGTAAAAATCTATTTGGATAAATCTTTCACAAGACTAACCCGATTACATAAGAAATATTACTCCAATAAACTACTTCACAAATTGTTGTCAACTCATATTAAAATCATTAACCCCATTTAAAAATATCCGAGCCATAAATATCAACTTGATATTATGTATAAAAACGGAGATTCCATGTACCTTTGCGTGTAAATACCTCTTTTTGTGTGCTAAAATCATATCAATTTTCCAAACAGCAGCTATTCCTTTTGTTTTCCAATATCTTCCTTTGTCCAAGACATCAACACTGTGTGTTGTCTAATATCGGACAACACTTGTCAACGTTTGAAAAACTATATATCGGACAACAAGTGTCAACGCTTTCTATCAGCGTCAACTTTATTCCTGTCAGCGCCAACTTTGTACCTGTTAGCGCATGGCCATCAGCGTCTCATCCATACCTTGTCAGCGTCACACCAACATCTATCAGCATCATACCAATATCTATCAGCGTCTAAATAACATACATCAACGGCTAATTGATCTAGGGTTTTATAAACCCTAAATCATGATTTTATGTAGAAAACCATAAACTACAGTGAACTTCGACAACGAATAACTTCTTCATGAGAGCTTAGATTGAAGATACCTTTGGTGAGATCCTAGACACAAGTGTCAAGAACCTACAGCTCGAATTTCACGACGATCCAACGGTTAACGAAGGAGAAATCGCGTTTTTACTATTACTGTTCATAGAAAACAGCATATAATCACTGCTGACTTTGACGCTCAATATCTTTTTCTTGGGGATAGATCTCGACAATCCCTCCGGTGGATATCTAGATATATGTGTGTAGAACACATAAAAAAAAATTTGTGGCAATCTAACGGTTCAATAAAAAGTTATGGCCTTCTGAATACTACTGCGCACACAAAAACGCTCAGAAAAACCTATACGGATTTTTCTTTTCTTCTCAAAACACGAACACCTTGTTGGTCCTAGCATCACGAGCCACGAGGCTCTGATACCAACTGTGTAAACCTTAGTTTCCTCGAATCTTTTAGCTGCTAGGCATAACCATTGTTCATATGATTAACAATCAAATCGGAAAAGAACAATAGTTAGGAAACAAGGTGTTTGGTGCACAAGAACACATGAATTAAACAAAGGGTTGCTAATTATATTAATAATCAACAACCACTAGACGTGTATACATTAATCCCACGTCTAGTGCAACACACGCTTTAGTTTTACATTGTGAATGAAAGATATATATAAAACCTAAGACCCTTGTTCCTTTTATAGACTAAGGATTAGGGTTTACAAGAGATAATGATGAATAAACGTGTAAATCTTCTATTTAAATATCTAATACAGAATAATATTCTGCATACTTATCCTAAATAGAAGCTTCCAACAGCGTTTGACTTTTGTTGACTTCTGTCAACACCTGATTTGCTCTTGACAACGCCTGGATTACACTTGTCAATGCTTAGACAAATGCCTGAATATTTTCTTCGTTTTTGAGTTTCTGCCACATCAACTTTTTGACCCAACAGATTCCGAATTGCTTGTATGCCTAGATTCCGAATTAGTTGCAAAATCACATATTCTGAACTAAATGTTGTTTATACATTCCGAACTAGGTCAGGAATTGTGTATACTGACTTGTGTTGAGATCATGCATTCCGAATTAGTTGAGGAATTATGTATTCCGACTTAAGTTAACCCTGCACATTCCGAATTAGGTTGGTCATCACACATTCCGACTTAGGTTTAGGATTTAGTTTCCCGACTTAGGTTTGGTTCCTTGTTTCCTGTTTAGTTTTAAATCTTTGTTTTTCCCGCCAATTTTATTAAGTGTTATTTTAATTATTTTATCTTAGAATTATTTTAAGTTTGCATTTTAATTAAGTTTTCAAATTTACTTTTCGTCAAGCTATAATTTCTCTTCATTTACTTTTAACGTTTTAAGTTTTCATTATTTACTTTATTTCTTTTAGAAGTCTTATTTTTAATTTAATCTTTTCAAGCTTTTATTTTTATTTTTATTCACCTTGTCATTTATTTTAAATCTTGCATTTTTTACTTTACTACAACGACAACCATTTCTTTTATCCACCAAAGACAACTGAGTCGCACAATTAACCATTGTCAATTCGAATCGAGAGAAAACGAACTTTTAACTAGCAAAATCTTTGTATTAAAATGGCGCCGTTGCCGGCTCTTTTCGTGAAGATTAACGGTTTTCTGTGAGAGACGCGTTGGATTTTGGTATCCGTTCACTCGTGAACGTTATTTTTCTTGCTTAAAAATTTTCAAAAATCCATAAAAATTAAAAAATTTCAAAAAACTAAAAACATTTAAAAAGCATAAAAAGTAATTCTTTTTCAAAAGTTTTGCACCAAAAAGATTTTATTTTTATAGTAAATATATTTCCTCTATTTCTTTGCTATCTTTTTATTTTGCAGGTGTATGCGTACTAGATCTTCGTCTTGTTCTGAGCCTGACACTCTTGAAGACTTAGACATGACTGGTGTACACAACAATAATAACCCACCTCACCTCAACATGAATAATAACAACCATCTTCCTCAACCAGACCTTCGTACGATGGAGGAGCTTTGTCAACCAACAATGAATGGACGTGGAGGACCGATTACGCTGATGCAAATCACGGCTCCAGAGTTTTCGTTGAAGCATCACATGATCCAAAAAGTTCAAAACACTTGTCCATTTGGCGGATTACCGGATGATGATGCCAACAAACACCTCGAAGAATTCATTACCGTCACTCAAAGCATGAAATTGCCCGGTGTTACCATGGATTTTCTTCGCCTTCATCTATTTCCACACACTTTATCCCACCATGCCGAAAAATGGTTTGATCGTCTTCCGAAGAATTCAATTCATATATGGGACGAAATGACTCAACGATTTTTGTCGTGCTACTTTCCACCATCCATGGTCACGAGCCTTCGGAATCAAATAAGTGGTTTCACTCAATAACCTTATGAATCACTTTTCGATGCTTGGGAACGTTATAATGTTTTGGTCGATCGATGTCCTAATCATAATATGTTTCGCGTCACTTTGATTGATACTTTCTACAACGGTTTAACTTTTCGTGATCGTGATATGATTAATGCAGCCGTCGGTGGCACATTTATGAAAAGAAGACCCGAGGAGTGTAGAGAGCTTATAGAGAACATGACTACTCATCACAAAAATTGGGATTCATCCGCATCTTCAAGGAATAACCCGAGAGTGAATGTTTCTTCTGCATCATCAAACCTCGAGATGACCGAACTCACCCGCATGATGGCCGAAATGAACAAAAATATCCAACTCGTGGCTACGAATCAACTACAACAAGTTAAAGTTGTAGTACTTTCTTGTGAGATTTGCGGCGGTCCTCATTCATACACTGATTGTCCTTCTACTCATGACAATCCGGAAAACGTGTATGCGGCTCATGGTAACTATTCAACGGAAAGCTATCAAGCCCGACCTCAAGGTGATCATAACTTGCTAAGTTATCTTTCCAACAACTTTCTTTCACCCGGTTTTTCTCCTCAAAACCACACCCCAAAAAACTTCAATAGAAGCAATCCGAACCAACCTCGAGCTTCTAATCCCTATCACCCACCCGCTTAACAAGCACCACCCATCACTTCACCCACGACTTATAATCATGATGTTGAAACTTTCATGAGGACCCAAGGAGAGGAAGTTAAGAATCTTAAAGCCAAATCATCAACTTGAAAGGAGATATCACTAAACAAGGGAATGATATTCGAACTGAGCTTAGACATGATATGCAAAATTTTTTGATCAATCAAACGAACGATTTGAGGAATATAATGGAAAGTTTATTCCAAACCACTCAATCCTCTACTTCGGGCTCTCTTCATTCTAATATCGTCACCAACCCAAGAGCGAATGTGAGTGCTATTACTACACGCAGTGGAGCAACTCTAGTAGGACCTTCTACTCCTCCCCTAGTTACTCCATCTACACCTCCTCCACAACCATTTATCCCGCCTACTTCCACACCTAATACTAGTTCTCCATTACCGTCTCCACCTCTTAATGAAGAAGTACCCAAGATACCCATCACCAACCCCACCTTCCACCTTTAAACCCTCAACATCTAAATCTTCACCTACCACACCTTCACCTTCTACACCTACACCTCCTAAACCCAATATTCCTTATCCATCTCGGCTAGACAAGTGCAAATTGCTCACCAAGGATGATATTCAAGTGACAAACGTTTTGAAGAAGATTTCTGGAGTGAACATCACCATTAGCCTTGTTGAAGCCCTTTCCCAAATGCCTAAATTCGTTAAGATGTTTAAACATTTGCTTAGTAAGAAGGAGAAGATGGCTGAGTTTGTTAATACTCGATTAAACGAGAATTGTTCTGCAGTCCTCCTTAAAGAACTTCCAGAAAAACTTGGAGATCCCGGTCGTTTTGTGTTACCTTGTACATTTTCCAAAACCGAAGAACTTACTGCCTTAGCCGATCTCGGGGCAAGTATAAATTTGATGCCTTTAAGTGTTTGGAAAAAGCTATCATTACCCGACCTTACACCAACAAAGATGACTCTTGAGCTAGCAATTCGAACTCTCGCTTACCCTGTTGGTATTGCTGAAGATGTGTTTGTTAACGTTGTTACCTTCACTTTTCCGGTTGATTTTGTTGTTGTTGATTATGAAATGGACCCTCGTATTCCGTTAATAATTGGACGGCCATTCTTGAGAACCGGAAAACCTTTAGTCGATGTTGCCGAAGGTGAACTAATCTTAAGGTTCGGGAATGATCAACAAGTTTTTAAGATGGGGAAGATCACAAATAAATCCAATGGAAGTGAATCGGCGAATATGATTAATGTGCTTCAAGACGAGCTTGATACAACTACTTGTGAAAGTACAAAGCTTGATGATTTTGTCGTCTACAACAATCCTCTTTTCGAGCCTATCTATGATAATCCACTTTTTCAAGAAAATGTGGAAGATTCTGAAGATCCTCTCTCTAATTTGGATGCCCCACCAATCTATGATGCTGATTTTAGTTCCGATATGGATGATATGATGATTTTACTTCAGATTATAAAGACATGCCAACATATGATGATTTTGATGATGTTGATAGTCTTTCGAGTGATTCTTCAAATGATGACCTTGTTCCTATTTTTGATGAAGATCCGCCGCCAACAATGCTTGATCCTACTTTGGATGACTACTCATTTGAGGAAGATTTTGCTACTTTTCTCAATACTTACTTCCCCAATGAGAATGATTCTCCTCCTTTGGACTTTGATTATGGTCTTTATCCTCCTTCGGATATGAAGAAACCTGTTTCAAAGGAGAAGAAGCCGGATGACACCGACATCTGTAGTATCTATCCACCTTTTGAGGAAGAGATTGTGCGATTTATGAGCGGATCTTCTTCAAGGTCTACTAAGCCTGAGTGTTATTTTCCCCTAAAGGAAAAAGTGTTCGATCCCGGTATTGCAATATTTAAGCCATCTCAGTATCCATCTGATGAAATAAAAGGAAAGATTTTTTGAAACAATGGAGATATGCTTGCACTTCATCATACTTTCTACCACCATGCTCGACAAATGCTTAAGGGAACGTTTCCTACTCTTCTTTGGCTTGCCTTGTTCACCTTAAGCTTGTACTACTTGATGGACGAAAACCATGTATTTGATCCTGGTGGATGTTCTTCAAGCTTCTTACCATGCTAATCAAGGTCGAGTCAGGCTCACGACTCGGTTAACAAAAACAAGCGCTTCTCGGGAGGCAACCCGAGTATCTATTCTTTTATTCCGTTTTTATAATAAGTGTAGGGGGGGACCCTAGTATGTGTTTGTTGTTTTCTTTCTTCAAATGTGCAGGGATTCGAGCTTTCAAAGATACATTCTTGATGACTTTTGACAACCCATGATTTTGTGTACCCGTCTTCCCAGTTCTATCCTAAACTCTTTTGATTCACTATTTATATTCTTCAATATTAAAATAGGAATCACTTTAGTTGTCTCTTCCTTAGCCAAGATTTAAACAACATGCACAATGTCCTAAGTGTAGGGGAGTTTACTCCCACATGCTTAAACATTGAGGACAATGTTTATATCAAGTGTAAGGGGGACTTCTATCGAAGTTAAGTGGGCTTTTCCTTTTATTTGTCCTCATTTTAACCGAAAAATTGATTTTTCGACATTTTTCAAAAAATTTTATCTATTTTGGCCTATTAGTATTTTCATTTGTTATCGTTATTTTCTTTCATTAGAATAAATTTCAATAAAATGGTTTTAATAAGATGTCTTTGATATATTAGGCCCGTCATGAATCTTTTGACTCAACCCGAGTTTACTTATCCAAGTTTACTCTAGCTAGTATCCTTAACGTGTTTAAATTAAGTTTTGCTAGGCTTTTATATAGGGAACTTTAAAACGCGAAAGTCTTAACTCTTACGGGTTAAGAACAAGAACTTTTCGCAAGTTCCTATAATTGATCCTAGAAAGTCGTTTATCAAGGGAACTTTAAAATGCAAATTCTAAACTTGAAAAAGTCTAAGAAGATGCAAGATCCTATAGATGACTTGAAAACCCGAAACTTTGATTTAATAGGCTAAGCATCCATGAGTCTCATTCCTTGAGATTTAAAATGGTGGAGAACGAGAGATGATAGAGTCAATTATAAGTTTGGTATTCTTTCATGAATTTAGGTGAGTTAATTATGAGCTTTTTCTCCCATCGCTTGTTAATAAATTTAATTGCAATAAATAAGGTCGTACGATTTGAAAAGTTACTTAGCTTCTAGCGCAAGATTGTTTAAAAGTTGCTCGGTATTAATTGGATTTTATAGCCAAGGCATAACTTATTGAAGCGGGATGCGAAGATTGGCGAGTCCGAAAAGGCCCTAACAAGGCATGAGGTCTACATTTTGTTGCTAAAGGTCCAAAGTGATGTGAAGAATCATTTATCAAAAATCAATATGAAGGATCGAGACACACGACGAAAAGCAAATACTCCCCTAAAGATCATGGAGAAGTCTATCCGAAAAGGCCCTAGCAAGGTATGAGGATAAATAAATCCAAGTCCTAAAAGGAGGCGGATCGTTATATCAAAATCCCAAGTAAAGATTGGAGAAAAATGAAGAAGTCGTGGTCCACTTATGAAGAATCTCTCAAAACATCAAGTGAAGAAATTCCTATTATGAAGGGAAGACCATTATTTCATGAACGTCTCTCAAGATTTGAAGTATTAAGTCAATGCCAAATATCGATCCGAGAAAGGTCTCAAATCGTGAAACGAGTTATGCCAAGATATGAACTTTATGAGGTCCCGAGAAGCAGTTTTAAAATATTTTGTCCTTTAGCTAACTATTGATTAAATCGTCCTACTTTATTTTCAGCCTAAATAACTATCGAAATAAGTCAACAATGCATCTTCATGATCATTCAAGAAAACAATAAAATATAAGAGATACACCTAGGAATAAGGGAGTCTAAGTGAATAATTGGGCCACATGAGTGAGTGTTAGTTTACTGATGAGATGGCTTTTATACATGATCTCATCGTTCTTTTCGGGCTTTAAATGCGTAAAAATGTCATCAATATACCATATATATGCTTATATTTGTTTACTTGTGTGTTTTAGTATGGATATCGTGAAAAAGAAAAAAGATCACAAGAAACAAGGAAAAACGGACACGAGAAACGAAGCCGTACAAAGAATCGGGCCCTAGTTCATGAATTATCCAAGAAAAACCCTTGAACACTTGAAGATGTACAATATTGATCCTCAAATTATGAAGAAATGACACTTAAAACCCTTGTATATTCATAGTTACAAGTTTGGTCCCTTGAGTTTGTCAAAATTACAAAATGGTCCTTCAACTTTGAAGAATTGGCAAGTTTAGTCCCTCATCAATTCTAAATTGTCAATTATGGTCCCTCATGAAGTCAAAGATACAATGAAGACCTTTGGAGATCAAGAATGTCCAAGATCAGTCCTCAAACTATGCAAAAATGGCAAAAACAACCCTTGAAATACTTTTGCCAAAGTTTTGGGGCAAAAGTGTGAACTATGCAACTTCAATAACAAAGGAAATCAAGTTCAAAGGCTGAAAAAACACGTTTTACCCATTTCACCAAAACACAAGGACCAAAAGTGTGCAAGTTAAACATTCAAATAAGATTTTGCGCCAAACACTTACCTTTCCTACAAAAACGGATCAAAATGTGTTACTATTCACCTTTCACCCTCAATTACTATCTCACTTAAACCAAAGGGTAAATCACAATTACCTTGACACACGCTTAATTCACACACTCTAAATCCCATCCCACACCAAAAACCCTCACTCCCACTCACTCAAGGACCCCACCATTCAAACCCGTCCACCTATCACATCAAACCTTAACCTCCAAGGTATGCCACATGGCCAAATCAACAGCCAAGACTCATTGCTTAACTACAAAGCTAAAATGAGCAATCAGGATTCATTTGGACAGCTCAAACACCAAATGCGTCTAGAAGATTCAAGGGCATTTCAGGAACTTCATAACTAGGGTTTTCTCTTGAAATCTCAGCCCTTGTGACCTATATAAGGACTCCTCAACATGTGAGAGAGCCTTGTTCCAGTTTTACTCTTTAAACATTGTAATTCCTTTTTAAAATTTATAAAAGTTGGTATTTTAAGAAAATTATAATTCCTTTTTATTTTTTATAAAGTTGGTGTTGTTTAAGAGTGATTCTGAGTTCCATTTGATGTTATAAAGGTGTTTAGATCTTATGGTTTGAACACGTTTATGTTTGGTAAGGATTTCAAAGTTTGAAAAACCTTGAAATCAGTCATCTGTTTTTGATTCTTTACTTGTAATAATACTTAACCAAAAGCCATAAGCTCTTACAAGCTTGTTGACACCAAGCTTGTGAAGGGGTTTGAGCCTTTGGTTGGGTTGTTTGTTGCTTGTGTTGAAGAAATCAAGTCCTTGAGTTTCTTCTTTGAAACATCAACCAAGTCACATATCATCTCCTTTGTTGAAGTACCTTGGTCTTGTTCTAGTTGTTGAACAAGGTCTAAGGAGCATAGCTGATCCTCCTAGGAAGTTGTGGGGGATAGGTATAATCTCTTGTTAAGATTCCTCTAAAAAAATTCATGATATTGTCTGATTTATATTTTGCCATATGATTTGTTGATTTTGTGTTTGTCCTTTGAGTTTTATAGTTGGTATCTGTTAGTTGTCACCTAGTTGAGCTATTTGAACCATAAAATCAGTAGGTTACTTGTAAAAATAAGAAGTTTGTTTGAAAAAAGTACTAAAACAAGGCTGTTTGGGATTTTGGGATCATAAGGCCTTGTGGCCTTGTGCCCTTGGTTCTTAGGGTTTGGGGAGTCTAAACAAGTCATATGCATCTAGTTTTAGTCACTGGTTAAGTTTCAAAAGGTTTGGAAAAATGATTTCAAGTTTTGGAAAAATCTGAAAAAAAGTGGTTTGAAATTGGTCAAACACATCAGATCTAATAAAATCTTTGTTTGTTGGATCTAAGTCTGAAATCGTGTTTGGGAAGAGTTTAGGTGATAAGCTATCTGTGCATTATCTGTTTGTTGAATTTGGTGGCTTATTGAAGGTGCTAGAGCTTATCAAAGTTGGCTGAAGTGGTCAATTACATCAACAAAGTGACCACCTCATTTTGGACTTGCATTTGTGATTCTAGTGTATGCCTTGTTGTTTTGTTGCTTGGAACTTGATAATTGTGCTGCTTGAGAGTGCTTCTTGCTATTTGGTGTGCCTTATTGCTGGCTTATAAGCTAACTGGCTTATTAAGCCCTTTTTGCCAAAATCAGTCATCATTTGGTCAACTAACCACTTTATTCACAAGGACCCCTCCTTGAGTTCTTCACAAAAGTTGCTTATAACAAGCCTATAAACCATCCCTGATCATTTGGTGAATTTTGGAGCATTTTGACTTTTGGTCAAATAAGCACAATTTGGCTTATTTTTTAGAACTGCTTATTGCTACATGCAACAACTTGGCTTTTGTAATAGGTGTCATTTTTCTCATCTTAATAACAAATTTGGAAGGTTACAAGTCATTTGGTTAAGTTTTTGCTAGAAAACTAGCTTATTTGGATTTTTCAGCCAGCTTATTGGTTCATTCCACTTATTATACTTGGCCTTTTGTGATTTTTATGATTGATTATTCTTAGTTAAGCTATTTGTGAGCTTTTGCAACAAACCAGAGCTTCTGAAGCAGTCTAGAAATCTAACCCGACTATTTTGTCGTGTTGTGGATTTCTACTTTGCTTATTTCTGGCTTATTGAGTGTGCTTTTTCAAAATTTCTTTTCACAGATCTCTTAGGCATCTCAAAAGAAGGTTGTGTGTTAAGCAGAGCTTATGGCATTGGCTTATTGCTTAATGGGCTTATTGGCCCAATAAGAATAAGCTGTTGACTATTTAAGCTGTGATAAGCTCAAAATCAGCTTTTGGGCCTTTAGACTTTTGTGTTTAGAATTGAATTTTGTGTCAGATAGGGCTTTTTCAGGTCATTTGGGCCTAGTTTGACTTTTTGGGCCCAAAAGCCCATTAAGGTTGACTGTTTTTGCTTTTAGCCCATTTGGGGGCCCATTAGGGGTATTTTGGTAATTTCACTTTCATTTTCTGATTTTTAGGTTAAAATATACTAGTTTGCAAGTTTTTAGAATTTTTTATAATTTTTGGATTTTCAATATTAATTTAATATTATTTTATTATTAAATTTCAAATTTCACGTTTTTACACTTTTTATATTTTTCTTAGGTTTAAACATTAAAATAGGATTTTGCAACTCTTAGATTAATTTTATCGTTTTCCTAATTTTTATAATTATTTTAAGTTTAAACAGATTTTAAATCATTCTAAATAGTTTTAATTAGTTTAAAAATTTATAAAAATAGTTTTTAATATTTTTAGGTCATTTTAGAGGTTTACAAAGTGAAAAATCTTTATTTGGGCTTTTTGATCATTAATTTGATTTTTAGGGCTTTAATTAGCATTTAAAAATTAATATCTAATTAATTAAAAGGTTTGAAAAAGTTTTGATCATTTGTAAACTCTTAGTTTATTTAATTTGATTTTTGGTAATTTTTTGGGATTTTTTAGAATTAATTTTTATTTTTGCTCTTTTTACGGTTTTAATTTTAGTCGTCGTAGTAATTAATTTCACGTCTTCGTCATTCTATTTTCTCATCCCCTTCTTTCAAATATTAATCTCAAATCTTGTCACATTTTAGTAACACACATATACCTCCTTGGGAAACGAACTTAATTGGGTCATTAACACTTAATTTTCCTAAATCATTTGTTTAATACTTTCTGCTCATTTACGCTCTTTTGTTTTCCTAAATAAGAGGTGTGATTTACCACAATCATTTTGGCGCCGCTGCCGGGGAGGTGTGTCATGATTAATTTGTCTTGTTGTTTTTAATATTAACCAAAAAATGTATTTGTATTAGTAGAAATCTACTAATACGTATTATCGGTTTTTTTCGTTTTTCTTGTGAAATTATTATTACTATATTGTATTAAGTATCCGAATTAATACAAAATATCTCCAAAAGTGTGAAAACACAACCTTAATTGGGATTTGATCTCCTAATTATTGTATTCGAATTTCAAACAAAAAGAAAAAGGCAAAAATAGATAAATATTTTTGTGAAGCTCGATTTTGAAAAATACAAACTATAAGGTGGGTATAAGGCGGGTATTATAAAATATACCCTAAGGAAAAAGGCTCTTAAGTGCTTCGCGCCGCCTCGTTTCCCCGCTTGCTTGTGAGTATTTTGAGATTGAAGGCTAATCGAGGGTTTTGCCGTCCAAAGTATTATTACGTATCATATATATTTGCTTGGTTTTCTTTGTGATTAAAACCTCTTGAACAATTTGGTTTTCACCAAAGTTCTAAACTCATTCGAAGGCGTTCACTCCACGTGATCGTTTTCATTCTTTTGAGGCTTCTTTAATCAAGAGTTTGATTCGAGGAGAGATTTGGTAGATTGTTGTCTACGAAGATACACAAAATCAAAAAAAAAAACAATCAAAAACACAAAACAAATTGACAAACACCCAAAAAGAATTTTGTTTGCTCACCTCCCATTCTTCGTCAAGTGTATGCAAACTCGTAATCAAGCAAAACGAGCTCGTAAACGTCGTCAAAGTCAAGGAAATCAAGAGACGTTGATTGAAAAATAAACTCCAATTGTTGAACCTATTGTAGAACAAGAAGTCGTCATCGCTAATCGTACTATGATGGAGTTGCTTCAAGCACCCACCGAGGGTTTTGGAGAAGCTACTGTGATTCCCGCTATCCTTGCGGAGAATTTCGAGATTAAGACGGGTTTAATGTCTATGTTGCAACAAATAAGTTTAGAGGTCATGAGAAAGACAACCCGCATTACCACATAAGGAATTTTAATCGTCTCACTGCAACTAGCAAGTTTAAGGATGTTCTGACGCCATTAAGATGATGTTGTTTCCATACTCGTTAGATGGACCCGCTAAAATATGGCTCGAGAAAGAACCACCAAATTCTATTTTGACATGGGATGATCTTGTTTCTAAATTTGTGAACCAATTTTTTCCATCATCTAAAACAACACATTTGAAAAATGAGATTTCAAGATTTACACAACGTAATAATGAAAGTTTTTCAATGGCATGGGAACGATTTAACGAAATGTTACATGAATGTCCACACCATGATTTTTCGGAATTGCATCAAATAGATACTTTCTATAATGGACTTAATGATCATGAACAGATTATTTGAATGCCACCGTAGGTGGTAATTTTTTGTGCAAAACGACCGATGAAGCTTTAAAGATTATCGAGAATAGATCTAAGGTTTATAGCCCTCGTAACACACCGAGTGTTGCCAATATGGGTTTGTCATCATCATCATCGTCTCGTAACATTAATGCCTTACATGATGAAGCTAATGAAGAAAATCGGTTTTCCGATAGGTTTTCGACTCTTATGACACATTGGAAAGCACAAGATGCTTTGAATTCCGCATCGGTTAAAGCGGTTGAGAAGAGTTGTTTGTCTTGTGGTGGAGCTCATGATCTTTCCGAGTGCATTACCACCGGTGGTAACACTTCGAGTGCCTACGTAGCAACAGGAACTTACAACCAAGACGGGCAAGGTTCCCGCCCAAATCAAGCTCCACCAAATCAAAATGTTAATAACTATTGAAAAAACAATAAAAATGGTGGTTATCAAGGCAATTCACGTAATTACAACAAAGGGAATTATCAAAGTGGGAATGGACAAGTTACAAATCAAAACCAAAACCGTGAATTTCAAAACACTACACAAGGTTTTCAAAATGCTCACACTAAAAATCTTCAAGGAGAATTTTTAGATTATGCTAAAGCAAATGATGCTAAGTTTGATAACATGCAACGTGAGATGATTAGTTAAGATCCGAGTTGAAAAACGAGCTTAAAAACGAACTTGCTAATGAACTTAAGACTCATGCAAATAAAATGGAAGGAAACGTTCAACGTCTTCAACAAAATCAACAAAAGATGGAACAAGGACACTATGAGATTAAGCAAGAATTGTTAAAAGTGGATTTAAGGCAATCAAAATTTGAAAACCGAATGGCAAAAATGTTTGAAGCAATCATATGTAAACCCTCTTCCTCGGGTGGTCTTCCTAGTGATACCATGGCAAACCTGAAGGGAGAAATGAAGGTTATTACTACACGAAGTGGTAAAACTTTCAAGGAACCAATCTCTCGTCCAAGTACTTCTACGGAGAAGGAAATCGAGAAAGAGCCCGAGGTGATGGTCGAAAAGGAGCATATCACAAGCCCACGAAGTACCGCTCAAACCACACCTACGGTTGAACCAATACCAATCATGGAACCCGAGATTCCAAGGCCGTTGCCTAATGTCCAACCCACACCACCCTTACCTTACCCTTCGAGAAGAAACAAAGAGAAATTGCAAGAACGTAACAAACAACAAATCGAGCTTTCTATAAAAATGTTTCAACAAGTTCATTTTGATGTAAGTTTAGCCGACGCGTTGTTATATATGCCTCGTTTTGCTTCCACTTAGAAAAGTATGATGAATGATAAGGAAAAGCTTTCAAAGCTTGCTAATTGTTCTTCGGTTTATCTTAACCGCATACCGGAAAACGTTGGTGACCCCGAAAAGTTTCTCATTCCTTGTGATATACAAGATATTATTGAATGCCTCGCCTTGGCCGATCTTGGTGCAAGCATTAATTTGATGCCATTTTCCATTTGGAAATCGCTTTCGCTTCCGGCTCTTACTCCTTCGAGCATGTCTATCGAGATGGTCGATCATTCTACGATTTTAGCATGTGGAGTAGCCGAGGTTGTTTTCGTGAAAGTGGGGAAGTTCTACTATCCCGTTAATTTTATAGTAGTTGACATCCCCGCGGATCCTCAAGTTCCTCTAATTTTAGGTCGTCCATTTTTAGACACCTCGAGATCGCTTATAGACGTTCATGCAATAACTATTACTTTGAGATTCAACGAAGAGGAACTTGTTATAAACGCTACTCAAAAATTAAAACCTTCTCATGTTTATGAAATCGCTACCATCAATCACATTGACTTAGTTGATGTGGTTTGCGATGAGTTTTCACAAGAAGTGTTAGGTTTTTCCGATAGCTCGTCAAGTGGCAATCCCACTATTTTGGATCCGATTCTTGCTAATTCTACACCAAATCTCACTCCATTCCAAGGAGGCGATTTTACTTCAAATGAAATCGACAATGAAGATGAGGTGATTATTAGTGATGATACTTTTATTCCACCATTTCTTCAGTCGATGGAAGTTATGAGTGTTGAGAAAAAATCTTCAATCGAGGAACCACCTATCCTTGAATTGAAAGATCTTCCATCTCACCTTGAATACGCATTCTTGGAAGGTGATGACAAGTTGCAGGTTATTATTGCAGAAGGTCTTGCTAATGATGAAATAACCGAGCTCTTGAAAGTTTTTAAATCTTATAAAGGGGCAATTGCGTGGAAAATTTCCGACATCAAGGGTATTGACCCAAAGTTTTGTACTCACAAGATTTTAATGGAGGATGACTACAACCCGCAATTCAAAGTCAAAGAAGGGTAAACCCTAAAATTCACGATGTCATCAAAAAGGAAGTTCTAAAACATCTTGACGCGGGAATGATTTATCATATCTCCGATAGCCCATGGGTAAGCCCAATCCATTGTGTCCCTAAAAAGGGAGGAATGACCATTGTGCCTAATGAAAACAACGAGTTAATTCCCACTCGTGTTGTGACCGGTTGGAGGGTGTGTATTGACTACCGAAAGTTAAATGACGCCACTCGTAAAGACCACTTTCCTTTGCCCTTCATGGATCAAATGTTGGAGCGACTCGCGGGGAACGAATTCTATTGCATTTTAGATGGTTTTTCCGGTTACTTTCAAATCCATATCGACCCTCGTGATCAAGAGAAGACTACGTCCACGTATCCTTATGGAACGTTTGCTTGTCGTAGGATGCCTTTCGGACTTTGTAATGCACCGGGTAAGTTTCAACGGTGTATGATGGCTATTTTTCACGATATGATCGAGAAGTCGATGGAAGTGTTTATAGATGACTTTTCGGTGTTTGGCAATTCGTTCGCGTCGTGTTTATCTAATCTCGAGCAAATGTTAAAACGTTGTGAAGAAACCAATCTTGTGCTTAATTGGGAAAAATGTCATTTTATGTGTAAACAAGAAATCGTCTTAGGACATAAGGTCTCGAAAGCGGGGATTGAGGTCGATAAAGCTAAGGTAGACGTCATCGCCAAGTTACCTCATCCCAAAACCGTTAAGGGAGTTAGGAGTTTCCTAGGCCACGCGGGCTTTTATCGTCGTTTCATCAAAGACTTTTCGAAAATCTCTCGACCTATGACACACCTTCTCGAGAAGGATACTCCTTTTAATTTCAATGAAGATTGTGTTAGAGCTTTCGAAACTCTTAAAAGGAAACTTACCGAAGCTCCCATTCTTGTTGCTACTAATTAGGAATTACCCTTTGAAATCATGTGCGATACAAGTGATTATGCTATAGGGGTCGTCTTAGGGCAACGTTATGAAAAGCATTTCCGTCCTATCCATTATGCTAGTAAGACGATGACCGAGGCTCAATTAAAGTACACCACAACGGAAAAGGAGTTCCTTGCCGTGGTCTATGCTTTTGAGAAATTCATACCTTATCTCGTCTTAACTAAAAGCATCGTGTATACCTACCATTCGGCTATCAAGTATCTCTTAGCTAAGCAAGACGCTAAGCCGAGATTGCTTCGTTGGATGCTCCTCCTCCAAGAATTTGATCTCACCGTGCTTGATAAAAAAGGAGCCGAGAATCTAGCGGCCGATCTTCTCTCTCGTCTAGAAGATCCTCACAAAGATGTTTTCGAGAACAAGGAAATCACCGAAACATTTCCTCTCGAGACTCTCGGTGTAGTGAATTTTAAAGACACCACCCCATGGTTTGCCGATATTGCAAATTACCATGCAGGCAATTTCATAATCAAGGGTATGACGACACAACAAAAGCGAAAATTCTTTCGTGACGTCAAGTTCTATTTTTGGGACGACCCTTTTCTCTTTCGGGTTTTTGCGGATCAACTTGTTTGGCGTTGTGTATTTGGTGCCGAAGCTTCTAACATCCTTAGAGCTTGTTACGAGGGACCCACGGGTGGTCACCACGGTGCTAATCTCACGGCTAAGAAAGTGTTCGATGCCGGCTTCTTTTGGCCTTCTATATATCGTGATGCACACGCACTTGTGACGTCGTGTGATTCGTGCCAACGTCAAGGAAAATCGTCTCAACGTTATGAAATGCCGCAAAACATAATTCAAGTGTGTGAGATTTTTGACATTTGGGGCATAGACTTTATGGGGTCGTTCCCATCGTCTCTTGGTAACAAGTATATCCTCATCGCCGTCGACTACCTTTCTAAGTGGGTGGAAGCTAAGGCTTTGCCTACTAATGATGCTCGTGAGGTAGTGAAGTTTTTGAAGCAACTATTATCTCGGTTCGGAACCCCTCGTGCTATTATAAGCGATCGTGGAACCCATTTTTGTAATGACCAATTCGAGAAGGTCTTAAAGAAATATGGAGTTACTCATCGTCTTTCTACGGCTTATCACCCACAAACGAGTGGGCAAGTCGAGGTTTCGAACCGAGCTTTGAAGAGGATTTTAGAGAGGTCGATTGGAGAAAACCGTGCTTCATGGTCCGACAAACTCGATGACGCTTTATGGGCCTTTAGGACCGCTTATAAGACATCTATCGGTTGTACTCCTTATAAGATAGTCTATGGGAAGAATTGTCATTTGCCCATTGAATTAGAGCATAAGGCATATTGGGCCCTTAAGCATGCAAACTTTGACTTGAAGACCGCGGGAGATCACCGGAAAAATACAATTGAATGAATTGGATGAACTAAGAGACAATGCTTATGAAAATTCATTGATTTCAAAGAAAAGACTAAAAAGTTTCATGATGCAAAGATTAAAAACCGGGTTTTTAACGTTGGTGATCAAGTGTTACTTTTTAACTCTAGATTAAAGATATTTTCCAGGAAATTGAAATCTTTTTGGTCGGGTCCTTTCACCATTACACAAGTGTTTCCTTATGGGACCATCGAGCTAGCTCAAGATGATGGTCCTAACTTCAAGGTGAATGGACACAGGCTTAAGCACTACTTTGGTGGGGAAGTTCCTTCATTGGATGACCTCGACCAAGTCACCTTCCCCAATGATAATTAGCATTGAGGGGATCGAGTCGAGCTCATGACTCGGTAATAAAAAACGAGGTGCCTCGTAGGGGATATCCCATGCTTATCTTTTTATGCTTTCTAATTAATAATGAGAGGGGATTTGTGCCCTTCCAACTCGTTGTCTCGTGGTTGTTTATGATTTTGTTATCTAGATCATCATCATCACTACGATTCTCGTGTTCGTTTACGTGAGCCTCCATCGTTTGCTTGAATAAGTTTTTCACGAATCCATGACATATCCTTTATTGTTCTAACAATTATCTTTTAGCATAACTAATAAACGGCTTTAGATATATTGTTGATCACCCTTTCCATGCTAGATCCTAAGCATTCGACTATTCGTCTCTAGTATGGGGGTGCTCCACCTTTAGACTCGAAACATTGAGGACAATGTTTAATTTTAGTATGGGGGGTGAATAGATACTTGCTTTGATACGCCCTCACGTTTTCCAACTTTCAATGTTTTGTTTTTTTTGTTGCTAATAAGGCTAAAAATGGCCAAATTTTAAATTTTTTCTTAGTTTTAATAAGTGGTTTTAAGACACGAATGTATATTTTCTGATGGGTAGAATAAGAGCTAATTTTTGACTTGATGGGAATTTGGAGCCCTTTACATTCCTTAACCCGCTCAATTCAAGTTTTGCTAGACTTTTATATAGGGAACTTTAAAACGCGAAAGTCTTAGCTCATTCGGGTTAAGAACAAGAACTTTTCGCAAGTTCCTATAATTGATCCTAGAAAGTCACTTATCAAGGGAACTATAAAATGCATTCTCTAAACTTGAAAAAGTTCAAGGAAGTGCAAGATCCTATAGGTTGCTTGAAAACCCAAAAATTTGATTTGATATAGTCTTAATGAAAGCTAATCCAAATTTGCTTAATTTTGACTTGCATGGCTATGTATTCACGAGTCTCTTTAATTAGAGGTCTTTAAATAATAAAGAACGAGAGATGATAGAGTTACACAAGTGATGCTAAACGTAGAACATGAAACTGTTCTTTCAAAAACTCATATGTTTATAATTGTGGCTTTTTCTCCCATAATATCAATGCATTAGGAATAAAAATAATTGTAATAAGTAAGGTCGTACGATTTGAAAGGTTACTTAGCTTCTAGCACAAGATCGTTTAAAATTTGCTCGGGGTTGAATAGAGTTCATAGCCAAGGCATAACTTATTGAAACGGGACGCGAAGATTGGTGAAGATCCAAAAAGGCCCTAACAAGGCATGAGGAGCTCTATTTTGTTGCTAAAGATCCAAGATGATGTGAAGTATCATTATTCCAAAATCAATATGAAGGATCGAGACACACGACGAAAAGCAATTACTCCCCTAAAGATCATGGAGAAAGTCTATCCAAAAAGACCCTTACAAGGTATGAGGATAAATATATCCAAGTCCTAAAAGGAGGTCGATCGTTGTATATCAAAGTCCAAAATAAAGATTGAAGAAAAATGATGAAGTCGTGGTCCAAGTATGAAGAATCTCTCAAAAACGTCAAGTAAAGAAATTCCAAAATATGAAGAGAAGACCATAATTTCAAGAACGTCTTCCCAAGATTTGAAGTATGAAGTATATGCCAAATATCGGTCCGATAAAGGTCTCAAATCGTGAAACGAGTTATGCCAAGATATGAACTTAAGGAGATACACGAGAAGCCGTTTTAAAAGATTATGTCCTTCGGCTAACTATCGATTAAATCGTGCTACTTTACTTTCGGACTAATAAATACTCAAATAAGTCAATATGAATCACTTGTGATCCATGAAAAATACTTAAAAAATTCTAGAAACCCATTTCCTTTTATAATAACTAGGATTGCGAGGAGAAAAAGTATTACACAATTTGGACGTATGAGTAGTGTTAGCATTATGACTTGTACCAACAATGATCTCGTTTTTGCACTTAGCATGGATGTATGACAATCAAGGATGACGAAATTTACTCTATGGGACATTTACTTGTTTCTAGTCGTGAAAAAGACAAAAGATCACAAGAAACAAGGAAAAACGGACACGAGAAATGAAGCCGTACAAAGAACCGGGCCCTAGTTCATGAATTATCCAAGAAAAACCCTTGAAGACTTGAAGATGTACAAGATTGATCCTCAAATTATGAAGAAATGAAACTTAAAACCCTTGTATATTCATAATTACAAGTTTGGTCCCTTAAGTTTGTCAAAATTACAAGATGGTCCTTCAACTTTGAAGAATTGGCAAGTTTAGTCCCACATCAATTCTAAATTGTCAATTATGGTCCCTCATGAAGTTAAAGATACAATGAAGACCTTTGGAGATCAAGAATGTCCAAGATCAGTCCTCAAACTATGCAAAAATGGCAAAAACAACCCTTGAAATACTTTTGTCAAAGTTTTGGGGCAAAAGTGTGAACTATGCAACTTCAATAACAAAGGAAATCAAGTTAAAAGGCTAAAAAACACGTTTTACCCATTTCACCAAAACACAAGGACCAAAAGTGTGCAAGTTAAACATTCAAATCAGATTTTGCGCCAAACACTTACCTTTCCTACAAAAACGGATCAAAAGGTGTTATTATTCACCTTTCACCCCCAGTTACTATCTCACTTAAACCAAAGGGTAAATCCCAATTACCTTGACACACGCTTAATTCACACACTCTAAATCCCATCCCACACCAAAAACCCTCACTCCCACTCAGCCAAGGACCCCACCATTCAAACCCGTCCACCTATCACATCAAACCTTAACCTCCAAGGTATGCCGCGTGGCCAAATCAACAGCCAAGTCTCATTGCTTAACTACAAAGCTAAAATGAACAATCAGGATTCATTTGGACAGCTCAAACACCAAATGCGTCTAGAAGATTCAAGGGCATTTCAGGAACTTCATAGCTAGGGTTTTCTCTTGAAATCTCAGCCCTTGTGGCCTATATAAGGACTCCTCAACATGTGAGAAAGCCTTGTTCTAGTTTTACTATTTAAACATTGTAATTCCTTTTTAAAATTTATAAAAGTTGGTATTTTAAGAAAATTGTAATTCCTTTTTATGTTTTTGAAAGTTGATGTTGTTTATGAGTGATTCTGAGTTCCATTTGATGTTATAAATGTTTTTAGATTTTGTGGTTTGAACACGTTTATGTTTGCTAAGGATTTCAAAGTTTCAAAAAACCTTGAAATTAGTCATCTGTTTTTTATTATTTACTTGTACTAATCCTTAACTAAAAGCCATAAGCTCTTATAAGCTTGTTGACACCAAGCTTGTGAAGGGGTTTGAGCCTTTGGTTGGGTTGTTTGTTGCTTGTGTTGAAGAAATCAAGTCCTTGAGTTTCTGCTTTGAAACATCAACCAAGGCACATCTCATCTCCTTTGTTGAAGTACCTTGGTCTTGTTCTAGTTGTTGAACAAGGTCCAAGGAGCATAGCTGATCCTCTTAGGAAGTTGTGGGGGATAGGTATAATCTCTTGTTAAGATTCATCTAAAAAAATCATGATATTGTCTGATTTATATTTTGCCATGTGATTTGTTGATTTTGTGTTTGTGCATTTAGTTTTATAGTTGGTATCTGTTAGTTGTCACCTAGTTGAGCTATTTGAACCATAAAATCAATACGTTACTTGTAAAAATAAGAAGTTTGTTTGAAAAAGTACTAAAACAAGGCTGTTTTTTTTACAATTTTATTTTTGAACCCTTTACCAAAAAAAAAAGAAGGTTGTTTGGGATTTGGAGATCGTAAGGCCTTGTGGCCTTGTGCCCTTGGTTCTTAGGGTTTTGGGAGTCTAAACAAGTCATATGCATCTAGTTTTAGTCACTAGTTAAGTTTCAAAAGGTTTGGAAAAAGGATTTCAAGTTTTGGAAAAATCTGAAAAAAATGGTTTGAAACTGGTCAAACACATAGATCCAATAAAATCTTTGTTTGTTGGATCTAAGGTCTGAAATAAGTTTGGGAAGAGTTTAGGTGATAAGCTATCTGTGCATTATCTGTTTGTTGAATTTGGGGGCTTATTGAAGTTGCTAGAGCTTATCAAGTTGGCTGAAGTGGTTAATTGCATCAGCAAAGTGACCATCTCATTTTGGACTTGCATTTGTGATTCTAGTGTACGCCTTGTTGTTTTGTTTCTTGGAACTTGATATTGTGTTGCTTGTGAGTGCTTCTTGCTATTTGGTGTGCCTTATTGCTGGCTTATAAGCTAACTGGCTTATTAAGCCCTTTTTGCCCAAATCAATCATCATTTGGTCAACTGACCACTTGATTCACAAGGACTCCTCCTTGAGTTCTTCACAAAAGTTGCTTATAACAAGCCTATAAACCATCCCTGATCATTTGGTGAATTTTGGAACACTTTGACTTTTGGTCAAATAAGCACAATTTGGCTTATTTTTTAGAACTGCTTATTGGTACATGCAACAACTTGGCTTTTGTAATAGGTGTCATTTATCTCAGCTTAATAACAAATCTGGAAGGTTACAAGTCATTTGGTTAAGCTTTTGCTAGAAAACTAGCTTATTTGGCTTTTTTAGGCAGCTTATTGGTTCACACAGCTTATTCTACTTGGCCTTTTGTGATTTTTATGATTGGTTATTCTTAGTTAAGCTATTTGTGAGCTTTTGCAACAAACCAGAGCTTCTGAAACAGCCTAGAACTCTAACCTGACAAGTTTTGGTTTGTGGATTTCTACTTTGCTTATTTCTGGCTTATTGAGTGTGCTTTTTCAAAATTTCTTTTCACAGATCTCTTAGGCATCTCAAAAGAAGGTTGTGTGTTTAACAGAGCTTATGGAATTGGCTTATTGCTTAATGGGCTTATTGACCCAATAAGAATAAGCTGTTGACTATTTAAGCTGTGATAAGCTCAAAATCACCTTTTGGGCCTTCAGACTTTTGTGTTTAGAATTGAATTTTGAGTCAGATAGGGATTTTTCAGGTCATTTGGACCTAGTTTGACTTTTTGGGCCAAAAACCCCATTAAGGTTGACTGTTTTTGCTTTTAGCCCATTTGGGGGCCCATTAGGGGTATTTTGGTAATTTCACTTTCATTTTCTGATTTTTTAGGTTAAAATAAACTAGTTTGCAAGTTTTTAGAATTTTTTTATAATTTTTGGATTTCTAATATTATTTTAATATTATTTTATTATTAAATTTCACATTTTACACTTTTTATATTTTTCTTAGGTTTAATACAATAAAATAGGATTTTTGCAACTCTTAGATTAATTTTATCATCATTTTCCTAATTTTTATAATTATTTTAAATTTAAAAAGATTTTAAATCATCTTAAATAGTTTTATTTAGTTTAAAATTTTATAAAAATAGTTTTTAATCTTTTTAGGTCATTTTAGAGGTTTACAAAGTGAAAAATCTTTATTTGGGCTTTTTGATCAATAATTTGATTTTTAGGGCTTTAATTAGCATTTAAAAATTAATATTTAATTAATTAAAAGGTTTGAAAAAGTTTTGATCATTTGTAAACTCTTAGTTTATTGAATTTGATTTTTGGTAATGTTTTGGGATTTTTTAGAATTAATTTTTATTTTTGCTCTTTTTACGGTTTTAATTTTAGTCGTTGTAGTAATTAATTTCACGTCTTCGTCATTCTATTTTCTCATCCCCTTCTTTCAAATATTAATCTCAAATCTTGTCACATTTTAGTCACACACATATACCTCCTTGGGAAACGAACTTAATTGGGTCATTAACACTTGATTTTCATAAATCATTTGTTTAATACTTTCCGCTCATTTACGCTCTTTTGTTTTCCTAAACAAGAGGTGTAATTTACCACAATCATTTACTAACTTATAATAACAATGATCTTGTTTTTAAGCTTGGTTTGGGGAACGTGAAACTTGAGGGTGATAAACATTCATGACAATCCAAAGCCCTAATGTAAGTCTTCGATCTCTTTACTTATTTTCTTCCTTCAAATATTTTGTAATGTTCTATCTCTTTAAGTTTCCTTAATATCTTTTGTTTAATAAAGGCCAAGGTAGGTTAATTATGATGGGAAATGTAGATCTCTCTTTGTAATTAATGCATTGCATGAGGGCATTGCAATGGTCAAGTGTAGGGGATTTAATAAGTGTGAAAACACTTATCCTTTTACCACTTAATTATAATAATAACCAAGCCAAAACGTGTATTTTATGTCGTAAATGTCAGAATTATGCGTGGTTTGTGTTTTTGTTGTGATTTAGGACCAAAATGTTAAAAGGGAAGAAAACACGGGCTTTTATCGAAGACAAAGACAAAAGACGAAGTCAAAAGATCAAGAGTGCAAAAAGAACGGAAGTCCCAGGCCTATTCTGAAGATTTATCGAAGAAATAGTCTAAAGAAGTTTAATGAAGTCGAAGAACCAAGTCTAATAAAAGAAGAAAATTATAAGACGAGTTCAATTTATATCGACAAATCCCAAGACAACGTCGAGAAAGTCGAAGAATTTAAAAGACGAAAATACGAGAAGAAAGAAGAAAGCATCAACACATGTTAGTCCTCCTATAAATACCCTCCTAATGACACATTAGGAGGTGTTAGCTAATTTGACACATTAGTCTTTCCAATTTATTTGTATGCACTTTCATATTGTCAATTTACTTAATTGTCTTTAATTTCAAGTTATTTCCAAGTAAGTCTTTAATTTTATGTTGTTGAATCTTTATTTTTAATCAAGTTTTTATTTAATCTCTCATTCTACCTTTCTTGTTTGCTTACTCTTAATGCTTATTTGATTATTGTCATGCTTATTTGATTGTTCTTTATGATTTTATGTGTTTGATTGTTTAGCTTATTGTTTTTATAGCTTATTGTGTGCTTGATTTGATTTTAATTAAGTGTTTTTAAAAGTTATTTTATAAAAAGTTGATTTTAAATATTTAGATTATTAAGTGTTTTTAAACGTTTTTAAATTTTGGCTTATTTGCTTTTTCTTAAAATTGATTTTGTTAAGTTTTTAGATAAGTGCTTATTTGGTTTTTAGCTTATTTTTAGTCTTTGCATATTTTGTTTTAATCCGGAATGTTTTACAACCCTAATATCCCGAATTAGGTACAGTTTCAGTTTTTCCCAACTTACATGCAAATTCCTTTTTCCCGAATTAGTTACAAAGTATTTATTCCGAATTATATGTAAACTTTCGTTTTCCGAATTACATCTAGTATCTTATCCCGGATTATATGCAAACTGCCCTTCCCGATATATATGTGTGATACTCATTCCGAATTAGCTACAGAATCATTATTCCTAACTATGTCAAGAACACATATCCCGAATTATGTGTAAGATTGAGGGATTCCGAATTAGTTACTGAATCAAGGATTCCGAACTGCATGCAGGATGTGGATTCCGAATTGCTTGTATGCCTAGATTCCGAATTAGTTGCAAAATCACATATTCCAAACTAAGTGTTGTTTATACATTCCGAACTAGGTCAGGAATTGTGCATTCCGACTTGTGTTGAGATCATGCATTCCGAATTAGTTGAGGAATTATGTATTCCGACTTAAGTTAACCCTGCACATTCCGAATTAGGTTGGTCATCACACATTCTGACTTAGGTTTAGGATTTAGTTTCCCGACTTAGCTTTGGTTCCTTGTTTCCTGTTTAGTTTTAAATCTTTGTTTTTCCCGCCAGTTTTATTAAGTGTTATTTTAATTATTTTATCTTATAATTATTTTAAGTTTGCATTTTAATTAAGTTTTCAAATTTACTTTTCGTCAAGTTTTAATTTCTCGTTATTTAATTAATTTACTTCTAAAGTCTTAATTTTTCGCCGTTTACTTTTTAATCATTCTTAGTTTTATTTACCTTGTCATTTACTTTAAAGGTTGCATCTTTACTTTACTACAACGACAAACATATTCTTTTTCACCAAGAACAACTGAGTCGCACAATTAACCAGTAATCAATTCGATTAGACATACTTCAAAGAACGATTTTTCAGAGTATTATGCCGCCAAACTCATATGTGTTCATTGGATTAACATTGGATTGACCCAACCTACGAGTATTCACTGCATGGATCGGCGTCAATAGTGAATCTCGCAAGTGGTTGAATCTCTCATCCTTAGACTTGAGATGCAAGTAGGTTTTGTATATGTGGAATGTCAATATTTGATATGGTTCAATGCTGTCATGAACAAGGCTTCTATAAAGACCATTTTCAGGTGCGATGTAAAACACATGAACGACACGTGCAGTCAAAATAGGATTTGTTCCGCCACATGTATTGAATTTAGATACTACTGGGCCCCTCGATGAACTGTACAGATGTATGTTTGGGCACACCCAAATGTAACTAAGATGATACTTGATTAATTTGGTAATCTAGTTCAATATCAATATCGAGAAAAAGAATAGTTAAACTTAAGAATACAATAGACACGATATATATTAAATGGTACCTCTGTGTATATGTGTGTGACCCCATAGGCTTACATGTGTCTAGCCATATAATTAGTTATTATGACACGAGCATTCTCCAACAGCTCCCACTTGCGCACGTCATAATAATTAGGTAATTATACAAGCAATGGTTAGCGTCTAGCAACACGTCAATGCCCCCAGAAACATATGAGGATAGTTTCTTAAACATCTCATTTAAATGGTTTAGATATCAGTCATCCTTTTGTTTCTAATAATTAAATTTTAGAAGATTATTAGAAACAAAAGGATGACTAATATCTAAACCATTTAAATGAGATGTTTAAGAAACTATCCTCATATGTTTTTGGGGGCATTGACGTGTTGCTAGACGCTAACCATTGCTTGTATAATTACCTAATTATTATGACGTGTGCAAGTGGGAGCTGTTGGAGAATGCTCGTGTCATAATAACTAATTATATGGCTAGACACATGTATGCCTATGGGGTCACACACACAAAGGTACCATTTAATATATATCGTGTCTATTATATTCACGGTATATATTTAACATACGTAACTCAAAATCATTATTTGAGTTTCTAATAACTGAACTTAGTGTAACATTAACTATTAGAAAATAAAAAAAATGTTATACCCATTTGTAAGCCCATTCGCAACCAACATTAATATGGAGAAGTGGTGGAAACATTTTTAGCTTTAAATATGGCAAATTGATTTAGTCTATTATGAAATTAAGAATATTCAAACTAAAAACATATGAAATTGTTTTCTCCATGTCTAAGAAGTGACGACAAAGATAAGAAAAACAAGGGTTTTTTTGAGTAAAGGGGACTATCCCCGGTAAAATATATTACACCAAAAAACGCTGAAGTACAATCGGATGTAGGTGAAATCCTAACATCTCGGCCCGTTACATGGGCTACAACCAGCACATACACAATATGCACAAACCATAAACCCTACATAAGAGTGACATGCCACTCTTATGACTACCAAATAAATTGAAAACAAATATATATTAAACATTACAAGGTCGAATTTCCAACTTAAAAACTCCGAAAGCAATCTTTCCGTCTAAACATAAGCGTTTACTGAATGGACGTACTAAACCACTACAACCAAGCTCGAATTATGTGATGAAGCCAAAACCAAAACACATGAACGATTAGGTTTCACACATGCCCAACATAGTTGACCCACGTAAAATCTAAATGCAAACAATCACATTATAAATACTTAATAAAAAAGATTAACCTTCCATGCATAACGTACAGCGTGATTTTAGCACAAGACATAACCATATTGGCCAACACGTGACCTCCACATGGTAGTAACTAACCAAAACCCTAGAACGATCAAAGGGTATGGAACATACAACTCTCCCATCCCATATCGACTTGCATACACGCTGACATGCAGCGTACCTACACGCCCAATAGACGAACCTGACCCTGTAGATCATAGGAACCTTGTAACAAAGATTCTGATTATCATGACGCTAACCCAACGAGTTTAGCCAGCGATCAAAAGACGAGTGTAGCCTACAACTACCCTAAACGGGTAGGATCAGAATACCCTAATTATATGCAATACAATACCATGGTAATCATGATAACCAATAACACATGATCTTCAGGCATGGAAACCGCAACCCTAAACATAAACCATCAATACGAACCCTAATTAAAAGGTTCACCGGCACGCTGCCATTAGATGTGGATCCAATATGTAGAACAAAGATAGCCCTCCACACAGCCGATATCACGATCCTTAATAGATAACCAAAACAAAGCTGGATCAAGACAACCAAACCAATCGTAGCCCTAATGAATGGTCATAACAGCGAAACCATAAAAATAGGATTAGGGTTTACGATTTGAGGCTGATTCCCATATGATAATGCATCACGAACCAAGACACACCCAATCTAAAAAAATAAAACCCTATAATCGATTGCATATCTCACTAGAAACATAGTTTCTGGATCTGATCTAGTTTATCAAAAAAGAATCCTTAGAAAAGAAAACCATTCGAATCCCTAAATCAAGAACAAGAGAACTAAACGTGAAGATAGATAGAGAGACGATTAATAGGATTTATTTAGCCGGAAAAAAAGTAGAGAGGGTGGCCGGAAATCGCCCCCAAAGGGGAAAGAAGAAAAGGTTGAGTTTTAGAAAAACAAGGGTTTTTACTTCTTTGGTTTTATATATTGATTCTAGTATTTAATCAAGGTGTTTTCGAGAGTTGCGGGTTAAAAACTAGCATCTATTTGGTATACAAGAAAATGTAGTGTGGATACATCATATAGATGATCTAGTTTGATCATTGAGTTTCTGGTTATATCTTTTTTTGGTGATGGTCTCTGTTCGATCCTACCGAATCACGCTACAAAGATATACTTTTATCTCCCTTTTTATTGATTAATCATATGACTCTATAGATTCGTTAATAGGTGATCTTTCCGCCGCGTTTATTATTTATTCATATCATGTTTATATGGATAATCACCTATAATAAGAAGGTAGTCTGCCAACTAACCTTAGGTTAGCAAAATAAAGTGTATTTGTTTAGCCTAGGTAGGAACCTTCAGCTGCTGGCAAGCGCAACTTTCCCAGGTAGGGGATGTCAACCTCCAAATAGTACTATTCACAATATTAGTGCTCATTTTCTAGAAATGATTAGCGGTTCATAATTAAAAAGGGACTTAATGGCGGTAGTAAACATAGTGTCAATAATCATACCATACAATCATTTAAAAGCACTTGTATTCTAGTTTTAGCATAGATCCCCCTCACGGGTTTTCAAATCATTTATAAAGCAGTTAAAAGTAAGGCTATGAACTCACCTTATGTCCATAGAATCCGAGCTATAATCAGATATATTTCATTCACATATAAACAGCTTGGTCATACAAACCACAACTTGGTCTCACACAAACCTGGATTCACACATTGTGTATAGTATCAAGTCTTTAATCTTTTGTTCAATGTTTCTAAGTATTGGTTATATACTATTTATATACTATTTGGTTGTAATTCTAACATCATTGTTCGGGCCACCATACTCGGAAGCCATTCTATAAATGTTTAAGGAGCGAGGGCACTTTAAATCGTAAACCCAACCACTCAGTCAGAACGTAATATCGAGATGGAACATCTTTGTACAAATCTCCCTACTAACATGATACTTTAATTACTTCATCATATTTATAATTAATCTTCTTTACTTTCAAAATTGGCAAAAATAGGCCTTTTAGTTATACTTTAGTATAATTGTACTTTTAACCCCTAAAGTATATACTTTTATTATTTACAATTTCAATCCTCAATATTTAACCTTAGGGTCTCAAACTTACCAATATTTATTATTATAGCTTTAACTTTCATAAAATGAGACTTTTGGCCTAAAATGTTAAATACTTTCAAAAATGACAGTTTTAATCCCTATACTTCTAAAAATCACATAACAACCTAAAAATGGACCAAATAATCTAGAATTTTGAAACAAAGTTTAAAAACATGATTATAATTATATTAACAACATTTTTTCAGAATTATAGCTTTTGAAAAGGATTTTAAGTCATTATTTCATGTTAATTACAAAACCTGGGTTTTAAGACATCTTTAGCTTATAACTTTCATTTAAAATGATCAAATGCTATAATTTCTTTTAGATTATCTTTCTAACATCATTTTGACCTTATAAAAAGTCTAAGAATTCATTATAACAAGATCAAAGTATAGTTAACATAGAGATTACCTAGGTACCTCCAAAAGGGCTCCTTATGGCTTCCTATGAACACTACTTGCTATCAGTGCTTCAAGAGCTTCAATGGCTTCCTTCTAGACCTGGTTTTTGGTCTTATGGGATGTAATAGGACGTATATAGAAGTGAATATGAAGAATGGGTAGGAGATTACAAGAAAATGGGGTGCAAGTTTCTACTATGTGTAGTTCGCCCCTTTTATAGCCATTTTCCAGGTAAAGGGGAATGATTACCCCGGTAGATATATAATCCCAATCACAATAAGTACAATGTAATGTGGCTGAAGTATCACCTTAACCTCAAGCAAGCTTGAACTACAAAATGACTAGATGACATATCATCCGTCCTAAAAGCGAACACATTACATAACTCATAACGTCTATAGGAAAAAACCACCTAACATTGCATAAACACACACCAATAAAAAAACCATTAAATGATAAGTACATCTGGGATGTTCCAACGCTGCATGAACTCCAAACCATCCGTAGAGTTCTTAAAACGACACGCCATCAACTTGAGCCGAATGGAGGATTCAATGCACTCAATGACTTGAGCGACCATTCGCTTCACATTCTTGAACAAACGATTGTTCCTCTCTTGCCAAATAAAGTAAGCGCAAGTCGCAAGCACCAGTTTAGCAATAACACTTCTTGATGTCCTTTTTTCGCCATCGGAATAATTGAGTCCACAATTTCACTAACCGACGAAGGAACCCGAGATAAGCCAGCCAGCTCTCGCATATGCTACCAGACTTGAGACAAAAATAAGCAGTCAAAGAAAAGGTTGTCATGCGAGTCCGGTTGTGACTCGCATAATGGGCACGACGATCCCAACGCATACGAAATATCCCAGCTTTTTTTGGTTAAAGAGTTACCCCGGTAAATTTGTATTAATCATAGAAAATTCAAGTATAATGGATTGAGGCTGACTACCACATTAACCTCAAGCATAGCTTGAAACAACCAAACTTTATGACAAGCCACAAAGCTAAACAAAACGAAACAAAAAACCCTAATCTTTACCATACATACAAAAAATTTAGGGAAACTCCACTTGAGAAGCAGCTGTTGCACTGAATCCCGATTCTTAAATCTGAAAGTCACAAGCTTCAATCTAACCGTGACCATAATAGCATCTCTCACCTCCTCAGGAGTTCGACTTGTTTTCTTGAAAAGATGATAATTTCTTTCCCTCCATATAAAATAGGTTACTGTAGCCACCACCAATCTACCTATAACACTCTTGGTAGTACGTGAATTTGCCAAGGGCTGTAGATAATTCATAATATCCTGAAACCTAGGACGAACATGTTCCATCTCAACCAAGTCACGAACATAAGACCAAACTTTGGAAGCAAAAGAGCACCCAAAAAACAAATGAGCATGAGAATCAGGTTGTTGCTTACATAACAAACATGTGAGAGTATTAATATCAACAACATCACCAACGTCCCACTGTTTAAGCCGATCTTGGGTTTTTAACGCGGACCGAAGAACTAACCACATATGGAAATCGTGTCAAGGAATAGCATGCGTGAACCACACCACTCGCTGCCATTCTACAGTCTGTCCCCTTGGACGAAATGCTTCCCAAGCCCTGGCGACACCAAACTCAGAGAGCACACCCCTGTCATCACGCCAATGGACCACATCATTCACATGAGGAGTAAGAGAAGGGACTAAAACAGTAGCGAGGTTGGGTGCTTTCAACAGCCACGACTGTGGCCACTGCCACACCCCTTGCATCATAACATAAGCCACCAAAGAATCCTGCGTTTTAAGATTTCTTTTGATGACCAACCACAAGTTAAATGCATGTCTTGGCACACAGTTCGCAAACCAAACAACGTCAACCAAAACAACCTTGGAATCTCTAGGCCGAAGATCATTCCAAACAACACTAACTGAGAAAGGTTTTAAAGAACCTGTTCTCGAACGCCATTCCAAAGAGTCACATCTGTTATTGACCGCTTGTGGGGCTGTAACCAAAAGGAGAGTGGGGTGTTTATTCCCAATTGAGGCCAAACTAGCAAACCATCATTAATTATATCAGCCACCTTAGAAGATGCTTAGAGGCCATCACGGGACCTATCCCTAGGCGACACAAAGTCAACAATAGGACTAACCGGGCATCACTGGTCAAACCATAGAAATGTAGTCGAGCCATCCCCAACCTTATGCCAAATGAATTTACGAATTAAAGGACGAAGTTGCAAGACTTTCCTCCAACCCCACGTCATATTACCACGACAAGGAATTTCCCAGAAGTTGCGGTCCTTAATCTTATGCAAGAAAATCCATTGAGCCCATAAAGAGTCATGCCTCGAGAAAAGTTTCCATATATGGACCGTCATAAGGTCTTTGTTGAACACATCCAACCTGCGAATACCAAGCCCACCTTCATCTTTAGACAAGCACACAACATCCCACGCTACTTTCGCCTTACCTTTTCGCATACTACCATGACACCAAAGGAAACCCCTCATACGTTGCTCTATATCCACGAGGATACGAGAGGGTAAAATAAAAACGAAAGCCCAAAACACGTGCATTGAAGCTATAACCGATTGGATCAGCTACAATCTTCCGACAATAGATAAAGACTTGTTCTTCCAATCATTTATACGACTATCCACTTTATTAATTAGCTCCTTAAAATCACTAAAAACTAATCTCGAGGGGACCAACGGAACACCAAGATAACGAATCGGGAGACGACCCTCTTCAAATGGCATAATTTGCATAATGGCCAATTTAGTGTGATTAAGGACATTACAAAAGTACGCGGTACTTTTGGGAAGACTTGGCGTTAACCCCGACACAAGCTTAAATTCATCCAAGGTGTCCATAATAACTTTAGCAGAACGAGTATTCTTATGAGCAAATAGAAATAAATCATCCGCAAAGCATAAGTTAATTAACTCCATTTTAGAACAGTGGCGATGAAAAGTAAACTTATGAGCATCCCGAACCCGACGATTAAGCATAAGGGTAAGGATCTCCATCACTATAGTAAATAAGTACGGAGAAAGCGGGTCACCTTGCCGAAGACCCCTCTTACCTTTATAGTGACCATGGAGTGAGCCATTAATAGCAATGGAGAATGACGTGGTCGTGACACACTCCATTATCCAAAGAAACATTCTCTCATGAAAACCAAAGCCAATAAGAGCAGCCCGCAAAAATTCCCAATCGACTATAACGTAAGCTTTTTGAATATCTACTTTAAATACGCATCTAGCCACTCTACGGTCCAAATGATAATTGTGCATCAACTCTTGAGTGAGGAGGATGTTATCTAAGATACTACGACCTAGGACAAAAGCCGATTTATTAGGGCTTATAAGGAGCTTCAAACAGCCCTTCAAACGGTTAGCAATAACCTTGCTCACACACTTAAAAACCACACTGCAACATGAAATCGGCGTAAAATCCGTCACCCTATTCGGAGTTTAAACTTTAGGGATAAGAGCGATGATCGTATGATTAAAAGCTTTCCATTCGTAAAAAACTCCTTGGCCGCAGCCGTAACGTCACTACCAACAATGTCCCATGCTTCTTTGAAAAACTCTACCGTATACCCATCCGGACTGGGTGATTTATCGTTGCCCATAGCGAACATAGCCTCTTTAATTTCTAAGTCTGTGACTTCTCTGATCATATGGCGCGCTGTGGTGTTATCAAGGGTGCTACGAAACAGGTCCTAAGTATTCATATTTGATACCACATCTACTTGACCGAGAGAGACTTCATAGTGGTCGACAAAATCATTGGCAACCTTATCATTCTCATATAACGTACCTGCTGAATCCATCACAATATTAATACGACTCCGATTCATCCTACCGTTAACCGCTTTATGAAATTGGGAAGAATTGGTATCTCCGTCCTTCAACCATTGGACCTTAGCCTTTTGTTTTAAGAAATTCTCTTGCATAATGAGAGCGTTGTTATAAGCTTGGACGTGTAAAGCTTGTTCCTCCCGAAGCACAGCATTAACGGATCATAATCCAACTCACGTTGCACATTATCTAATTCTGATCTCAGCCGGTTGACATTGTCATGGAGGTTCCCATGAGCATATAACAGCTTTCAAAAAGGTCTCTTCAAGTGTTTAAGTTTCTTCATAAGCCTAAACATGAGGAAACCCGAGACCTCCAAAGACCAGCCCTCTGTAACAATCTCCTTAAATTTACAATGCTGAGTAATAATATTGGAGAATTTAAAGGGTTTATTAGGTCTTTGCACGAAATTAGGAAGACGAATAACAGCCGGAGATTGGTCATTACCCAAGATTGCATGAGCCCCCTCAAATACATCATGAAACTGCACATGACCCAAGATTTTGTCAATATTCTTTAACAACCCTTTGGAGCCCTTTGGCTTTTGATTCCAAGTGAAACGTAGCCCGGAACTAGAAATATCCATAACATCAATAGCATCAACATACTCTTTAAATTCTCGCATAGCAATGTCCATGCTGGAAGGACCTGTTGTACTATCCTCCAAATATAAAGCCACATTAAAGTCGCCAAGTAAGCACCATGGGCGGGAATTCACAAATTTGTAATGGACATTAAGATTATCCCAAAGCACACGTCTGTGAGAGTACCTGTTGTGCCCGTACACAAAAGAGCAGAAAAGCTCTTTCTTTTCAGCTTTCAACCACAAGCGGGTATGGATGACTTGATCACTTTGTGAGAGAATAATAATATCCACATCGTAGTTATTCCAACCAAGAATGATATGTGTCCCCTTGTTACAGATGATGCCATTCGATGTCTAATCCGAGTGCTTGAACACACTCGAACATAGTTTGATCAGGTTAGAATCACACACATGTGACTCTAATATAGCGCAAACTGATAGTTTATTCTCAAAGATGACTTGTCGCACCTCATTCTGTTTATGGGGGAGGTTTAGCCCCCGAATGTTCCAGGAGGCTATATTAATCAAGGAAAACAATAGTACTGGGAGTGCTTGCCCCCTCTGATTCATTAGCAGACCGCTTACTATTAGGGTCCTCCAAAATGAGTTCCTCCGCATCATTTGTATCGCTTTCGTTAAGAACATTACTAGCCTCCTTCCATTGCTCTTTGGTTCCTCACACAGTATCATCCGCCTCGTCCCCGTACAAAGAGCTGAACGAGTTCTTTACACTTACATTTGTCCATCCCTTTTCATTAACCTCATTTCTTTTGCTTTTAGGGATGTTCTCCTTAGTTTTGTTAGAAGTCCTCGCCTTCTGAGATGTCTCCCCTTTATCAGGACGACGATAGCGAAAGTTATCCTTAGTCTTTGTAAGTCTAACACCCTCAACCTGCACGAATTGATTAGTTTTGGACTTCTTCTTTTTCACCTCAGTAAATCCATCTACATCATCATGGGTAACCGTGACCACATCCTTAGGCAATCTAGGGCAGTTTTCATTAACCTGATCAAAGATCTTGAAAGTTGCACACCGTGGTGGCTTCCATTCATATTCTATTCCTACCGTAGCAAGCGAATGCCCCTGTCCATCCCCTCTTGGTATAGCAATAACCATTCAGTCTATTAGTTCGTCTTCTGCTAATACTTCCACAAGAGCCCTTGCATATTCATTACGTCCCCAAGATCTTAGACACATACTACTTGTGTACGTATCCAACATAACAGGCCGGCCTATTTGTATTGTAATCAAGCTTAAACCAACTTCTGAGTATGCCATAATTGGGACGTGATGCAATTTTATCCAAACAGGGCTGTTTTAATCTCCTCCTTCCTTAAAATAGTGTTTGGCGTCCATACATTCAAAATATGTGGCACAAGTCTGATCATCCACGGCCCCTCTTCAATAACCTTTTCCATGTCGTCCTTTGTCTCGAATTGAAACAAAAAGAAATCATCGTCTAGCATTACCCATTTTAGTCCAAACTTGGCCCACGTGTTCCTCCCGTAATTTTAGACTAAAGAAAAAGCTAGTCTTTTGCCAATAAAATACCCATACAGTGTGTTACTAAACCGATCACTCACTTCCTTAATAGCTTTCATAGGGATGGCTACGCGCGCACCCTCCACAGTTTCATTATTACGCATTTCCGTAATCTTAACAGTAGGCTTGTTACAAGTCTTTTGTGATGAATTCACAAAAGAATTTTTTGTTTTGGTAAAAGGGTTACCCCGATAAATATATTAACCAAAAAAACGTTGAAGTACAAAGGAATATGGCTGAAGTGCCACATTAACCGCAAGCTACAGGCAGCTAGTTAAGCAAGGCCTATTAAAAGCCAAACAAACAATCTAGCCTATAACATTAATAAACTAGAAATAAACCAAGATGAAAACATGAATACATGAAGACATCCAACATCTAAGTAACACCATGATGGGAGCAAGAGGAAACTAAATGTGTCTGTCTCCTTAAAAAACATTGCCAAAGAAAACCCGGTGGGAAAAACCTTGGACAAGGAAAAAAGAGTACAACCCTCACCCGGCACTCCCATCATAACTAAAACATGTCGATGGCAACTTCCACTGATCCAGGATACTTCGGGAAACAACAGTAATCTTCTTGAACCATAAGGTAGTTAACTTCAGCATAACAATTTTAATAATAACATCAACCAGCCGATCCACCCTCATAGACGACTTCGTGAACAGCCTAGAACTCCTTTCCCGCCAAACGAAATAAGAAGTGGCAGCCACCACCAGACGAGACAAGATAGCAATAAGCGAGCTTCCATTTGAAAGGGAAATGATAAAATTCATAATATCATCAATCCTAGTTGGAACACCCTCCATCTTGCACAAACCACAAACCTTAGACCAAACCTGAGAAGAAAAGACACACTCGAAGAAGACGTGTTTGTGTGAATCTTGAGTGACACGGCAAAATGGGCATCTAAGGAGATTAATATCAATATTTGGACCCACATCCCATGTTTTAATATGATCTTACGTCTTTAGCTTCCTCCAAATAACAAGCCATAAATGGATAGAGTGACGCGGAATACATTTGGAGAACCAAACGGCATGAACCCAATCCACAGTTAATCCACGAGTACGTATGGTATCCCAGGCAAGAGCAACAGAAAATGGTTTAAGATGAACATTATTATCACGCCACATAACCACATCCTCCCTAGAATCATCAATAGCCGAAACAGGCATTGAGTAGATAACATGAAATCTAGAGCTCCAATCATCAGGCCAACGCCATGTTCCATTAGAAATTCCATCATACACCAAATCCGAAATATTGAAACCTGAACGATTAATAATTCGGGTCGAAATATTGTCCCTCAAAGGGCAAATATCAGCCCACCTATCAAACCAAAGCGAAGTAGTTTTACCATTATATATCTTATGCCATATAAATTGATGAATATGAGTTTGAATGTATAATAGTTTCTGCCATCCCCAACTCACATCACCAAGACATGGAACGTCCCAAAAGCTTCTATCTTTCAGTTTATATGAGTAAATCCACTGCACCTACAAAGAATTCTTACGAGTTAAAATACATCAAACATGCGAAACCATAAGCGCAATATTAAACTCCTTAATCTTGCGAATGCCCAACCCTCCTTCATTAAGCGGTAAACAAACCGAATCCCATGCAACTTTAGCCCTACCCTTCTTCATTACACCTTGACACCAAAGAAAACCTCTCATGAGCTGTTCTAAGTCAAGGATAATACTAACCAGGAGAAATAAAACCAAAGCCCAATATATATGCGTAGATGATAAGACAGATCAAACAAGTTGAAGCCTCCCTGTAAAAGAAAGCGTCTTGTTTCTCCAATTATTAATTCTACCTTCTAATCTTTCCACATAGAACATGACAATCACGAGTCAACAGTCTCTCACAAAAGAATTTTTGGCTTCACCAATAGCAACTTATATGTTAACCAAGCACTGATTGTTACGAGGTACTTGGTAAGGGGTAGACCTATGGGGCAACACCTTACTCGTTAGGACCCCAGCCTTGATAGACATTAGCAATTAAGAAGATTCACCCTCCTTGGAACCGTTCTCCTTTTCCTCCTTTTCCTCCATCTCTCAAACTAGCACAAATCACAATTAATTACTCAAGACCACCCAAACGAGCAGAACATCAAACCATAGAGATCACGACTAAATAAATAAAGCTCAGTTAGAGTATAAATTGAAAATTGATCCTCAAACCCACTCTAATAGATGAAAGGTGAATAATATTGATAGGTGGATATAGGCAGAACCAAAACCCAATAATAAAATCACTTTGAATCCAACATAGCGGTATGATAAATCAATCAAGGATTAAGAAACAACAATTGAAACGTTATTTTAATAGTGATGAGAAGATAAGGTCAGATTAAAAAAGCAAGTTAGGATGGAGAAGAGAATCGCCCCTAGTAGTAGAGAGAGAATCCATTTGGTTATTTTGTCCTTTTATAGCCATTTCAACACTTAGGCTCCAAGTTTCAAGCCATGGACATGTAAGATAGATAGGTTAGTGACTAAGGGATGCTAGGGAAGGTCTATGCAAGTTTTAAGAGTGACTATACAAGCTAGATTCATTCCAATCTTTAACTTATGGTCTATATTACTCACGACATGAATTAGGATAAGAACAAGGATGTGGCAACTACACGTAGGTGCATCACCTACTAAATATCTCAAAATATCTATTAGTACTAATCCTAAGTTTAAAAATGGGAGAGAAAGGTTTGAAATGGGTTTTTGGAGGGAAAAAGTAAAACTGGGTCTAAATTAGGGCTTGTAACTTTATATTTTGTGATTTTGGTGATTGATGGTTTAGGAAAGTGATTAGTGATGGGTTAGGGTATACACATTGTAATTATTAAGTTTAGGTCTTTGGTTTGAGGTAAAAATGAGAAGAAAACTTAGGCGGGTTAGGGTTTCTAAGGATTTATGGTTAAGTCTTAGTAAATGTGATTATCCTACAATTAGCTACTGATGTAAACTCAATTTATATATTCTACATTGTCCTCAATGTGTTCATGAAGTCCCTACATTAGTTTTACTAAGTTATTGTGACAAACAGGGTATTGAGGTTCATCACTTAGTCTTATTTTTAGGTTATTTTATGTGTGACTATATGTTTTATATGTTTACATGTTATTTTGTATGAATGAGGTTGGAAGTAACATCGATTATGGGTACAAAATAATCATAAGTAAATTGATGAGTGGTTATTTCATGATCATAAGCTCACAATATAGTGACTATGAAATGTAATGGAGGTATTTTAGTAATTTACGTATACGTATATGTAATATAGTAAATCGTATTTTTATGATTTAGGGTTTAGCATTTTGAGGTCTCGGATAAGGTATTTAGTCATGGGAATAATTTGCGGGATGTTTTTAAGTCATTTAGGACTTAGTTATATAGTTTATTTCATATTTCAAGAGTTTTTATAAAACTGTATATTTTTACGTATTTTACGGTATACGCATAATTTTGACTAGTTTTACTGTTTACATGTTTTGGGGGCTCTAGGAGCTTAAATAAATTAAGGTAACTTAAGGTATTATTAATAATATGTTAGTAAGTATTAAAAAGAAAAAAGATAATAAAAAAATATATAAAGGGGGTCGGTTTAGACGCACCAAAGAAGAAGGGGGAAAAGGAAAAAAAAGGAAAGTGTTTGGGTTGGGCTAGGATTGGGTAACAAATAAACATATAAGGCTTTTTGAGACATCAAAACACTTTATAATCTCTGGAGAAAAAAACACACGTGAGTTCATCAATAAAGTTTTATGGTTTTCATCAAAATTCTTGTTTCTATTAAATCCAAGGTAAAATGTTCAATCCCTTTTTAACTAATTTGTTTTTAAACATTTCTACATCAATATATGATGGATATAGCGTAAGGTAAAAATCTTAATTCTGAGTTTTAATGATATTATAATGATTAGAATAATTAGGGCTTGTAATTAATTATGTTATGGGTAATTAATTAGGTTAATTTAATTAAATTCATCATTTAAAAACTGGGCAGATATTTAGGTCAATCGTTTTGATCATATCTAGAGTTTTAAAAACTTTTATTAATCGAATCTTATACCCTTAGAAAGGTATTTGAGTTGGCTTTTGAATGCAAGAAACGAGGATGAAATTAGAGGTTGAAAGTGGGTCAAAAACAAGTTACAAAAGTCAGAGGTCAAAACAGTTTTGAAATCAGCGATTTTAAATTAATGTTTTAAGATGGTTAGGGTACATACAAGTACAATTGAACCTTCAAATGAACATGAGAATTATTTCATATATTAATTAAGAGATCTGGAAGAGGGCTACTCAATTGGGATAGTGGAAGACCCTCTGATCATAACAAATATTTCATATGTTCAAAAACAGTAAAAATTAGAGAGGAAATATATATATATATATATATATATATATATATATATATATATATATATATATATATATATATATATATATATATATATATATATATATATATATATATATATATATATATATATATATATATATATATATATATATATATATATATATATATATATATATATATATATATATATATATATATATATATATATATGTATATATATATATATGTATATGTATATATATATATATATGTATATGTATATATATATATGTATATATATATATATATATATATATATATATATATATATATTGTGAAATTTTTGAAGGTTCAATTACGCTAAATTTTGAAATTTTTGATAAATTTTAATTTTTATAATTATAAGTATTTTGGTTAGAGCCGATGTTCGAGGTTATAATTTTTACGTTTGACGTTTTGAGAAGGACGATGACGATTACGATCCCGAGGGATGCCCAATTTTATATAATTTTTGACGATTTATCGATAATGTAATTTCTCGAGAATTTTATTTACGGTTCGTGTTAAGTTGAGTCGTGTGAGTTTTATAGCCTTCCAAGTACATTTAAAGTATCCCAAAAATATTTTGGAGCATTCGGGAAGATTTCCGACTCCCGTAAAATTTTCAAAATTGACAATTGAGTCAAACCCGCAAAGTTTTGAGGTTGTTTTCTATTTAAGGACAAAAGAAACTAGAAATTGCAACAAGGTCCCTCCTAACTAACAAAAGGGGGCAAAGTGGACAAACACACAAACACACACAAACATTTACAAGAAAAATCAAACACTCCCTCCCCTTGTCTCTCAAAACCCACGGTCACACCTCAAACACACAAAAATCCACCAAAAATCTTTTCTACTTGATTTTTCAAAAATCTAAGGTTAGACCACGCTTAGTTTGGTCATTACCCACCTATTCATGTAATCAAATCCAACATGCATTGATAAAAATTTTTCAAGATTTTTCATATGATCCAAAATTCGTTTTTGTGGCTTTTTGAGCTAATGCATGTTTATTTTGAGTGTTATGGAAGTATAAACACCATGAAAACCCACCAAAATTAATTTGGTTGTGGTGATTTGGTCACCCAAACCCCACGGCAAAGGGGTGTTTGGGGGAGCCATGGTGGTTGATGAATATGCATGTTATTATTGTGTTTGGTTTGTTGTTTTAGAAAGATTCATATAGGTGTTACTACTTGCATGTGTATTTTTCTTTGATTTTGATATTGAGATTGGTTGATCAATAGGGGTAGGATGGAAGTTTGATGTTAGGATATGTTTGGGAAGTCTTAGGATGATGTTTAGTGTTGGTTAGAAGTCTTGGAATCGAGTCTAAGCGTGTTTTTGGTATAGTCATTTTTAGGCAGAAACATTTGGTCTATTTTGGAAAAATGATTTTTGTTCCAAGTCTTGAAAACTAAATATAGTGATAGAGGGTTTTTCTAGCTTTAATTTGGTATAAGGTAGAGCCCGTGACTCAAAACGAGCTAAAAGTTATGACATTTTAAAGATCGGGTACCGGGAGACGAGGACTTTCACAATCCGGATTTGTGTAAAGTTCTAGTCAAATCCCGAGGGTCACAAGTATAATTTGGTGAATGATCAAGGGTCAAAACTTGGTCCCTAACCTGTACAAATGAGTCTATATGTTGACTTATGAGTCAAGGAAGTCAAAGGTATTTTTCATATAAGTCAAAGTGGTCAAAATTGGTCGAAGCGCAATTTCAGCCCGTAAAATGTAGTCGTGGAAATGAGTTGCGTGACGGGTCGTAAAAGTGAAAACTTTTGTTGGACTTAAAAACATGTTATCTACAGGTCATATAGGATTTTTGGAAATTTTGTCAAATTTTATAAGTGCGGTTTAATAAGGTAAAACAGCTCGTACTTTAGTCAAGTACCGGCGAGAACGTGTAAAAATGGACGACGTAGGTTATAAGAATGAATGGAATAAAATGAATGATACTTGTTGTTTTTGTTTTTGGCGTGAGTTATATTGGTCATAAGTGACTTATATATATGTATTTTATACAGTACCGTAAGTATTTAAATGAGATTACTCATTACGCGTTATTTGTGATAGGTGTTGATTTACCCGGGCATCCGTTTCATCGTCAGTGATCACTCCTCGAACTACCGACTACTTAATATCTAAGGTGTGAATTTATAGCCTCGCTTATATTATTTCAAATTGTTTTACCCGCGAGGGAAATGCATGCTAGTTTTTAAAAGGAACGTATATCATGAATGATTGTTAGACCCGAAAGTTGCCTTAGAAATTGTGTTGAGTACCAAAGTTGCAAAAGTCCCTAAATTCATGAACTATTAACTATTGTCTTGCCCTTGCGAAGGGGGAAATAGCCGCTTATGCAATTTGTAGTACTACGGGGTTGACGACCCAATGCTAGCCGAGAAGCTGTACTTATAGTAAGTTCTGCGGTAGATTATTTTGTATGAGAAATAAGGTATAATTGCAACTGATGCCTTTAGAGGGGCACTGGTTTCATCTGAATCATGCCGGTATATTTACGCGGGTGATTGAGTTAACGGATTAGTGTCATGAGCTTAAACACAATTGTCAGTATCCTGATTATAGTTTGTTTGATCGACAAGACTATAAATGATCACGAATGGTTTTTACTATATATACGTTCAAATGGATTGAAAAACCTATGAATTCCACTCAACGTTTTCGTTGACCAAAATTTTTGGCATGTGTTTCAGGTAACCGCTGAGCAGTAGGATGGAGCATGCATGGGATGGAGGTTGTGTGATCGGCTTGGTGTCCGCTTGTTTTTCCCTCCTTTTCTACTTAAACAATTTTTATGTTTAATGTCATGTGATTGTAAAACTGAAGTTTTTGGGTTGAGATTCATGGGGACCGAAACGCTAAACTCTGTGCACTATTTGGGGTTGGGAAAACTGTGGACATGTATTATCTAACAATTTTAAATGTTGAATTTTTAAGTCGACGTCTTTTTAGCGTCGTTTGATATCTCTTGTGTGCAATGAATACTGTGTAGCACCCATTGTTGTAGTTCCGCTGCGCATAACAATTGTGGGGGTGTTACAGATTGGTAATCAGAGCCACGAGTTATAGAGAACTAGGTCGTCTTTGAAAATCCTAAACTATAACTTTTGGTGTCGTAAGAAAAGGGTCCAAGCACACACAACTATCCTGCATGGCTCCGGTAAGATTTATTGTTGTATTTATGGCATTTGACGTATACTTTTGAGTAAAGTATATATATGTGGGTAATTATTATATAAGTATGGAATTACTATATGTAGACGTTAAATTTTACGTGAAATATCCGACATCGTAATTTTCATATTTATCATGCATGAGCATCATATTATTACATTCCGGGCATATGTACCACCTTTGCATTGCATTTGCATGCATATATTTATAATTATTGTATAATTACTTATGTACCCTCCGAAATTCGCTGTTATTGCAGGAATGGCCGAGGTACCGCCCAACGATAACGGGAACGATTACGTCGTAGGTCACGAAGGGGGACCGTTACCTCCGAACCCGCCGGACAATAATAATGGATGGATCGCTCCAGAAGACGAAATAGGGTCGGAAAACGACAATGGCGAAAGTGAGGTGGATAATTTCAGCATGAGTAGTGACGACAATGAGGATTCCGAAGAAGAGCCCGAGGAGCTATTGGATGATGGCATTCCCGAGGATGCCGTAGGCCAGACCGAACCCGACTTGTTTCAAACCCCGAGTTCGCCGAAGGGTTATGAGATACCACCGACCGGTCGTTATGAGCAGCAACCTTTTGATCGCCCGATGGACAATAGTAATGGGAGCAGTGGAGAGTCATCCAAGTCGCCATCGATTCACGAGAACATTACGAGGGTCTATTTTCCGAGACCGAGTCACTACTGGGATCCCGCAGGTCGTTTGGGGAGGATGGAAAGGTTAATGTATGAGCGGTTTGTAGTTGAGACTAGGGTGATTAAGAAGTTTGATAAGACTGAAAGGGAGCATCAAAGATTGTTGGAAAGGACTTCAAGGATTGCGTATGATGGGATGATGAACACAAGTGCCATCAACAGTTTGAAATCAATGGTTGCAAATTTGAGTGCTAGTCTTGATCGTGTGAGGGAAGATCAGATGAGGTTGTCGAGGATGCAGAGTTGGGAGCATCGTGTGAGGGATTCATTACCCCCGGATTGGAGGTTCGTGGACGATGTGGAGATGGAGGCGAATGACTTCATGGTTCAGCCGCCTACTGGAGGTGCTTGTATTTCGGTGGGAAGTCAAGGAGCGATTGAGCATGGATCCACATCAGGGACGAGAAAGGAAACAGAATGTGGGCCTGATGAGAAAGGAAAGGGAAAAGTGGATGATGTGGACGAGGACGTGAGTGATGAGGAAACCGAGGACGACGACGAGCCGCCATCCAAGAGGCAGTGTGGATCACCACATGCCTAGTTACTTGTTTTGTATTTTTCTTTGATCATTGTAATAGAACTATTTTAGACCTTTGTATGATGGTATTATGACGAGAAACTCAAGTACTTGATGTTTTGTGGTGAATGATTGTAGTGGCATTACTTGTCACGATTTTGGTTAACTATCAATACAATCTATGTTACCTTTCATGATCTGTGATATGTCTTAAATTTGATCTTTTGTGGTGTGAAATGATGAATATTAGTAACTCCGTAGTGATGTGTCGTTGTATGTATTTTATGTCTGGGAAACTTGATATGAATACTTACATTGTTTTTCTATTTTTTCTTGTCTTGCAGAAAGAGATATTCGATAAAACAATGCCTCCAAAGTTGACTGCCGATCGTGTTAACAACATGATTCAGGAAGCGATAGCTAATGCGTTGGAAGCAGACCGAGCTGGGAGAAATCAGGATCCAGGAAGGAACGCGGGGAGACAACCAGCCCCGAGAGTGTGTACCTATTCAAGCTTTATGAAATGCGGTCCTACGCAGTTCCGTGGATCGGGTGGAGCCCTAGAACTTAGGCGATGGTTGGAAAAAGTTGAGAGTACGTTTGAAATCAGTGGTTGTGCAGAGGCGGATAAAGTAAAGTTTGCAGCAGCTACATTTCTGGATGATGCGTTAAGCTGGTGGAACACCCAGGTAGCTACGGTGGGATTGGCTGTGGCAAATGCGAGAACGTGGAATGCGACCAAAGCTTTGTTGACAAAGAAGTTCTGCCCAGAGGAGGAATTGGGGCAATTGGAGGACGAACTGAGACACTTGACCTTAAGGAACAACGATATAGCTGCTTACACCAGGAGATTCAATGAGTTAAGTCTTTTGTGTCCGGACATATTTGCCAATGACGCCAAGAAAATGAAGCAGTATATTAAGGGTTTATCTAGCAACATCAAGGGTGAAACAACTTCGTCGAAACCTGGAACGTTTGACGAAGCGGTTCAAATGGCACACGCTTTGATGGACGTTAAGCTTCAGGATAAGCAGAATTACATTGCTGAGGGTAACAAAAGAAAATGGGAGGCAGCACAAGGTAATCAATCCCAAGGCCAGAACCGAGGAGGAAACTGAAACAACCAAGGGCCGAACCGTAATCAGCAGTTTAATCAGAGAAGGAACGAAGGAATGAGGGCCGTGACAAACCCTAGAGGTGTGAAGGTGAACCCCCATTGTGGAAAGTGCAACTTGTATCATGTTGGAAACTGCCCGCAGGCATGCGGCAAGTGTGGAAAGGCAGGTCATAGGACTGCTAGTTGTCGAATGGGAGGAGTAGCCACTGGGGCTAATGCTATCAGGATGAGAGGATGTTATAGCTGTGGAGAAAGGGGGCATGTGCAAGCAAATTGCCCGAAGGCAGGGAACAGACGGGGAGGAAATAATGCGGCAGCTGTGTATCAAGTGGGAACTGCTGATAAACCACAAGGTCCCAATGTGGTTACCGGTACGTTTTTGCTAGACGCTTGTTATGCTAGTATTTTATTTGATTCTGGCTCCGACAAGAGTTTTGTAGACGTTAGATTTAGTCGTCATATCGATAGAGAACCGGTGTTGTTAACGACTAGTTATAATGTTGAATTAGCCGATGGAAAAATTGTTAGTACGAATTCTATACTGAAAGGGTGTACCTTGAAGTTAGGAAACTACGCTTTTAAAATCGACTTGATGCCTATAGAGCTAGGATCGTTTGACGTAATTGTGGGAATGGACTGGCTAATGGCGCATAGTGCTACAATCGTCTGTGGTGAGAGATTGGTGCAGATTCCGCTGAGGAATAGGGTTTTGACGGTTAAGGGAGACGAATGCACTTCTCGTTTGAAGGTGATTTCGTGTTTGAAGATGATGAAGTACGTAGAGAGCGGATGTGATGTGTTTTTGGCACAAGTTTCGAGCGATGGTGATGTAGAGGCGAGGATTGAAGAGGTGCCAATTATTTGCGAGTATCCGGACGTTTTTCCAGACGAGTTGCCAGGTTTACCGCCTAATCGTGAGGTCGAGTTTCGAATTGATTTAGTGCCAGGAGCTGCACCGGTTGCACGTGCACCTTATCGTTTAGCACCATCTGAGTTAAAGGAGTTAGCGGATCAATTGAAGGAGTTGATGGACAAAGGATTTATTAGGCCGAGCTCATCACCTTGGGGAGCGCCAGTGTTGTTCGTAAAGAAGAAGGATGGTTCGTTTAGAATGTGTATTGACTATAGAGAACTCAATAAGCTGACGGTTAAGAATCGGTACCCATTACCGAGGATTGATGATTTGTTCGATCAATTGCAAGGGTCCAGTGTATACTCAAAGATCGATTTAAGATCAGGGTATCATCAACTGCGTGTAAGAGAGGAGGATATTCCTGTAACTGCCTTTCGTACGCGGTATGGACACTTTGAATTTCGAGTGATGCCGTTTGGGTTGACTAACGCGCCTGCTGTATTCATGGATCTTATGAATCGCGTGTGCAAGCCGTATCTAGATAAGTTTGTTATTGTTTTCATCGACGACATACTTATTTACTCTAAGAGTAAGGAGGAGCACGAGAAGCACCTGAGGAAGATTTTGGAGTTGTTAAGGAAGGAGAAACTGTATGCAAAATTCTCTAAGTGTGAGTTTTGGTTGGAATCAGTGCAGTTTCTAGGTCATGTGATTGATAAGGAAGGAGTTCGTGTAGATCCTGCTAAGATCGTGGCAATCAGGGAATGGTCAGCACCGACGACGCCGACTGAAGTTCGACAATTTTTGGGTTTAGCTGGGTACTATAGAAGGTTTATTGAAGGATTTTCGTTGATTGCGAAACCATTGATGCGGCTTACCGAGAAGAATAGGGTGTATGAATGGGGAAATGAGGAAGAGCTTGCTTTCGAAACGCTCAAGGATAAGTTATGTTCCGCGCCGATTTTATCATTGCCTGAGGGAACCGAAGATTTCGTGGTGTATTGTGATGCGTCTCGTAAAGGTTATGGAGCAGTATTAATGCAACGTGAGAAGGTGATAGCTTACGCGTCGAGGCAATTAAGGAAGAACGAGGAGAACTACACGACGCACGATTTGGAATTAGGAGCGGTAGTGTTTGCGTTGAAGCTGTGGAGACACTATCTGTATGGGACAAAGTGTGTTGTATTCACTGATCACAAGAGTTTGCAGCACATTTTAGATCAAAAGGAGTTGAATATGCGACAAAGACGATGGGTTGAACTATTGAGTGATTACGATTGTGAAATTCGCTATCACCCTGGGAAGGCGAATGTTGTAGCAGATGCTTTGAGTAGGAAGGAACGGGAGAAACCTTTGAGGGTTAGAGCTTTAGTGATGAGTGAGAGCGTTGACTTAACCGAAACCATACTGAAGGCTCAGGAGAGAGGATTGATGAAAGGGAATGTTGAAGCCGAGAATTTGGGACGAATGTTGAAACCTCTTTTCGTGATTAGGTCAGACGGACTAAGATATTTTGAGAATCGGATTTGGTTACCATTGTGTCCATCTGAGGAAGGAAAACCTGGAGTTAGAGAATTGGTTATGAATGAGTCGCATAAGTCGAAGTATTCGATACATCCTGGATCGGATAAGATGTACCACGACCTGAAGAAAGTCTATTGGTGGCCGAATATGAAGGCAGATATTGCTCGTTACGTCAGTAAGTGTTTGACTTGCGCGAAGGTTCAGGCAGAACATAAGAAACCATCTGGATTGTTGGTACAACCGGAAATCCCAGAATGGAAATGGGAGAAAATCGCAATGGATTTTGTGACGGGTTTACCTAGGACTCCTAGTGGATGCGATATGATATGGGTAATTGTGGACAGATTGACGAAATCTGCTCATTTCTTACCTATGAAGAAGACGGACAGCATGGAAAGACTCGCCAGCGTGTACGTGAAAGAGATCGTCTGTAGACATGGAGTGCCGTTATCGATCATTTCGGATCGCGACAGTAGATTTACGTCGGAATTTTGGAGATCGCTTCAACGTGCGATGGGCACTGAACTGAGTTTAAGCACGGCTTATCACCCGGAAACTGACGGCCAGAGTGAACGAACGATTCAAACGATGGAGGACATGCTCCGAGCGTGTGTGATTGATTTTGGAGGAAGTTGGGAACGCCACTTGCCTCTGGTGGAATTTTCGTACAATAATAGTTATCACGCGAGTATCAAAGCGGCACCGTTCGAAGCATTGTATGGAAGGAAGTGTAGATCGCCCGTGTGTTGGAGTGAAGTAGGGGAAAGTCAATTGACTGGACCCGAAATGGTATTAGAAACGACAGAGAAGATTGTGCAGATCAAGAACCGACTACTTGCTGCGAGAAGCCGACAGAAAAGTTATGCTGATAACCGAAGGAAACCGTTGGAGTTTGAAGTTGGAGATATGGTTATGCTCAAGGTATCGCCATGGAAGGGTGTAATTCGTTTTGGGAAGAAAGGAAAGTTGAGTCCGAGGTATATTGGACCGTTTAAGATCGTTGAACGAATTGGACCAGTAGCGTACAAGTTAGAATTGCCGACCGAACTTAGTGCTATTCATGACACGTTTCACGTATCGAACCTGAAGAAGAGTTTGGCGGACAAGGAATTGGTGATTCCTTTGGACGAGATTCGACTAGACGACAAAATGCACTTTGTGGAAGAACCTGTGGAAATCATGGACCGGGAGGTCAAGCGGTTGAAGCATAGTAGGATTCCCATTGTGAAGGTCCGATGGAATTCTAAGCGTGGACCGGAATACACCTGGGAACGTGAGGACTTTTTCAAGGAAAGGTATCCTCATTTGTTCCAGTAAGACGAAATGTGAGCCCAAGAAGAGGCGAGCGCCGGGACGTCGCTCTCTTTAAGGAGGGGTGGATGTGACACCCTAGAATCGAGGTCATTTACGATACCCTAAATTACGCTAAATTTTGAAATTTTTGATAAATTTTAATTTTTATAATTATAAGTATTTTGGTTAGAGCCGATGTTCGAGGTTATAATTTTTACGTTTGACGTTTTGAGAAGGACGATGACGATTACGATCCCGAGGGATGCCCAATTTTATATAATTTTTGACGATTTATCGATAATGTAATTTCTCGAGAATTTTATTTACGGTTCGTGTTAAGTTGAGTCGTGTGAGTTTTATAGCCTTCCAAGTACATTTAAAGTATCCCAAAAATATTTTGGAGCATTCGGGAAGATTTCCGACTCCCGTAAAATTTTCAAAATTGACAATTGAGTCAAACCCGCAAAGTTTTGAGGTTGTTTTCTATTTAAGGACAAAAGAAACTAGAAATTGCAACAAGGTCCCTCCTAACTAACAAAAGGGGGCAAAGTGGACAAACACACAAACACACACAAACATTTACAAGAAAAATCAAACACTCCCTCCCCTTGTCTCTCAAAACCCACGGTCACACCTCAAACACACAAAAATCCACCAAAAATCTTTTCTACTTGATTTTTCAAAAATCTAAGGTTAGACCACGCTTAGTTTGGTCATTACCCACCTATTCATGTAATCAAATCCAACATGCATTGATAAAAATTTTTCAAGATTTTTCATATGATCCAAAATTCGTTTTTGTGGCTTTTTGAGCTAATGCATGTTTATTTTGAGTGTTATGGAAGTATAAACACCATGAAAACCCACCAAAATTAATTTGGTTGTGGTGATTTGGTCACCCAAACCCCACGGCAAAGGGGTGTTTGGGGGAGCCATGGTGGTTGATGAATATGCATGTTATTATTGTGTTTGGTTTGTTGTTTTAGAAAGATTCATATAGGTGTTACTACTTGCATGTGTATTTTTCTTTGATTTTGATATTGAGATTGGTTGATCAATAGGGGTAGGATGGAAGTTTGATGTTAGGATATGTTTGGGAAGTCTTAGGATGATGTTTAGTGTTGGTTAGAAGTCTTGGAATCGAGTCTAAGCGTGTTTTTGGTATAGTCATTTTTAGGCAGAAACATTTGGTCTATTTTGGAAAAATGATTTTTGTTCCAAGTCTTGAAAACTAAATATAGTGATAGAGGGTTTTTCTAGCTTTAATTTGGTATAAGGTAGAGCCCGTGACTCAAAACGAGCTAAAAGTTATGACATTTTAAAGATCGGGTACCGGGAGACGAGGACTTTCACAATCCGGATTTGTGTAAAGTTCTAGTCAAATCCCGAGGGTCACAAGTATAATTTGGTGAATGATCAAGGGTCAAAACTTGGTCCCTAACCTGTACAAATGAGTCTATATGTTGACTTATGAGTCAAGGAAGTCAAAGGTATTTTTCATATAAGTCAAAGTGGTCAAAATTGGTCGAAGCGCAATTTCAGCCCGTAAAATGTAGTCGTGGAAATGAGTTGCGTGACGGGTCGTAAAAGTGAAAACTTTTGTTGGACTTAAAAACATGTTATCTACAGGTCATATAGGATTTTTGGAAATTTTGTCAAATTTTATAAGTGCGGTTTAATAAGGTAAAACAGCTCGTACTTTAGTCAAGTACCGGCGAGAACGTGTAAAAATGGACGACGTAGGTTATAAGAATGAATGGAATAAAATGAATGATACTTGTTGTTTTTGTTTTTGGCGTGAGTTATATTGGTCATAAGTGACTTATATATATGTATTTTATACAGTACCGTAAGTATTTAAATGAGATTACTCATTACGCGTTATTTGTGATAGGTGTTGATTTACCCGGGCATCCGTTTCATCGTCAGTGATCACTCCTCGAACTACCGACTACTTAATATCTAAGGTGTGAATTTATAGCCTCGCTTATATTATTTCAAATTGTTTTACCCGCGAGGGAAATGCATGCTAGTTTTTAAAAGGAACGTATATCATGAATGATTGTTAGACCCGAAAGTTGCCTTAGAAATTGTGTTGAGTACCAAAGTTGCAAAAGTCCCTAAATTCATGAACTATTAACTATTGTCTTGCCCTTGCGAAGGGGGAAATAGCCGCTTATGCAATTTGTAGTACTACGGGGTTGACGACCCAATGCTAGCCGAGAAGCTGTACTTATAGTAAGTTCTGCGGTAGATTATTTTGTATGAGAAATAAGGTATAATTGCAACTGATGCCTTTAGAGGGGCACTGGTTTCATCTGAATCATGCCGGTATATTTACGCGGGTGATTGAGTTAACGGATTAGTGTCATGAGCTTAAACACAATTGTCAGTATCCTGATTATAGTTTGTTTGATCGACAAGACTATAAATGATCACGAATGGTTTTTACTATATATACGTTCAAATGGATTGAAAAACCTATGAATTCCACTCAACGTTTTCGTTGACCAAAATTTTTGGCATGTGTTTCAGGTAACCGCTGAGCAGTAGGATGGAGCATGCATGGGATGGAGGTTGTGTGATCGGCTTGGTGTCCGCTTGTTTTTCCCTCCTTTTCTACTTAAACAATTTTTATGTTTAATGTCATGTGATTGTAAAACTGAAGTTTTTGGGTTGAGATTCATGGGGACCGAAACGCTAAACTCTGTGCACTATTTGGGGTTGGGAAAACTGTGGACATGTATTATCTAACAATTTTAAATGTTGAATTTTTAAGTCGACGTCTTTTTAGCGTCGTTTGATATCTCTTGTGTGCAATGAATACTGTGTAGCACCCATTGTTATAGTTCCGCTGCGCATAACAATTGTGGGGGTGTTACATATATATATATATATATATATATATATATATATATATATATATATATATATATATATATATATATATATATATATATATATATATATATATATATATATATATATATATATATACTAGCGTCGTAACCCGCCCAATGGGCGGGGTCTTTATTTTTCCTTGATTTGTAGGGTATTGGTTTGTATGTTTTTGGTTTTTTTAGTTTTTCATTCAATTTTTAGTATATGTGAGTTTTAGTTTACGCTAAAGTAGCTTTTAAATGTATTTTAAGTCTTGAAGATATGCCAACTTTCCTCTGAAAAAACCCTGAAGATGAGTTGTCTTTGCACGTCCATACGAACCGGTTTGTATGTCACTTTAACTTGTATATTATAATTCTCGGGCATGCATGAAATTAAACTCTAAATAAATATTATAAGAGGGTAAAGGACTTGTTGGGCTGATTTGTATATGTAACAATAGGAGTAAAACATATAATACACGTCAAGAGTTATGTTAATGGATAGACATAAAACATTTCAAGTTTAAACGTGTTTATGTGGGTATTAAAGAGTGGGGAATAAATTTTATCATCTAAAGGCATTCATAACCGATAGTTATTAATCAATCGATAGATGTTGAGTCATCAACTAATGCATTGTAGAAATGCTAGGTATTCCGTTCGTATATTTTATGTGTTTCTCTGAACACACCATGATTAAACCTAACATCATTTCTATGTATATTTTATTCACATTAATTTTTCATTTATTAATTTTATGTTAGTGCCTTAGTGGAATGGATACAAACAAAAATATTTTATTTATGGATACAAACTTATTTAATTATTTTTACGTGTGAATAGCTTTGGTATCCTAGATAAGCACATTGATAGCTATTCACAAGTCAAAATAATTATGACTCTGTACTGTGGTCATTTTGCTTTTATTACAAACATTAGAAACTTACAAACTTGAATATTTTCGTTAATCGATATAAGCAAATTATTTTAACGCACTATGCTATGATCAAAAATTAAAATCTCAAAATATAATGGATTCATAGATTTTAAATATATATATATATATATAGTTTCTAAATAATGTTTTTTTATATTTATTTCTTTTGTAAAATAATTATTAAAATTTAATTATTGAAAAATTTTAATGATGTGGAAATGTATTAAACTGTCTTAAGTTCGATGCATTGTGGGTATTTTGTATAAAATTTAATAAGTTGACGTGCGATAATGTGGTGTTGTATTGAACTTTTTACCGCACTATGCAGTGCCGCATTGAAGCGTGTCTTTTTAAGTGGTTCTATATCCTATTGAATCAAATAGGACTCATATAGTGTCATTATATTGTATAAAGTCACCATTCTTAAAAGTTAAAACTTTGCCCAACGGCATTATAAAGTATAGTCATATACAATTGTTATGTAATTTAAATAAGCTCTCACTAAACTATTAAAGTAAAATATTAATGATTATGTTCTACCGGTCTCTTTTTTATTTTACTACGTACTATACATGATACACATTTAATTAACGGTAAATGCAGACATCCATTAGTTGGGGCATTGTATTGAGAGCCTTGATATACTCGTTGCCTTTTAGGACCATTTCACGCCCATCACCAGCTTCACATATTTACTTCAATTACAAAAAATAGTCATGTCAGCGCATCACAGTACAAAAGTTTAGCTTCAAGTGTTATAACTTATAACATTTTTATGAATAAAGACTACACATACGTAAGAGTCTATTACTGGGAAATCACAACAAAAATCATGAGAAAACAATGTCACAACTCACGGCATTTAAAGAATGATTAAGAATATGTAACACTCCTAAATTTCAGATAGCAGCGGAAGGGTCATTGGGAGTATTACTTCATAGCACAACACACAAGTTACTATTAACGACTCAAAAAGAGGCGTTTGAAAATTTTAATCCATTCAATTATTAAAACTTCAGAGTTTACAAAGAGGTCCCAACAATAATTTAATAATAAATGGTTTCAAAAAGTTTATTGAATGATAATAAGTATTTTATTGCCTTTAAAATATCCAGTGCGGCTCCATACTCCAACTGATCTTAAAGTTGACTACCTGAGATAAACATGCTAATAATGTCAACACAAAGGTTGAGTGAATTCATAGGTTTGCAAGTAAAAGCAATGGACCACAAGATTTCATGTATTCAGTTTTCCAAAGTCGGATAGCGTCAGTTATCGCATTTAGCTCATGAAACCGAACATTAACATCCGTTATTCTGTTCAAGTTTCAAATACAATGCGTCCAGTCGGTTTTCCGTTAAACCCGGACGGAGAGGTCAATCCCAATAGATCTATTCACAACATTTGTGTTTACTCGACCAGTACAGTCGGTACAAGTAATTAACGGTTCATGACTAAAAGAGACAAAATAAGAATACAGTTCAAGCACTTACGTCCATTCGTATAAACTAGAATGTATCCCCCTTGCGGGTTTTATAAAATAACAAAGTATTAAAAGCGAGGCTATGAACTCACCTTAATGAACAAGAAGTATGTACAAGAAGCGGATACAATAAGTATTATACAACCAAAATCACTAAGACGATCCTTTCAAAGCCTCAACCAAAACGATTTCCTTAAGAGAAATGAATCTTATAATTTATCCTTTATCTTCTACTTTTTTTTGTACTCAGCAGAAGTGGTATTATCCGAATGAAAGGAATTAGATATGACTTATACTTTTAGAACTACTTGAGATTTAAGTTGGTGTCGACTCACACTTGCGTGTTGTGATATAAATTTAATACATAGCTAATCTATATCACTAGAGTGAATAATAGGCAATAACGTGGCATCTATATTGAATGACTAATATTAGTATGATAAGTTACATCAAGCTATACTTTGAGTCATGGCCAAACTAAAATTTATGTTCATCTTGACGTAGGTTGATGTATATTTTATTAAGATGGTAGATATATACTAATGCTATAAGTCACCAACAATTATTATTATTTATTATATTAGTTTACATATATTTTATTTGTTTTACATTATTTTGGTTAATTTTGTTTACGTATGCATGCCCATAACAAAGAACGGGTCGTAACATTTTGTTACAAATCGAAAAACTAGACGAACTATAGATAGTTTAATTTGCGTTAGTCATACTTGGCTTAAAACTAACAAATAAAGATAAAAGATTGTTTTACACCGTATAATTTACACCATTATGACACTATCAAATTTAAGCTCGTTATGTTCTTATTAAAATTTATTATTATAATTATCATATTAGTATAAAAGCGGGTATTATCGAAACTCGATATTTTAAAAGTTACGCGATTTAAAAGTTACGCGTAGAGTACGAAAAATAAACGCTCAATACAAAATAAAAACGTCCACATTTGGAAAACATTTATATTTCAATATATAAATGAGGGCTTATTATTTAATAAACGTTAACGCGTCATATAAAGTATGACACTTTAATTTTTAATGTCAAAAAAATGAAACAACAATAAAAAATATTTTTACGCCCAGAGGAGAACATTTACGATCGATGTCTACGCTAGACATTACCGGTAAATAATAAAAGACACATATTCGATACTTTAAAGCTATAACCTTGTCCGTTAACCGAGAAGTCAATATTTTTATGAATAAAAACAAACACGATAAATAAAAGCCGTGTTATAAATATTGATCCGAAAATTACGAATTGTTACAGTCTATCCACCTTAAAAGAACTTTGTCCCAGAGTTCGGTTGTTTTACATGTTCATAATAAGTTCGATAAAAGGTGAGATTACTTTTAAGTTCATAAGAGTCGATACACGCTCGAAATAATCCATACAAATGTATCAAAAATATAAAAAAAAAAGTATAAAAATTCATTCGTATAAGATAATAACGATACGAATTACAATAGCGAAAGACAACGGATGAACCGTACAATCGAAATATGAGTAGTAAGGAAACAGTTTGTGCAAATTCCACATGCTTAATCCCACTCATTTATAAATCATTAATTATATGGGTTCGTCAAGTCCATCTAATTAAGATTTAGAAACTAATGATTCGGTAATTTATAATTTTCTTGTTCAAGCGAGTGACGAGGTCGTTTCAACAAGATTATTATAAATTAGTCTACCTAAGCATCGTTGCACCAAGCACGAGATCAAGACCAAATTAAATGTTTCATAGAAAAATAAATAATCTCTTTTACGACATGATTCTTCCAAATCAATCAGAATGATAAAATTATCAAGGAACACAATAAATTGTGTTTCAAAAAGAAATTAATGCCCCAAGTTGGCATATCACGAGGTGATAAGTCAAAGTCGTACTCCAATCAACTGGAAGAATTTACAACGGTTGACTATGAAACAACCTATACAATTCCAAAGCACAAGACGAGTATTCAAACTCGGAAGAAGAAGTTAAATAACTAGTGGAACCGGTCGGGACCTTACGGTGAGTTCACATTTATATAAAATAGTTATCATAAAATTTATGAGATCATTGCTTCACACGCAATGTCGTCTCAATGTTTATATACATAATCCCTTCATATAAACATACTAACGAAAATCATTTACATATACCAATATACATATTTTACGAGCTTTTGTGTAGCACGAGCGCATGGATGATGTTCAAGGCAATAAAATCATTTTAGCAAAAAAAGCTGTTATAGTCTAGGTTTTGAAAACGACCTAATTCTCTATAACAAATGCTCTGATACCAATCTGTAACACTCCCAAATTTTAGATAGCAGCGGAAGGGTCATTGGGAGTATTACTTCATAGCACAACACACAAGTTACTATTAACGACTCAAAAAGAGGAGTTTGAAAATTTTAAACCATTCAATTATTAAAACTTCAGAGTTTACAAAGAGGTCCCAACAATAATTTAATAATAAACGGTTTCAAAAAGTTTATTAAATGATAATAAGTATTTTATTGCCTTTAAAATATCCAGTGCGGCTCCATACTCCAACTGCTCTTAAAGTTGAGTACCTGAGATAAACATGCTAATAATGTCAACACAAAGGTTGAGTGAATTCATAGGTTTGCAAGTAAAAGCAATGGACCACAAGATTTCATGTATTCAGTTTTCCAAAGTCGGATAGCGTGAGTTATCGCATTTAGCTCATGAAACCGAACATTAACATCCGTTATTCCATTCAAGTTTCAAATACAATGCGTCCAGTCGGTTTTCCGTTAAACCCGGACGGAGAGGTCAATCCCAATAGATCTATTCACAGCATTCGCGTTTACTCGACAAGTACAGTCGGTCCAATTAATTAACGGTTCATGACTAAAAGAGACAAAATAAGAATACAGTTCAAGCACTTGCGTCTATTCGTATAAACTAGCATGTATCCCCCTCGCGGGTTTTATAAAATAATAAAGTATTAAAAGCGAGGCTATGAACTCACCTTAATGAACAAGAAGTATGTACAAGAAGCGGATACAATAAGTATTATACAACAAAAATCACTAAGACGATCCTTTCAAAGCCTCAACCAAAACGATTACTTTAAGAGAAATGAATCTTTTAATTTATCCTTTATCTTGTACTTTTTTTTGTACTCAGCAGAAGTGGGATTATCCGAATGAAAGGAATTAGATATGACTTATACTTTTAGAACTACTTGAGATTTAAGTTGGTGTCGACTCACACTTACGTGTTGTGATATAAATTTAATACATAGCTAATCTATATCACTAGAGTGAATAATAGGCAATAACGTGGCATCTATATTGAATGACTAATATTAGTATGATAAGTTACATCAAGCTATACTTTGAGTCATGGCCAAACTAAAATTGTTATGTTCATCTTGGCGTAGGTTGATGTATATTTTATTAAGATGGTATATATATACTAATGCTATAAGTCACCAACAATTATAATTATTTATTATATTAGTTTACGTATATTTTTATTTGTCTTACATTAGTTTGGTTAATGTTGTTTACGTATGCATGCCCATAACAAAGAACGGGTCGTAACAGTTTGTTACAAATAAAAAAACTAGACGAACTATAGATAGTTTAATAGGAGTTAGTCATACTTGGCTTAAAACTAACAAATAAAGATAAAAGATTGTTTTACACCATATAATTTACACCATTATGACACTATCAAATTTGAGCTCGTTAAGTTCTTATTAAAATTTATTATTATAATTATCATATTAGTATAAAAGCGGGTATTATCGAAACTCGATATTTTAAAAGTTACGCGATTTAAAAGTTACGCGTAGAGTACGAAAAATAAACGCTCAATACAAAATAAAAACGTCCACATTTGGAAAACATTTATATTTCAATATATAAATGAGGGCTTATTATTTAATAAACGTTAACGCGTCATATAAAGTATGACACTTTAATTTTTAATGTCAAAAAAATGAAACAAATATTTTTACGCCCAGAGGAGAACATTTACGATCGATGTCTACGCTAGACATTGCCGGTAAATAATAAAAGACACATATTCGATACGTTAAAGCTATAAACTTGTCCGTTAACCGAGAAGTCAATATTTTTTTGAATAAAAACAAACACGATAAATAAAATCCGTGTTATAAATATTGATTCGAAAATTACGAATTGTTACAGTCTATCCACTTTAAAAGAACTCTGTCCCAGAGTTCGGTTGTTTTACATGTTCATAATACGTTCGAGAAAAGGTGAGATTACTTTTAAGTTCATAAGAGTCGATACACGCTCGAAATAATCCATACAAATGTATCAAAGATATTAAAAAAGTATAAAAATTCATTCGTATAATATAATAACGATACGAATTACAATAGCGAAAGACAACGGATGAACTGTACAATCGAAATATGAGTAGTAAGGAAACAATTTGTGCAAATTCCACATGCTTAAGCCCACTCATTTATAAATCATTAATTATATGGGTTCGTCAAGTCCATCTAATTAAGATTTAGAAACTAATGATTCGGTAATTTATAATTTTCTTGTTCAAGCGAGTGACGAGATCGTTTCAACAAGATTATTATAAATTAGTCTACCTAAGCATCCTTGCACCAAGCACGAGATCAAGACAAAATTAAATGTTTCATAGAAAAATAAATAATCTCTTTTACGACATGATTCTTCCAAATCAATCAGAATGATAAAATTATCAAGGAACACAATAAATTGTGTTTCAAAAAGAAATTAATGCCCCAAGTTGGCATATCACGAGGTGATAAGTCAAAGTCGTACTCCAATCAACTGGAAGACTTTACAACGGTTGACTATGAAACAACATATACGATCCCAAAGCACAAGACGAGTATTCAAACTCGGAAGCAGAAGTTAAATAACTAGTGGAACCGGTCGGGACCTTACGGTGAGTTCACGTTTATATAAAATAGTTATCATAAAATTTATGAGATCATTGCTTCACACGCAATGTCGTCTCAATGTTTATATACATAATCCCTTCATATAAACATACTAACGAAAATCATTTACATATACCAATATACATATTTTACGAGCTTTTGGGTAGCACGAGTGCATGGATGATGTTCAAGGCAATAAAATCGTTTTAGAAAAAAAAAGCTGTTATAGTCTAGGTTTTGAAAACGACCTAATTCTCTATAACAAATGCTCTGATACCAATCTGTAACACTCCCAAATTTTAGATAGCAGCGGAAGGGTCATTGGGAGTATTACTTCATAGCACAACACACAAGTTACTATTAACGACTCAAAAAGAGGCGTTTAAAAATTTTAATCCATTAAATTATTAAAACTTTAGAGTTTACAAAGAGGTCCCAACAATAATTTAATAATAAACGGTTTCAAAAAGTTTATTGAATGATAATAAGTATTTTATTGCCTTTAAAATATCCAGTGCGGCTCCATACTCCAACTGCTCTTAAAGTTGAGTACCTGAGATAAACATTCTAATAATGTCAACACAAAGGTTGAGTGAATTCATAGGTTTGCAAGTAAAAGAAATGGACCACAAGATTTCATGTATTCAATTTTCCAAAGTCGGATAGCGTCAGTTATCGCATTTAGCTCATGAAACCGAACATTAACATCTGTTATTCCGTTCAAGTTTCAAATACAATGTGTCCAGTCGGTTTTCCGTTAAACCCGGACGGAGAGGTCAATCCCAATAGATCTATTCACAGCATTCGCGTTTACTCGACCAGTACAGTCGGTCCAAGTAAATAACGGTTCATGACTAAAAGAGACAAAATAAGAATACAGTTCAAGCACTTGCGTCCATTCGTATAAACTAGCATGTATCCCCCTCGCGGGTTTTATAAAATAATAAAGTATTAAAAGCGAGGCTATGAACTCACCTTAATGAACAAGAAGTATGTACAAGAAGCGGATACAATAAGTATTATACAACCAAAATCACTAAGACGATCCTTTTAAAGCCTCAACCAAAACGATTTCCTTAAGAGAAATGAATCTTATAATTTATCCTTTATCTTCTACTTTTTTTGTACTCAGCAGAAGTGGGATTATCCGAATGAAAGGAATTAGATATGACTTATACTTTTAGAACTACTTGAGATTTAAGTTGGTGTCGACTCACACTTACGTGTTGTGATATAAATTTAATACATAGCTAATCTATATCACTAGAGTGAATAATAGGCAATAACGTGGCATCTATATTGAATGACTAATATTAGTATGATAAGTTACATCAAGCTATACTTTGAGTCATGGCCAAACTAAAATTGTTATGTTCATCTTGACGTAGGTTGATGTATATTTTATTAAGATGGTATATATATACTAATGCTATAAGTCACCAACAATTATTATTATTTATTATATTAGTTTACGTATATTTTTATTTGTTTTACATTAGTTTGGTTAATGTTGTTTACGTATGCATGCCCATAACAAAGAACGGGTCGTAACAGTTTGTTATAAATCGAAAAACTAGACGAACTATAGATGGTTTAATTGGCGTTAGTCATACTTGGCTTAAAACTAACAAATAAAGATAAAAGATTGTTTTACACCATATAATTTACACCAGTATGACACTATCAAATTTGAGCTCGTTAAGTTCTTATTAAAATTTATTATTATAATTATCATATTAGTATAAAAGTGGGTATTATCAAAACTCGATATTTTAAAAGTTACGCGATTTAAAAGTTACGCGTAGAGTACGAAAAATAAACGCTCAATACAAAATAAAAATGTCCACATTTGGAAAACATTTATATTTCAATATATAAATGAGGGCTTATTATTTAATAAACGTTAACGCGTCATATAAAGTATGACACTTTAATTTTTAATGTCAAAAAAATGAAACAACACTAACAAATATTTTTACGCCCAGAGGAGAACATTTACGATCGATGTCTACGCTAGACATTGCCGGTAAATAATAAAAGACACATATTCGATACGTTAAAGCTATAAACTTGTCCGTTAACCGAGAATTCAATATTTTTTTGAATAAAAACAAAAACGATAAATAAAAGCCGTGTTATAAATATTGATCCGAAAATTACGAATTCTTACAGTCTATCCACCTTAAAAGAACTCTGTCCCAGAGTTCGGTTGTTTTACATGTTCATAATACGTTCGAGAAAAGGTGAGATTACTTTTAAGTTCATAAGAGTCGATACACGCTCGAAATAATCCATACAAATGTATCAAAAATATAAAAAAAGTATAAAAATCCATTCGTATAAGATAATAACGATACGAATTACAATAGCGAAAGACAACGGATGAACCGTACAATCGAAATATGAGTAGTAAGGAAACAGTTTGTGCAAATTCCACATGCTTAAGCCCACTCATTTATAAATCATTAATTATATGGGTTCGTCAAGTCCATTTAATTAAGATTTAGAAACTAATGATTCGGTAATTTATAATTTTCTTGTTCAAGCGATTGACGAGGTCGTTTCAACAAGATTATTATAAATTAGTCTACCTAAGAATCGTTGCACCAAGCAAGAGATCAAGACCAAATTAAATGTTTCATAGAAAAATAAATAATCTCTTTTACGACATGATTCTTCCAAATCAATCAGAATGATAAAATTATCAAGGAACACAATAAATTGTGTTTCAAAAAGAAATTAATGCCCCAAGTTGGCATATCACGAGGTGATAAGTCAAAGTCGTACTCCAATCAACTGGAAGACTTTACAACGGTTGACTATGAAACAACATATACGATTCCAAAGCACAAGATGAGTATTCAAACTCGGAAGCAGAAGTTAAATAACTAGTGGAACCGGTCGGGACCTTACGGTGAGTTCACGTTTATATAAAATAGTTATCATAAAATTTATGAGATCATTGCTTCACACACAATGTCGTCTCAATGTTTATATACATAATCCCTTCATATAAACATACTAACGAAAATCATTTACATATACCAATATACATATTTTACGAGCTTTTGGGTAGCACGAGCGCATGGATGATGTTCAAGGCAATAAAATCGTTTTAGCAAAAAAAGCTGTTATAGTCTAGGTTTTGAAAACGACCTAATTCTCTATAACAAATGCTCTGATACCAATCTGTAACACTCCCAAATTTTAGATAGCAGCGGAAGGGTCATTGGGAGTATTACTTCATAGCACAACACACAACTTACTATTAACGACTCAAAAAGAGGCGTTTGAAAATTTTAATCCATTCAATTATTAAAACTTCAGAGTTTACAAAGAGGTCCCAACAATAATTAAATAATAAACGGTTTCAAAAAGTTTATTGAATGATAATAAGTATTGTATTGCCTTTAAAATATCAAGTGCGGCTCCATACTCCAACTGCTCTTAAAGTTGAGTACCTGAGATAAACATGCTAATAATGTCAACACAAAGGTTGAGTGAATTCATAGGTTTGCAAGTAAAAGCAATGGACCACAAGATTTCATGTATTCAGTTTTCCAAAGTCGGATAGCGTCAGTTATCGCATTTAGCTCATGAAACCGAACATTAACATCCGTTATTCTGTTCAAGTTTCAAATACAATGCGTCCAGTCGTTTTCCGTTAAACCCGGACGGAGAGGTCAATCCCAATTGATCTGTTCACAGCATTCGCGTTTACTCGACCAATACAGTCGGTCCAAGTAATTAACGGTTCATGACTAAAAGAGACAAAATAAGAATACAGTTCAAGCGCATGCGTCCATTCGTATAAACTAGCTTGTATCCCCCTCGCGGGTTTTATAAAATAATAAAGTATTAAAAACGAGGCTATGAACTCACCTTAATGAACAAGAAGTATGTACAAGAAGCGGATACAATAAGTATTATACAACCAAAATCACTAAGACGATCCTTTCAAAGCCTCAAACAAAACGATTTCCTTAAGAGAAATGAATCTTATAATTTATCCTTTATCTTCTACTTTTTTTGTACTCGGCAGAAGTGGGATTATCCGAATGAAAGGAATTAGATATGACTTATACTTTTAGAACTACTTGAGATTTAAGTTGGTGTCAACTCACACTTACGTGTTGTGATATAAATATAATACATAGCTAATCTATATCACTAGAGTGAATAATAGACAATAACGTGGCATCTATATTGAATGACTGATATTAGTATGATAAGTTGCATCAAGCTATACTTTGAGTCATGGCCAAACTAAAATTGTTATGTTCATCTTGACGTATGTTGATGTATATTTTATTAAGATGGTATATATATACTAATGCTATAAGTCGCCAACAATTATTATTATTTATTATATTAGTTTATGTATATTTTTATTTGTTTTACATTAGTTTGGTTAATGTTGTTTACGTATGCATGCCCATAACAAAGAACGGGTCGTAACATTTTGTTACAAATCGAAAAACTAGACGAACTATAGATAGTTTAATTGGCGTTAGTCATACTTGGCTTAAAACTAACAAATAAAGATAAAAGATTGCTTTACACCATATAATTTACACCATTATGACACTATCAAATTTGAGCTCGTTAAGTTCTTATTAAAATTTATTATTATAATTATCATATTAGTATAAAAGCGGGTATTATCGAAACTCGATATTTTAAAAGTTACGCGATTTAAAAGTTACGCGTAGAGTACGAAAAATAAACGCTCAATACAAAATAAAAACATCCACATTCGGAAAACATTTATATTTCAATATATAAATGAGGGCTTATTATTTAATAAACGTTAACGCGTCATATAAAGTATGACACTTTAATTTTTAATGTCAAAAAAATGAAACAACACTAAAAAATATTTTTACGCCCAGAGGAGAACATTTACGATCGATGTCTACGCTAGACATTGCCGGTAAATAATAAAAGACACATATTCGATACGTTAAAGCTATAACCTTGTCCGTTAACCGAGAAGTCAATATTTTTTTTGAATAAAAACAAACACGATAAATAAAATCCGTGTTATAAATATTGATCCGAAAATTACGAATTGCTATAGAATATTTGCTACAAGATTAGTGACAGAGATTAGAATTGTAATGTTGTTCAGGACTATCCAAAAGGATTTATGAGGGATGCAAATTTTTGTAATAAAATGGGGAAATAGTAGATTACGAGCCATGAAGTAAATTCTTAGAATTTAAGGTATGTATAGTTTACATTTAATCTGCATATGGGTTGAATCTATATACATTTTATACAACAGTTTGAAGCTATTGGCGGAAAAAAAGTCTACCAAATAAAATGAATATAGAGCAAAATATCCATTTTAAGCGTATCTATAATAGTTTAGCACCTCGTCACAAATCACAAGCAGAGTTTACATTTTTTAGACTCGTAAGATAAGCTAAATGAGACATAATGAAATAGACAGTGATCAGAGAACATGTACAGATTATCAGGCATTCAAGTCACTAATCTGAGTGTTAAGTTGTATTTTCAACACAAAAATCGAAAACCAGATGGAGCTCGATTTACCAAATGGGCTCTTTTATGTTTTGAACTGAGAAACTTTTTTGTCTCTTCTCCTCTAGAAGTACCACTCCTTGGGGCCGTGAGAGAAAAAAGTTTCTTAAGCTCTGATGTATCATAATCGGGGACTTGTATGATTCAATCATACAATATTAGTCGTTTGCTAGACTTATAAATCTGTACATCCTAAAACTTTGAACAATACTGATAAGAAACATAAAGAGAATAGAGAAGAATAAAGCAAAAGTATAATTGTGGCTGTGGTATATGCTATGTTTGCAAGGCTTTCCAATTGATGTTGAATTGGCGCTGGTGGTTTAAGTTTGCATATTCTCAAACTATCTCGATTTTTAACTTTACATGATTTAAGGAACATGTTGGATTCATTCAATCATATTTCATATCTTCAATTAAGTATCAAGAGTTATGGCGTGAGGCAAATCTTTTCCTTAAAGTAGCTTTTTATAAAGTTTTTACCTTTTTGTAACCATGATCTTCGAACCGCCTGGTGAATTTGCTGTTCTTGTCTCTCTAAAAGGCAAAGCTCATCAATTTGGCGTGATTAAGATAATAAAAGACCCGAAAACTCAATTTTCTCTTCTTGGTTCTGATAGATCTGTTCAAGAGAGTAAAATTGTTAAACACTTTAACCAAGATACACGAAAAAGATACAAAAGTCATCAAGGGATTTGCATTTAATCAAAAAACAAACTCACTTACATGCCTGAAAACCTATGATTATATCGTCGTCTTTTTTATTACTTATATTAGTTCCATTGATTTTGAGTCTATCTTCTGTTCTGGTTGGTAAATTTTGTAAAAAATAACCGTTGATCAGTTTTGTTGCATATATATATGTATTGCGTCTATCAGTCTAGGTGTGTTTATTGTTGTGTGTGTGTGTTTGTGGTAAGATTTTTTGTACTTGAAATCGATACCCATATTGCAAACACAATCCTAAACACCTACATAGAATGAAATAAAACTATGTAAGTACATTGCTACCTCTCACAACTTTTTCTTAAATCTTTTAATAAACTCAAAATTAACATCGAGATTATTCTTGTTTGCATTCTTAACTTAAACCCTATAAATATTCTACCTTGATGAAACTAATTATCATTACGTTCAATAAAACCCATAAGGACAGCTGAATAAAAATAGACAAAAAACGAAAACTTATCTCACTTGCTAGTCAATTCCAAAAGTATCAGATATTTACGAAAATTTGTGTTCAGAATTGCGGACCATCTGAAACAACAAACTCAAATTAGATAATTTAGACATAAATTCCCTCTAAAGATAAAAATCTTAGCTTGTATCATGGTTTTCCCATCAATATTATGTATTTCTCATCTCAGACATTTTCAGGGAAGCTTGTGCTGCTTTATATCCGTTAGGAGTAACAAATTCACCATTAAATTAGACCCCTGATCATATCAGCTTTAGTTCCGCCTCCAACTTCTGATCATGTCATCAATTCGAAGTATTATTATCGTTGCTTCAGTTGCAAACTGAGGAAAAACATAAACTTTTTAGATTTTCCATTTACATTGAGATTTATGTATATTGATAAATATCCAAAGGATTACCTGAGATATCTTGACTTAGATTATAGCTAGTTCAACCACACTGGCTTCATGGAACTGCTAATCAAAATGAGTCAAGGGAACATAACGGACAACCTGGTCTGGGTAACTAAAGTACTGGAGCGGCACATAGTACACCAATGACCAGGTATCCATTGGCTAATTCATCTTTACGGCTAATTTAAAACAGAAATAATATAAATCCTATAACTTATAACTTATGGTCTTATAAGTTCATATATGTACAGACCTTGTGTTGTTATCCATTGATTATTTGCTCTATTATAAGACAAATGCCCCTACTAAAAGAGCCTAATTTTTTTTGATACGTATTACTTGGTTTCATTCAGAAAAAGACATTGAGCGAATTAAAATCAAACAAGTTGGAACACAAATCCTTAGTTTATAAATCATTGATCACATTCTGATATTGAGTTAGAACAATTGTGCCATTGCTTGGTTTCTTATATCTTATGCATAAAAGTGATATAAAAGGGTCGTTTGGGTGCTGACTTTCGTATGTAGTAAACTGTTCTTTAACGGGTTGTTTGTTTGCTGATTATAATGCAATGGTCCTTAAAGGGCTGTTTGGTTAGTGTATTTTTATTCAATAAAGTGGCCTATAAAGGGTTGTTTATTTGCCGCTTTGTTATCAAGTAAAATAATCCTTAAAGGGTATTTGGTTGGTTATTGTTTATGTGGTAGAGCGACAATTAAATGGATGGTTTATTGCTCAAATGTTTATGTAGAAAATAGCTTTTTAGTTGCAGATTTTTATGCGGGGTAATTGGGTGTTTGGTTGCGGATTTCACGCTAAAAATGATTGGTAGTTTGTCGCAATTTGTAAGCAGTTTCATTTTGGTACGGGTATGTGTGTGTTTTTGTATGCATGTAAAGGGAGAGGTACACACCTCAACTCGTCAGATTTATAGAATGAGGACTGATGGTGCTTTTCACTCCGAAGTTGGCACTAATACTCAAATTATTGATGTAGTCTCACTCTTCCTGCATAAACCTACTGCCTTTCCTCCCTCACAACTCTCAACATTAGTTCAACAATGGTACAAACTAATGGTAATCTACCTGATGACGGAAATCCATCCTCATACGCGGTAAATTTGTTTTTTGTATATCATTTCCATTAGGTCCTCGCTTGTAATCTTCCAAGCCAATGTACCTGGATAACTCACTATGTCAACCTGATGCTCGCCAATTGATGAGTAACAAACTCAACACTTACATTTATTTTAGTTTACATATTTACCCTTAGATTGAACAAATACTATGAAAACATAACCATTGCAAAAGGTATCCCATACCCCTCCAGTTCTATGCAAAACAAAATATTAATTATCGTGACTACTGTTTCTGCTACTCATACCCAGAATCCTCGTGATCAATATAAAGGCAAGTTTTTACATTTCTAGTTCAGTTAGCAAACAGTACATTTCAAAAAGCTAGGATAATGAAACACAATAGATAAAGTCTTTGTCGATGAGAAAAACCTTACAAACTATGTTGAAAAGCTAGTTTTTCATGCTGAACGCATGTATGATCAAACACCAACTGGAGTTGTGATGTGTCTTGCATGGACTGCAATGTGTGGATCCACTTTATATATATAAACCACACAGATTGACCAAGGTCAAGAGAAAGGTGCACCTTATCTAACTGGGTAACTCGATGATGTGATGAAAGAAAGTGCCCAGATTGATTGGGAAATATTAGCTGATAAAGACCATGAGAACCTATTTTTTTCAAATTCCAAGGTTCATTTACAAGTTCCTGCTGGTGCTACACCTAAGGAAGGGCCTAACTTCAGACACCGATTAGCCACCAAAGTTCCTTTCCCTTCCTTACGACTGCTATAATCCTTGGAGCATCCACAATCGTGGCTGATGAATAATGCACCACCAAAGAAATACTTGTACGTCGCGACTACCAAACACCTTTAATAACTGTTTTTATGATGATATTAGGAAGATAATGATTTTATTCCCTCGCATTTGTTCCACTCTCGAGCGGAAAGCGTAGATAGTATTGGCCACACAAACTTCTTTCGCCAGGTTAGGATAGGTATAGTACATGCAAAAGGCTAATCAATTCTAACAATATGTTGTTCCTCAGCACCAGACACATCGCTCGAGTAATCCATTTCACGAGTATCATTTGGGTCTGATTTTTCACGTGGGCTTATTAGACCTTTACTTGCTATTTCTCCCACATTCACGTTCTTTTTCACTATCATAGAACCTTCTGATATCAGTGAAATTATTCGTCGGATCTCGTTTGGTGGTAGGACCCTTGAGTAAGACCTGCTGTGAAACGGCTTCTTTGGTGGCTTCCCTTGTTCATTGGGAGAAGCACGAGGACTGTGTCCTTCGTTAGATATCTGATTTATCAAGTAACTGAAGTTAGCCATCGGTGGCCAGAAATAATACTCTTAAATATCCATAGCCATCTGAGTTCAATGATTAATGTTCATTGCATAAAAGACTAAAAATCACCACCCATGGATATAAGACGAGTAATCAGTCAGATTGCATATAAAAACTATATACACATAACTTGTATATAAATGTAAACAAAAGAGGACGTATATATACCGTTGTACCCATGTCTTCACCATCGGTAACAGACCACTCCTGAAAGGGACAATTTTTCCATGCTAGCAGCCAGAAAAGGAAACTCAGTTTATGGCATTCAAGTAAAGAGGATATAAAGCCTGACCATGAACTCAGATTGACATATACAAAGTATATGCAAACAACTCGTATAGAAAATTATAATCAAGAGGGGAAATAAATACCCCTTGATCATTATTATTTTATCAATGGGATTTCTGCCTTTCCATTGCAATGCTACTGGTACATTCTAATTTATGTTACCAAGTCATTATCATTATTATTGTTGTATCGATGGGATTGCTCCGTTTTTACTGCAATGCTACAAATACATATTAAAAAGAACATGGTCCTGGTTATTTCTATCCATTTTTTGTGTAATTCTTGACCTTTGGACCAAATATCTATGAATATCTGAAAACCTTAATGATCTAAATACTTGTATTCTGTGATACTGTAAAATTCGGAAGACCAAGCACATGCGACATATAATACCAAAAAAATTCTACAGATATATCACTTCTTACCGTGAATATCAGCTATTGGTTAGAAAGCAAGAGTGTTAGGCATTTTGAACTCTAACCAACTTTGGAGCCTTTGTGGGCTTTGGATAGTCTGGGCTTGGACTTTGGTTTAGAGTAAGCATAAACGTATACTCTGTACAAGATTAGATTAAGCCAGGCTCATCTGTTACAATGGTGGTAAAACATTCGTATACTAATAATTATCATCACTTTAATGCTAACAAAGTCCTTCAATCAAAGCTTCAAAACATATACAAAAACTAAAGAAGTGATAGACCTGAATGCTTCACACCTGAGGACATTATAAAGATGTGACCTTTGTTAATAGGTTCACAATTTTGTTACCAATATGCAGTACTTTTTAAATGGGTTCACATTTTCATTCAAGATATTTATGAGATATAACGTATTATGCAATACTTCAAGTTACAATCTCTGGAATAAACTACAGATATCGCAACTGTTACAACTTACAAGTAAAGATTTTGAACAACATTTATAGAATGTCTTGAAAGGAGCTCAAGAAAGAGCGTAAGTTTTTTAAAAACAGGCGGGTTTGCTTCATAATAATATAAAAATATTCACTTTTGACATATCCTCTATATGTTGGCTCATAGGATAAAAAGGGGAAACGTGCATACCTAAAAGTTGGGTTTGACTATAACTTGGATGAAGCGTGGAAGACCCTTTATGAATGGTGTGGTGTTTGGCCTTCATTGTCCTAAAGTTTTGTCATATCATAAACACAAACATCAGATTATGCTAGATACATATTTTGTCCTATTTAGGAAGCAATTATATCTACTTACCTGCAAATTCACAATTAACAGCCTGATGCAAAGGTGTTCAACCCTCACTAATTGCAAATGCAGCAGCATGTATTAGAGGGTGTTTGGATATGTGTTGAAAGTGATTGCACCATACGAATAATTAAAATAAGATAACCAGTTGTAATGAAACATGCATAGAAAATAGTTCTTGGGCATGCTTATGCAGTTTCAAGTCTGAAATAGAAATTCAAGTTGTCTAAATGAGGTTCTTGGACGACGTTAAGCAAGAGAAAAATATATGGAAACCGATATACTGAACTAATTACCTGCATTAACCTCGATGATTGCCCTACACACAACTGTCCACCATGATGTTTGGTTACCCACGTGTCGTGGCTGGGAATAAAAACATTCATACCACATGGTAAAAGATGATAGCGATAACTATAACCACAGAAACATTAATATTAACAATAACAGTTTACATCTTAGAATAAAACGATCGTACATTAACTATACACTTTAGACACCATTCGCCCTGTTTAATGTGTTCTGTTTGTAGCTCTAATTTCTTGATTTGACGCATTTAAGATTAAACACAACCAAATATCACTATTCATAAGTAAATGATTAAAAAAATTGCCAACTATTTGGCATTTAAATAAATGGCAGAAAGAGGAGGAGAGATGAGTGAGTAAAAGGACCTGTGAAGGCCGAGCACCTATTATGCTTTCACAATCGCTGAATATGTTGTAGTGTCGTCTTAATGTATACTCAGACTCGAGAAAAAGGGGATTTGGGAAGCATCATGTAGGTTTTCAGAACAGGAGGCGTGCACTATTTTTTAATTAGGGTTTATGGTGATAGATGGAGGCTATGGAGAGCAGGAGAGAAAAATAATGAAAAAATAGTTAAAATCGTGATTTAAAAAGAACTGTTTTTTTCAAAACCAAGCTAATAAAAGAGAAAAATCTAAACTAATAATGAAACACTTTTTTTAACTGCTAGCTTACGCACCTCCCAACAGGCCTGCTGCATTTTGAACAAAAATAACAATAAATTCAGCAGCTTCAGCTAAAGCACATCTCCCAACATGCTTGCTGCATTTTGAACAAAAATAATAATAAATTCATCAGCACGACCAGTAGCCACAGTACCACGTCCCTAGTGCCTACATAAAAATAATTATTGTACAACATCAACGATAAAAAATTGGAATTTTTGTCTGAGAAAAGTATGACATGTCTATTATAAAGGAAACAATTGTATCTCAAAACCTATATTTGGTTTTGTATCCTTGTGTCCCTTTTGGGCAACTCGATGGACTTATGCACTTCGTGTGGATGATCAGATTTCGTGTACACTTTTAGGTGGGTGAAAATAACTCTACAAAGCTGCATAACAAAGTTATATTTGACGATTCTTCACGCAGTGAATTTTTTTATACCCACGTTTGTTGTTTTCACCCGATTGTCATCAATTTTAATAGGTTGCCTATTAACATCTGCAAAAAATCAAGCCTACAAATAAGTAACATTCAGTTAACATCAATTAACATACACAAAAATAAATTAGGGTTACATTAGCATATGGATGAGTTGGCATCCAAAATAAAGATCACCAAGAGAATAAAAAGAAACAGAAACTATGAGTACTAAAGCGTCTCTCAACAATGTGCATACTAATTATATATACCAACATAAAAACGCATATCAACAAATGTATAGATTTAAATTATGGAGATTAGGTTTTTTCATTGGTGTCTGATGAAGATGAATACCAACATAAAAAGTCATATCAACAAATGTATAGATTTAAATTATGGAGATTAGGGTTTTTTCATTGGTGTCTGATGAAGATGAATACCAACAGAAAAAGTTATATCAATAAATGTATAGATTTAAATTATGGAGATTAGGGTTTTTTCATTGGTGTGTGATGAAGATTAAGATTAGGGTTTTAGGTATAACAAACGTAATGTTTTTTAGAATAAAAACGTGATCTTGATAAATAAGTCGTAATACGTTGTGTATATCTTTTGATGTATATCTTGTTCATATATCCTGATGTATATGAATAGCATTGGTTGTCTGAGAATTTATTAATATTGTTTTAGAAAGAAAATCATCAAAATTAGTATGGCTTAGTGGTATACATGGTTACATGTTAACCAGTGGTCACGAGGTCAAATCTTGCATTTGACACTTTTTTTACATAATTTCTGAAAATTCTTACCAAAATTGCATTTCAAACCACGATTTTCAAAACTGCGTTTTAAAGACGTGATATTCAGAAAACTGCGATTTCAAATCACTAAAATAGTTGAAAATGGAGATCTTTTAGGGAGTTCTGAAATACTATTGGTTTAGAGGTGCCATGTCACATATGACTGGGATTAGAGGCGTGGTTTCAAATCGTAATTATACCTATATATATATATATATATATATATGAATATATATATATATATATATATATATATATATATATATATATATATATATATATATATATATATATATATATATATATATATATATATATATATATATATATATATATATATATATATATATATATATATATATATATATATATATATATATATATATATATATATATATATATATATATATATATATATATATATACATATATATTTATACTTATATATTTATAACTACATATATATATATATATATATATATATATATATATATATATATATATATATATATATATATATATATATATATATATATATATATATATATATATATATATATATATTTATATATATATATATATATATATATATCGAGGCCTTAACAGTAGCTTTAAGGTTGGGGCAAAAGAGGAGAGTTTTTTTTGGGGTAAAAGGGACAATGTCCCTGGTAAATAGAATACACCAAAAAACGTTTAAGTACAAGGAATGTGGCTGAAGTACCACATTAACCGCAAGCTAAAACGCTTGTAACCAAGTGTGTATGACATGCCATAACCACACAACCAAAACTAAAAAACTACACAAATCTAAGAAATATTAAGATTAGCAGATTCATCATAGATATTTTCCACCTCATCATCTTCATCCATCAAAGCACCAAATGAATTAGACGTAGAAACTTCTGGACGTTTACTCAGGACCGCATCCTTAATGGCCTTACTATGCATTTCACTAGCATCCTTACCTTTATTAACATTCTGAATACTAGGTTTAGCTACTTGAGCAGCTAAACCAGGTTTAGACAAATTAACACTACGATTAGCACCATTATTACCACCCTTAGAATTCTTAGGTTTGAATGCAAAATTTTGGCTAACTTGAAACCCCTTACTTGTAGGCACCCCCTTTGGCAAAGGAATATTACCTTTACCTATATTATTTCGTTTTCTACCAACCACTTTCTGGAATCCATCATCAGCCTTTTCAACAACCGGAATAGGAACCACACGTTTTGGACAATCATCAGCCGTATGTCTAAAAATACAACAAGTAGGGCACCGAGGTGGTTTCCATTCATATTCAACACGAATGGTCTCTTTAATAAACCCAGACCCATCAATTTCAGGTATCCCAATAGTAATAGAAGCCTTGAGCTCCTCACTTGAATCAACCTCAATTAAAACTCTAGAAAAACTGCTACGACCCCGGAAATCTTTACACATACCACTAGTATAAGAATCCATCATAATTGGAGTACCTAGATATGTAGCTATCAAACTAATTCCTTCTTCCTCAAAAACTTGTATCAGAACATCATGGAGTTTTACCCATATAGGGATACGAGTTAACTCCTCCTTATGAAGGCTCGTTTTCATAGTAAGCTTCTTCAGAATAATAGGTGAGTTACGCACCATCCATGGTCCTCCTTCTAATACAGATTCTAAACCTACATTAGTATCAAACTTAAAAAGAAGAACCCTTTAGCATTCATCACATTATGCGTTTTAAACAAAACTTAGCCCAATTATTTTTTGCATAGAATTCAACAACTGGAAACGCCATTCGTTTACCAATGAAATATCCATACAATATGTTCTCAAGTTTTCCACTAACCTTTTCAACCACAGTCCGAGGGATCGAGATATTAACACCTTCACACACATTCTTTGAAATCATTAGTTTTAAGCAGGTTCGTCTGGAACTACTAGCACTAGCCTTCGTACCAGCCGTACCAGCGGAAATACTAGCACTAGCCTTCGTACCAGCCGTACTAGCATAAGTGGCATTCTTACTCGTTGTAGAGACACCAGCAAACAAAGTACTAGTAGGTTTTGACCAAGAACACTCCTCAACAGCCTCCTCAGTCACAATAGTCTCTAACTGTGTAGAACACGAAAAATCATCTCCAGTCGTATTCATACTCATACTAGGGTTTCCAGCAGCCTGCGCAAAATTAGCATCCCCATCCAGTAACTTAGACACCAAAGGCGAGGCCATGCAACCAAATTCATCCTGTGGATCCTGCAAGTACGTAGGGTATGAAGAATCCCTATCTGGTTGGCCCCGACTATACAAGTCCTCTTTAGGTTTTAGAGAAACCCTAATTGGATAAACAGTTAGACTACCCGCCTTCGCACTCAAAGCAGCTTCGTACTGACACAACAAATTGAATATCTCCTTTGATCGTACATCAGAAACCCTCGACCATATTGGAAATTTTTTTATCTTAATATTGTGCATGCAATCACGAACCTCCTTAACCGTACCCAGTGGTGTTTCAAAAACCTTCACAATTACTCCCATCGTACAAGGTTGCATATTATTGAGCAGTGCAGCCTTTTCTTCCAGATCCATCATAGAGTAATCAGTAGAATCTATAATGAAGTACTAAGAAACCCTAATCAGCAAAACGAGAAAGAAACCCTAAAAACAGGAAAACCGAAACCCTAAATTGCGATTACAAAAGAAACGAACAAGACAATCTTGAAGGTACCCAGTGACACACACAAAGAATTTATATGATTACGAACAAAACACACGAACCGACCTAAAAAAACGAAACCGCCTACACACAATGAGAATCAGAAAAAATAAAAAACGATCAATGAACTAAACCCTAAAACCGTGCAACCTAATAAAGACTGTGTTAACTCAATATTAATCCAAGATTAAACGAGAAAACATCATCATTATAAGGTATTCAGATTAGAGGAGCATAGAAAATCAAATTAGACAAGAGAAGTTTTTTTTCTGCCGCCATTGTTGTTTTTCAGGGTTTTTTTCTCTTAATATGCAAAGCGATTGCAATCATTATTATTATCCTTTTATTTCTAATACAACGTTAATAAGGATATAGATCTCATTCATGCATTTCATTAACCATTATGTTTCTCGTTCACAGATTCAGCAATATTACCAAAACAAATTAGGTGTGGCCACACAAAAATCTTACTAATCCCACGAGGGCCCCAACTATATTAAAATCCAAAACGAAATTGGAGGAAATTCCATATTGACTACAAGCAAAACTTTTGAATTTTGCAACACTTCCGAAAATAATCCTTATAGCTACTAGTTATGTTTGGCGTTAGATTATTCCACAGAGATGCACTATATTCATAACAGTTTCCTGGTATCTCAAATCTAAGGATAACTATTTATGATTTACTTGATAACAAAGATCCACAAAGTAAAATCATATAGTTAGGATAAGTCCAATATTCAAATCGAATATCATCTAAAATCGATAAATATACTTTCAAGTATACTCTATCGCAATTTTGATTTGTCTTAATATAATAATATTCCCATATTATTAATTGAAAACGGACATTTAGCATAACAATTTATTCATGGATTAAGTAAAACATGTAAATTAGGCTACAAAATTAAATAATAAGAATAAACCGAACCTAATCTTTAATTTACTAATCAATAATGTCATAACATCCTTTATCCAAATACTAATCATAGATTTATTACATGAGTTCGCTAGCTAGTTGCAGCCCAATAGCCTTGGCATGCTTAACTACCTTTGGTCTAGGCAAAGCCTTAGTTAAAGGATTAACTACGTTATCATCTGTGTGAACTTTCATTAATTTTATTTCACGAGCTTCAACTTGTTCTTGGACGTAGTGATGTATATGTTTAAAGTGTTTGGCGCCTTTAATGACTCCAGAATCATTGGCGAATATTATTGCAGCATAATTGTCGCAATATATATCAATAGGTTCTTTAATTGAAGGCATCACTCCAAGATCTCCAATAAAAATCCTAATCCAAATAGCTTCCATTGCTGCTTCTGAAGCAGCCTTGTACTCAGATTGAGTAGCATGCATTGCAATCGTTGTCTACTTCTTTCTCTTCCAGTCAACTGCTCCTCCATTGATAACAAAAATGTAACCCGTCTGAGACTTCGTATCGTCTTTATCACATTGCCAGGACGTATCATAGAAACCTATCACATTCAGTTCTATGTCTGGTTTCCCTCCAAATACTAAAAACATATCTTTCGTACTCCTCAAATACTTAAGAATATGTTTAACAGCAGTCTAGTGGAGCTTCCCTGGATTCTGTTGGTATCTACTGACCAAGTTCTGAGAAAACGCCACATCAGGCCTTGTGCATCTAACAGCATTCATTATAGATCCTACAGCTGAAGCATAAGGCACCTTCTGCATGTATGCCTCCTCTTTAGGAGTTGATGCATCCATCTCATGACTCAAATTATGCTTAACTTCCATAGGTTGAAAACCTTTCTTGGCATTATGTATATTATACTTCTTTAATATCTTATCTATATAAGCATCTTGACATAAGACCAATTAACCGTCTTTTCCTATCCTGATAGATCTTAGTTCCCATAATGTATGCATCTTCTCCTAAATCCTTCATAGAAAAACATTTACCAAGATAATCCTTAACAGCTTTAAGTCTTGGAATGTTACTTCCCAAGATTAATATGTCAAAACATATAGGACTAGAAATACTACATCACTCCCACTAGCTTTGCGATATACACATGGCTCATCACAATTTTGAATAAATCCGAACTTTTTGATTTCTTCATCAAATCGTTTATTCCATTGACGTGATGCTTGCTTCAAATCATAAATAGATCTTTGAAGTTTGCATGCGTGCTTTGGATTCTTGGGATCAACATACCCTTCTGGCTGCTACATATAGATGTCTTCATCTAAGAGACCTTTCAAGAAGGCAGTTTTAACATCCATTTACCATATCTCATAGTCATAGTATACTGCTATAGCTTTGAGAATCCTAATAGCTCTTAAGTCTGCTACAAGAGAAAATGTCTCCTCGTAGTCTATGCCAAAAGTTTGATTAAAACCTTTAGCTACTAAACGAGCTTTATAGGATTGTACTTTTCCGTCCATGTCGGTTTTCTTCTTGTATATCCACTTATGTCTCACTACTTTAGCATTTGGTGGTGGATCTACAAGAATCCAAACATCATTTACTTTCATGGATTTCATTTCCTTATCCATAGCAACCATCCACTTATCCCTTTCAAGATCAAGCATGGCGGATTTATAAATAGCATGTTCTCCAAGATCCCCTACTTCATTCATCATCATCCTCTATGTTAAGACATATATTTCTTTTTGCGTTTTTAATCCTTGCAGATCTACATAGAGGAACCAATTCTGGTGGAATCGCCAGACTTTTTGGTTCAACAAGAATTATTTCGCTAGTGTTTTCAGAAGTTAATGTATCTTTATGAATCTATTCAAGATCATAATTTTTCCCACTAAATTCTAGATTTACAAGATCATTTTCAAGGAATTCTCCATACTTAGCAACAATCACTTTGTTCTTAGGTGGATAATAAAACTAGTAACCCATAGTTTCCTTAGGGTATCCTGTGACAATCTGTCAATTTATGGTTGATATTTTATTCTCAAGTGTTATTTAAAAACATTATTTTGATGTTATATTATGAACTCACTTATTTTTGGGAAGAAATTTTACGTCTTGAAGTAGCATCGACTACGTCTAAACCAGAGGATTCTATGTTACGTGCTTACGTTTACATACACCGTCTTTGGTGACAGTCCGACATTTCCGGAAATAAATTTATCCGTGAATATTATTTTGGAGTTTTAAATTTGTGTTGGTTCATAAACTCACAAATTTACGAGAAGAAATTAGGACTTACGACTTTAATTTAACGTCCTTTACGACTAAAACGGAAACCTTAGGATTATGTATTTACGTTTTTGAACTCCGTTTTTGATGAGACAATTGTTATTAGATTCGTTTTGTGTCGTTGATTCATAATTTATAAAAACGTTTTTCGTAAAACGACCTGAGGGCACGCAAATCGAGGAAACTTGAATAGAGGTGTACCCGTAAATAATTGGGGATGAGACAAAACCACTTTTGTCCCACCCCCACACATGGGACGGTTTAAAACTAGCTACTTACACCCTTAGATGTCAAGCTTACAAAGTAAGCAAGACACATGTCTTGCTTAACTTTGCAAGCTAACTACACACCAACAAAACCACTAGAACGAAAACCATTTCTCACACACATACATGCAAACCACTCAAAAATCCTCTCACCCTCTCTTATTTCCGTCCCATTCTCACCAAAAACACCATCATTTGATCAATTTTAACCATGAAATCATGTGTTATTCACACATATGATGAAGCTCTTTAGAAGCTCTATAGATTGGTGGTGATTTTAACATCCAAGGAGAAGATTTGGTGATGTTCAAGGGCTGATTTCTACATGAAGTTTACAAGTATTGGTGGCCATGAAGATTGGTGTTGATCTATCACAAGTTCTTTCATCAAAATCCAAGCCTTGATGAATACCTACACAATCTTGGTGGTATAAAGATTGTTCTTCCTATCCTCTTGTTATTTTTATTATGTAATCTTGTAATTTCCTTATTTATGTATATCTATATGATGATGAATGATGATTAAAAATATTATGTGAGGATTTGGTGTTGATAGATTTGATAAACATGGGTAAAAAGATGGAAAAACCACATGTAAAAATGGTTAAATCATGGCTAAATTAGGAGGCTGTATAAAACAGTGAATACTCTTATGATAAACTGATAAAATGGCTTGGATAAATTAATATACAGTAAGCTATGAGTCTTATACACATGTGAGAGTTTGCCATGCAATGGAATCATAAAAATGAGTGAGATATGATCAAAACAAGTTTAGAGTGCAAATATGAGTACACTGTTTTGGACGAATTTTATAAAATACTTAGAGGTTGATTCATCAGTAGCTATAAAGTAATAAAATGAAGCACATATCATGTAGTTTCTGTGATAAAAATTTGGGGTTCTATCTCCATGTAGAACTCTAGATATGATCATTTTAGTAAACTAGATTTTTAGGACTAATTTTGTGAAATTAAAGTTTAATATTATTATATAAGCACTCAAATAAATATAGTATAAAATGTGTATTAAAACCCACTAACTTATATATTTCATTTATATAAAAATTCATAAGGATAAATAAATGGACATTATATAAAAATGGTAGTTTGGTAAGTTTATAAGTTATAAAAACTATATACTAAGTTTTACGTCTTTTCGGCTAAAATCGAAAGATTAACGTTTTTGTTAAATAAAACTTAGACGGTTGGACCCGTCTAATGTAAACTTTTATAAACTCACATACTGATATATAAACATACATAACAAGTAAAAATCGATAAAACCCGAGCTTTACAACATATAGACATTAACGGGCCAAAGTAGCCTTCATGGACAATAAACCCGACTAAATTGGTAAAACACTTATAAACTTATTTATTGGGATTAACCCATTTGGGCACAACATATAAAGTATAATACTGATAATAAAAGTATAATTGGGCTAATGAATAGTATTGGGCTTTTAATAGGCCCATTGGGCTTTAAAATGTAAACAAGTTGAACTAGTGTAACTAGTCTTGAAAATTACCAACACTTAAACACTATAATGAATGAGTAAAGATGTATAAACCCACTTGATCATTATCATATATATAAAATCATCATATGTATACATAATTATTATTTTGATAAAGTCATTGGACAAGAGTCTAAGACGAGTATTATATGTCTAGGTTTCCGTGATTGAAGCACGTACCGTACATCCGAATTGCCGATAACCCGCTTTCCCACATCAAAGTGAGTTCATAGCCTCGCATTCTTTTAAATGTTTTTATGAAATGTTTTATAAACCCGCGAGGGAGATAACATGTTAGTTTTTATGAAATAGGACACTAGTTGTCCCGATTGCTTGTTTATTGATTTGCACCCGAATGATTGTATGACCCGATGAATGATTTTATGACCCGATAGATGAAAGGAAATGGATTATTAAAGTTAGGTTATGTCACTAAAAGTCCCATTAGCATGAATTGTGAACTACCGGGATTTGGTAGACGCTTATGCATATAATAGTACTATTTGGGGACGATCACCCTAGTTCGCGCCTTAACGGTTGATCCCCGTCGTGCCACATTGATTGGTAAGCGAATTTATGTATGAGAAGATTTCCATAGCGTGATTATTGTGACGACACGCTAACTTAGATGGGAAAATTGAGTATCGGGTTAGCTACCCGTTGTTGTGATAGTAAGGTAACAATGTCATGCGGCTTGTAATAATCCAAATAACAAAAATACTGATATATGCATTGAATTACGATGTATTGCCTGACTAGCAATACAGGGTCTTATTACCGATGTTATGTTTGTGTTTTGGTTTTATATAACCATATTCATATAACGGTTTTTATTTAACTTTATACAACGTTATAAAACGTATTGTATGATGTTTTTACGACATTGGTTCGTATAATGATTTTGAAGGCAAACGCCTATATTACGATTTTTGATAAAGATTTGTATAAAATGACTTTGGCTATTTTATAGCCTATTACAAAGATTTGTACAAAATGATTTTCGGTAATAATTTTATGCCGATGTTATATTGATGGATTTCATTAAACTCTATGAATTCACTCGGCGTTATCGCTGACCTTTTCTTTTAACATGTTTTGTCTCAGGTACTTGAAGGTAATTCTCGGGAAGACGACAAGAATTCATGGCCCGCACTTAAATAACAATTTCCATTCAAATGCTTTGTAAAATTTGTATGAAATAATATGACTTGGGACCTATGTAAATCTGATATTTATGAATGGAAATGCTTTATTATTAAACGACGCGATTTTTAAGCGTTGTTATGATGTGAGTAATGTGCTATCCCGTAACACCAACGAGTCTTCCGCTGTATGGAGTTGTATAAATTTGGGGGTGTTACAGTTTGGTACCAGAGCTCTCGTTATAGAGAACGAAAGATTTTTAAAAACCAAGGTTTTGAATAAAACATTTCAAAATATTTTAACTATAAACATTTTCTAAAAATGTCTAAAAATCTTTTGACTAAAACGGTGCCGAAGAATTTCCGAGTTACCTACAAGGCCAGACTGAGAAGTGTTATTTTAATATATATATAACTTGATTTATATATATTTGTTGTAATTTGATTACATGATTGTTGATGATTATTTTAATACTTATACGAGGTATTTAAACGATGTAGATTGTCACAAGAAACCCGAAATCCCCTAGTAAATTAATCGAATCTATTCTCGTAGGAATTCTAGCTATCCTAGATCTAAACCAAGTTGTGGGATTTTATGATCCCAATAAAATGGTTGATATTCGTAGAAATGTAGATATTAGTTGATTATGATATTAAAGAAGAATTGGCGAGATTAAATCTGATATCGATGCCATGACGATCTTTCCTTATAGAGTGGAGTTTGACAAAACGTTACCACCTAGAAAGATGTCATCTGATTCGTTTTCATCCAATTCTTAAATTGAAATCGAAAGGGTGAATGTTGCACTTGAGGCTGTCATTGGAACCATTACCCAAAAGCCTCATGCCACTAGTACCTTTCCGAGGAGTCTAGTTGAATGATCAAGTCATTTCATACTAGTGAATCATTTGATAATTATTGATAAAGGAGTTATAGGATTGGAAATTAAGTATTGTTCATATCGAGCTTTTATTGCCCTATTAAGGTCTAAGAATAAGGTTGAAAGTGTTGGAAAATGAGGTAGGATGTCGCATTGAGTATAAGTTGATTAAAACTTGAATAAAATAAAACTTAACCTGTATGGAATATGAGATTGTTAAGAGGAAGTCGTTAAGCTCTGTGATTGAATTATAAGGTTTTAATTGATTGTTGATTCGTGTTAAGGGTTGTTCCTAGGCCATTGTCCAATGACGAGGATGCCCAGTGTCCAAGAAATAAATTGAAGAAATCTTCTTCTGAATTGAGACCGATGGATCTTCTGGGACAGGTGGAACCCCCATGACTCTTGTAGATTAGTATTCATTGTGGTAACTTTTAAAGATAATCCCTAACTTAACTGTGACATCAGTTGGTAGGATGAGTTCTTGGAATTGTATGACATAGTGACACATAATGTGTTACGGTACAATTTTGACTTGTTTGTGATTAATGAAAAGACTACAATTGATTGCTAAATTCTACATGTATCGATTTTATCTATCTTTTCTTGCTTGATTCTGATGCTCGCAATAGTGATGCAACCATTGAACAAGTACTCATCTCGATTTAAGTTACGTTGTGGATTATTCATTTTGAGTGCCATCAAGGTCATGAACCTCATGATTAAGTGGCTAAGCTCATTTCCTATCATATTGTAGTTAGTTCTTGGTGAACAAGCTTTCATCACTCTTTTGCAGATCACTCATTGTTTTTATAAGATAAAACAGTATCCCTTGAGAAAAATTGAATTTTCATCACTATAAGGATTATTCAATGTAAGATTTATTAGTAATTGTTATCGAAATGAAGATGTTTATAAAACACCTTGGAAAACTTAACTGTTTTCATATCAAAGAAAATCTTTGTAAATTTATTTTTGATTCTTGTTTAAGAATTAAGCATGAAAATATTTTTATTATAAACATGATGATAAAATTTTGACGAACTGAGTATTGCATTGTTAATCTTGAAATTGTATATTGTTGCGCGCCTACATACAATTTGGAATGGACCATGCAAGGCTGATTAGTAGTCGCCATAAAACTGATTAATAAACACTACATTTTCTTTGAAGATTGTGAAAGAATAAATTTTATGAAATCTACAAGAAGTGAAAAATAGGGACATAGTGTTAGGGACACCTACATATGTGCCTGTAGCATCTATTCTTCTGAGTCGAATTTACTCATATGTGGAACTTGTCTTATTTGACAATAGATATTCCCTTCTTGTCAAATTCTCCCGTGGTGAGATTCTTCTAAAAAGTATCTGATTACCGAGTGTTGATACCCGACTAGATGTATCGACGTTCCTATCATTTCTTTGGATTAGATTTTATTTGAATGACCTGGGTAACGATCCGAGGAGCTTTCGATTGCGTACTCAAATTATGAAAACATAGGATATATTCATATTCATTAAATGTTTTCGTCTGTATCTGATTTGAATTTCTCTCGCGTAGATTATGCGTTGACCTTACTCTTTTAAGGTTAGTTATGTCTCCTGATATCCTTGAAATTGTGAATGATTATGAGTTATTATTAGTCTTTTGAGAAGTTCACATCTTATCAACGACAATGAAACTAGAAATTTGATAGTGCCAATAGAATGGATTGATTGATTATGGCATGACGACATTGTCTTAATTGATGGGAACTCGAGTAGAATTCCCCTAAATGATAAGATGTTGATTATCAAAAGTGATCTAAATAATTCTTGATGGGTGACCATATCCTGCATTTAGACTTGAAATTATACCGTGAAGGGTTGTGAATTAGTCATAGATATTATAATCTAGAAACAACTTAAAAGTGAATGTATTAAAAGATGTTTCCGTTATCTGAAACTTTAGGAGGTATTTGTTGATGAATTACGTAGACTTTCGCCATTACGGCAAGTTGAATTTGGTATTGATTATATTCTCGGTGCTGCACCTGTGGCGTGTGCACTGTACGTCAGCACCATCTGAATTAAAGGAATTACCGTACAACTGAGAGAGTTGTCGGAGAAGGATTTTATTCTACCGAGCTCGTCATTATGAAGAGCTATGGTATTATCATTCCTTATATTTATTAATTATCTTGAACTAAGTAAATTGACGATTAAAATCTATATCCACTACCCAAGATGATAGATTGTTCGATCATTTACAAGGTTCTAGCGTATATTTAGGAATTTGATTCACGGCATGGTTATCATCAACTTCGCATCTGCGAAAAAGATTATCTATTCCAAATCACTACATCCAGAACTTGTAATGACCATTATGAGTTTCATGTTATGACTTTTGGATTGACTAATACACATGTAGTATTCATAAATTTGGTGAATCATGTGTGTAGACTGTAATTTGATAAATTCATGCTTACGATCACTAAGGACCATTTGTTTGTTTATAAGAATAAGAAGAAGTTAATAATTATTTATAGATTGCCCTGAATTGGCCGAACAATGAAAACTTGTACCTTGAGTATTTAACATGTGATTAAAGACTTAATCCTTTACATTATTTAACCGTGTGATTAATAAGATAATGGAATCTATATTGACTCTTCAAAAATTAGAAGTCATTTAAGACTTTTGGCTTTACCAAAAAGAAAAGTGCAAATATGTTTTGACAAATGTTTTAACAAAAGAACTTTTGAGGGATTATTCCCTTATACCCAGAACATTTAACTAAACTCCTGTTTAGGGGTAAATGTTTATGTATACTTCTAGACAACCTAAGAAGAATTGAGGAAACTATATAACTTATTACTTAAAATTTGAAACGACAATTTTTGCTTTTCAACTAAGAAAATTTTGACCAAAGTATAAACAAAGATTTTTCGAACATTTACGGATCTTACTAATTATTTTAATTATTTTCGATAAATCAACAAAAATCTTGTTAATTAAATTCAAATTTATTTTGAACATTTTTATATAATTGGTCGAACTAAGAAATTTAAAATTTTTACGTTTACGTTTCATAAAAATTGAATATTTATTATTTAGTTACTTGTAATATGTATCGACGCTTTAAACGTCAGATTGAGCAAAACTGATAAAAATGATAGTTGAGACGAAACTAAAACTTAGAAAATATGAAGAAAGAATTTCTGAGTAAACTGTGGACATGATAATTATTTCAACGGAAAGATGAAGAACCAATTAGTATGTATTTCTTAATAATGACTGTACAAAATAAATTGCCGAGCAATTTAGAAATATTGATGCTTGTAAGAAGGATAATATAGATAATAAAAGGGGTTTGCGGCTAATGTGAACCATTAGAATTGAGAAGCCAATGGCGTTAAATGTTTTAAAGGCTGCTTGTGGTTGCCTGAATATAGAGGATTTTAAGATTTAGTCATGTTGGAATCTTGTAAGTATAAGTATTTTATTCCTGTCATTTCTGATTAAATGTATCTTTATCTTAGGAAGTTGTACTGATGGCAAATTATTAAGGCAGACATCGCCTCATACATTAGTAAACGTCTAACTATTGCAAAGGTCATCATCTGAATTTGATTTAATTTGAGTCATCGTCGACAGACTGACCAAATCTGCTAATATCATTCTCGTTAATGATAAATTCTTGATCAAGAAATTGACTCTTTGTATTTAAAGGAGTTGTGTAAACATAGTGTGCCGTATCAATCATCTCTATCAAGATCCTCGCGTCGCATCGAATTTCTAGAGATTTGCTTAGAAGTCATTGAGAACGAGTCCTGAAGAGAGTACTGTGTACCACCCCAATTGAAGGGACGAGGTAAAGTAACGATACAAAATATTATAAGTGTTGTTTTATGTTTGAATGATTGACCTTTGGTAATAAACTGTAAAATCGTTTTCCTTTGGAGAGATTATCCTTGATAATTATCGTATTAGGATCAAGATCGAATCTTGTGAGGATCTATATTAGAGCATCTATAAGTAGGAATTGGGATGAAGACATCCAACATACACCCATTGTGAGTTGGACATGTCTTTTAGGTTTAAGGTTTCCTATGATGGCGAACCTAACCTTACAAAATACTCGACCCGCGAGACCTGAAATGATTGTTGAAATTAGGATCTGATTATTGACTGTCGGTAGTGGGCAGGAGTTCATGTGAATATGAAATGTAGATCTTGAAGTGCCAGATGGGTAGCGAAGTTATGCCAAAAAATTTAACCATGGAAAAATGAATTAATGATCTGAAAGATCATGGGAAGTAAGTCCCCGTTGTATGGGACCATTGAGATGATATAAAAGTTGGTTTGAAAGGCATATAAGATGGATCTACCCTATGACTTCAAGGGCTGCGTGAATTATGTTTCATAAATCGAACTTGATAAAATGTCTATCAAGTGAAAGTCTAACTATTCCTTAATGAAGTTTACATCGGCGAAAAGTTGCATTCATCAAAAAATGGTGAAAATCATGGATAGAGAAAGTAAGTCAACAATAAGCCTGATTCCCGTAGTTATGTTTGATGAAACTCGCGTATTGTAATGGATTACACTTGTGATAAAAGACCGAATGTGGAGGAAATACCCACATGGCTTTAACTCTATAAGAAGTGAGTAGTAAGATAAGATGATCTTTGAGGACAAAGATCCTGTTTAGGGGTAAATGCTGTGACAATCCGTCAATTTATGGTTGATATTTTATTCTCAAGTGTTATTTAAAAACATTATTTTGATGTTATATTATGAACTCACTTATTTTTGGGAAGAAATTTGGATTTACGTCTTGAAGTAGCATCGACTACGTCTAAACCGGAGGATTCTACGTTACGTGCTTACGTTTACATACACCGTCTTTGGTGACAGTCCGACATTTCAGGAAATAAATTTATCCGTGAATATTATTTTGGAGTTTTAAATTTGTGTTGATTCATAAACTCACAAATTTACGAGAAGAAATTAGGACTTACGACTTTAATTTAACGTCCTTTACGACTAAACCGGAAACCTTAGGATTACGTATTTACGTTTTTGATGAGACAATTTTTATTAGATTCGTTTTGTGTCGTTGATTCATAATTTATAAAAACGTTTTTCGTAAAACGACCCAAGGGCACGCAAATCGAGGAAACTAGAATCGAGGAGTACACGTAAATAATTCGGGATGAGACAAAACCACTTTTGCCCCACCCCCACACATGGGACGGTTTAATACTCGCTACTTACACCCTTAGGTGTCAAGCTTACAAAGTAAGCAAGACACATGTCTTGCTTAACTTTGCAAGCTAACTACACACCAACAAAACCACTAGCACCAAAACCATTTCTCACACACATACATGCAAACCACTAAAAAATCCTCTCACCCTCTCTTATTTGCGTCCCACTCTCACCAAAAACACCATCATTTTATCAATTTTAACCATGAAATCATGTGTTATTCACACATATGATGAAGCCCTTTTGAAGCTCTATAGATTGGTGGTGATTTTAACATCCAAGGAGAAGATTTGGTGATGTTCAAGGGCTGATTTCTACATGAAGTTTACAAGTATTGGTGACCATGAAGATAGGTTTTGATCTATCACAAGTTCTTTCATCAAAATCCAAGCCTTGATGAATACCTACACAGTCTTGGTGGTATAAAGATTGTTCTTCCTATCCTCTTGTTATTTTTATTATGTAATCTTGTAATTTCCATATTTATGTATATGTATATGATGATGAATGATGATTAAAAATATTATGTGGGGATTTGGTGTTGATAGATTTGATAAACATGGGGAAAAAGATGAAAAAACCACATGTAAAAATGGTTAAATCATGGCTAAATTAGGAGGCTGTATAAAACAGTGAATACTCTTATGATAAACTGATAAAATGGCTTGGATAAATTAATATACAGTAAGCTAGGAGTCTTATACACATGTGAGGGTTGGCCATGTAATGGAATCATAAAAATAAGTGAGATATGATCAAAACAAGTTTAGAGTGCAAATCTGAGTACACTGTTTTGGACGAATTTTATAAAATACTTAGAAGTTGATTCATCAGTAGCTATAAAGGAATAAAATGAAGCACATATCATGTAGTTTCTGTGATAAACATTTGGGTTCTATCTCCATGTAGAACTCTAGATATGATCATTTTAGTAAACTAGATTTTTAGGACTGATTTTGTGAAATTAAAGTTTAATATTATTATATAAGCACTCAAATAAATATAGTATAGAATGTGAATTAAAACCCACTAACTTATATATTTCATTTATATAAAAATGCATAAGGATAAATAAATGAACATTATATAAAAATGGTAGTTTGGTAAGTTTTATAAGTTATAAAAACTATATACTAAGTTTTACGTCTTTTCGGCTAAAACCGAAAGATTAACGTTTTTGTTAAATAAAACTTAAACGGTTGGACCCGTCTAATGTAAACTTTTATAAACTCACATACTGATATATAAACATACATAACAAGTAAAATCGATAAAACCCGAGCTTTACAACATATAGACATTAACGGGCCAAAGTAGCCTTCATGGATAATAAACCCGACTAAATTGGTAAAACACTTATAAACCTATTTATTGGGCTTAACCCATTTGGGCCCAACATATAAAGTATAATACTGATAATAAAAGTATAATTGGGCTAATGAATAGTATTGGGCTTGTAATAGGCTCATTGGGCTTTAAAATGTAAACAAGTTGAACTAGTGTAACTAGTCTTAAAAATTACAAACACTTAAACACTATAATGAATGAGTAAAGATGTATAAACCCACTTGATCATCATTATATATATAAAATCATAATATGTATACATAATTATTATTTTGATAAAGTCATTGGACAAGAGTCTAAGAAGAGTATTATGTGTCTAGGTTTCTGTGATTGAAGCACGTACCGTACATCCGAATTGCCGATAACCCGCTTTCCCACATCGACATGAGTTCATAGCCTCGCACTCTTTTAAATGTTTTTATGAAATATTTTATAAACCCGCGAGGGAGATAACATGTTAGTTTCTATGAAATAGGACACTAGTTCTCCCGATTGCTTGTTTATTGATTTGGACCCGAATGATTGTATGACCCGATGAATGATTTTATGACCCGATAGATGAAAGGATATGGATTATTTAAGTTAGGTTATGTCACTAAATGTCCCATTAGCATGAATTGTGAACTACCGGGATTTGGTAGACGCTTATGCATATAATAGTAATATTTGGGGACGATCACCCCAGTTCGCGCCTTGACGGTTGATCCCTGTCGTGCCACATTGATTGGTAAGCGGATTTATGTATGAGAAGATTTCCATAGCGTGATTATTGTGACGACACGCTAACTTAGATGGGCAAATTGAGTATCGGGTTAGCTACCCGTTGCTGTGATAGTAAGGTAACAATTTCAAGCGGCTTGTAATAATCCAAATAACGAAAATACTGATATACGCATTGAATTACGATGTATTGCCTGACTAGGAATACGGGGTCTTATTACTGATGTTATGTTTGTGTTTTGGTTTTATATAACCATATTCATATAACGGTTTTTATTTAACTTTATACAACGTTATAAAACGTATTGTATGATGTTTTTACGACATTGTTTGGATAATGATTTTGAAGGCAAACGCCTATATTACGATTTTTTATAAAGATTTGTATAAAATGACTTTGGCTATTTTATGGCCTATTACAAAGATTTGTACAAAATGATTTTCGGTAATAATTTTATGCCGATGTTATATTGATGGATTTCATTAAACTCTATGAATTCACTCACAGTTATCGCTGACCTTTTCTTTTAACATGTTTTGTCTCAGGTACTTGAAGGTAATTCTCGGGAAGACGTCAAGAATTCATGGCCCGCACTTAAATAACAATTTCCATTCAAATGCTTTGTAAAATTTGTATGAAATAATATGACTTGGGACCTATGTAATAAAGGGATTTTGTATGTATTGCAATTAATATTTCGTTTCCTCGACTCACTCGAATTGAAATCGAACTAGACTTAAAATTTAATTTGTTTTTGGTAAATAATTTTTTTTGGTATTTTTAAACTAATTTAAAAACTATTTAAAATAAAAACTATTTAATAAAACAAATTTAACTATTTAAACTAATTTGAAAAACTAAATTTAAAAACATAAAAAAAACTATTTTAAATAAAAGTAAATTTAAAACTAATTTAATCTATAAAAACTAAAATTAAAATTTATAAAAACAATTTAAATAAACAAAATAAAATGAAAACAAATTTAAAATCTCTAAAAAGTAAATAAAATTAAAATATTTTTTATTTTTTTATTATTTTTATAAAAACTGAATTAATATAAAATTTGCTAATTAAATTTTAAATAAACATGTATTTAAACTAATAACTAAAACTGCCAGCTAAAAATTTAAAAACCTATATTAATTCAAAGATGTAAAGTGATAAATAAAAAGGGTCCTAGAACAGATGGTTGTGTCGTATGTCTGGTAGGCGAGGGGTCATGAGTTCGATCCCCAGCAAGACCAATGTTTAGCTATTTTAGTTTTGTTGGAATTTTTTTCGATAGAAGAAATCTCAGACAAATGGTGTCTGAGATTTTAACAAAGAATATCAGCAATTCCAAATAAGCAGTAACAACTAAAATTAATTAAGCAAACCAACATAAGCAAGCAAAAAAAAATGCTGAAATAGATAAGCACTAAAGCTGACAAGCAATCTAAGCTGAATAGCTATAGAAATGGACAATAATGAAATAAGCTGAAAATAATAAGTGAATCCTATAAAAAACTAATAAGCAAAACCTCAAATAAGCAAATCAGATAAGCAGATTTTCAACTAAAACGAAGCCTAAGAAAATTTAAACATAAGCAGATCCAAAAACTAGCAAAACGCAAACGTGACAAAAGCAACCCAAACACTAGCGGATATCCAATATACTATGAACAGTAGCAAACAGAAACTTAAATAAGATTCAAATAAAAGCAAATAATAAAACTGGCAGATTAATATTAACTAAAATAAACTTGACAAAAAATGAAAAGCAGATGAGAACAAACTTAAACTAAACAATTAACTAAACAATAAGCAGATAATAAAAGCAAACAAAAGCAGATTAACCAAACTAAATCATAAACGTAACAAAAATTAAAAGAGAAAGGATATTAGAACCTATTGATGGTTCTGTTGGGTCGAAGGTTGGCGCTGAGCCACCTTGTGAACCGAAGCAACACCTTAAATCATCACCTCGAACAATGTCACACCCCACCATGGTGGAATATGGGGCGCGACGTATGGATATCATCACAACGACAGCGTGTCTATAGAGAGAACTAAATGAAATTGAAATATCATAGATGGCGACACAAATGTCGTGACAATATCTCAACAATGCAGGCGTCTAGGTAAGTAGGTAACAGGCCTACCTCTTACCAAAGACATACAAATAAACAAACATCAAACATATAGGTACCACAAAGTTCACTTAATCAAAAACAAAATAAAATCTAAGAGGAAAGGGGATTCCTCCGAATGCAATCCTAGCAGCCTCTATACTCTAGCCCCTTCTAACATCATCTTGCACAACTACCTCACCTGAAAATGACACTAAAATCTGTCAACATAAAGTTGGTGAGAACATAGGTTTAAGTTATCTAGAACATCATAAGAAACCTTGACATCCGCTGTAAATAAGTTGAAGAAAAACAATTTATAGTAATGGACCATAATGTGATAATCATGCTACATGCATCCACAACAAAACTCAAGCCAAGGACCAACCACATCTACAATTCACAAAGCACATTATAACAATCAAGAAGTATCCCGTCACACGCACAAGAACACACACCACACTATCCGGATCTTTCCCACACCACCTGTGGAAGATGAACTATATCCCCGTCGAGATATCTTGCCTCCGAAGAGACGATGCACAAGTACTCAGGACGGATCGTGCCCCACGCTCCACACACATCACAACTGGTCCCATAGACGCCCATACATCTATGTACCAAAGCCAATCACAATCCAAACACGATTCACATAGCAGAACACGTACCAAAGCACATATGAGAACACATAAGCACGCAAGTCACACAATAACACATTTATGTCCACACATTTTATAACATAGTACTAAATCATGTTAAAGAACATTTCAAGTGTCATCTCCATCCCATACTGGAAAAAAAACATTTAAAAACGTAGTAAAATGGGACTATGAACTCACCTGATTGCTTCTCCAAAGTCCTTGCTCTAGCCCCAAGCTAATAATCCAAAAACACATAAATCAATACATGAACCAACCTCTAAAATGGTTCATCAACCTATGATGGACATATAACCCCCTCTCATATAAATACCCCATTTATAACTCTAAACACCCCATTACCCTTCTCTAACAAGTCCTTAACTTGGTTAAGTTTAATAGCTATCCCGTTCACAATTTTACACAAAACAGTCCCAGTTTTAGGTCTCAAAACTTTAAGTCAAACGTCCACTTAAACATACCCATGGTTTCTGTAAAAGGAATATTCATACCCTTACGTATGTTGGCTAACACCTCCCACTTGACCTAACCTTAAAGTTACTGTTAAGGCCCTGATATATATATATATACTTTTGTCATTCCAGTTTTCCTGATTTTAAACGTATGAAAAGTTCATTACCATTAGAGGGTCTTACCCTAAACCACAATCTTAGCCCAAGTGTAGATCCTTATTACAATATATAAACCATCTCTCATGTTCGTGAGAAGATCCCAATGCAACCCTAAGTACCCCAAACAACCCAAAACTTAAAAAGAAAACAGGCTGAATTCAAAACTGTTTTGACCTCCGACTGTTGTAACCTGTTTTTGACCCACTTCCCGACCTCCAATTTAGTTCTAGTTTCTTGAATTGGAAAGCCACTTCAAATAACTTTTCAGGGGTATGTGGATCGTAAGATAAAAGTTTGTAGAGCTCCCTATATGATCAAAACAATGACCCAAAATTCTGCCCAGTTTTTAAAAAACGGGTTTAACAAAATCAACCTCATTAATTAACCCTAATCCCTCTAATTACAAGCCCTAATTTATGTGATCATCATATTATGATTAATACAACAATAATTTACTGTTTTTATATTAAACCCTAACCCTAATCCATCAATAGATGATTAAATAAACATAAAAACAATTTAATTAAAAAGGGATTTGAAGGTTTTACCTTTAAATTAATGGAAGAAGAAAAAAAACTATGAAACCCTAAAAACTCTCCCAAAAACCGTCGACCATTAATCTCCAGGGATTTAATTATGTTCTTTTGGTAGTAAATAATATAATATATAGGGTGTGGGTGAATCCTTGTCCAACCCAAACCCAACTTTCCTTTTTCCTCTTTTTTTCTTTTTTTTTTCTTTTCTTTTTTTCCAAACCGACTAACACCCCCTTAATTTTCGTTTTTTTTTTCTTTTTATTATTAATATATGTATTAATAATATTACCTTAATTTTCCTTAATTTATTTCAGCTCTTAAAGCCTCCAAAACCCCAAAACCGTAAAACTAGTCAGTTTTTACGCGTTTTACCGTAAAAGACGTAAAATATACACTTATATAAAAAATCTCAAATTTTGAAATAAACTTTATAACTAAGTCCTAAATGACTTAAAACCATCCCGAAAAATATTCATATGGATAATTACCTCACCCGAGACCTCTAAATGCTAAACCGTAAATCCTAAAAAAAATACTACTACTATAATACTTATACGTATACGTAAACACCACAATATCACCATTTTCATTTCATAGTCACCACTTGTGAGCTCATGAACATGAAATAACCGTTCCCCGATTTACTTATGAGTACTTTATACTCATAAACGATAACCACACCAACCTCGTTCACACAAAATAAACACGTAAACACACAATTCAAGTAAGCACACATAAAATAACCTAAAAGTAAGACCAAGTGACAAACCCAAAACCTAGGGTTGTCATATCACTCCCTCCTAATAGAAATCTCGTCCCGAGATTTACTCCCAAACTCAAACTTATTCTCAGCAAACAAACGAGGATACATATCCTTGATAAAACCTTCACGTTCAAACGTGAACTCAGTTTACACGAAAATAATCTCAACCAACAACACATGAGCCTTAACCGTCCGCGAGGAAACTTATCAAAACCATAAAGTTATGTAACCAACCTAACTAAATCTCGCAACTCATCAGACAAGAACTGTCTTGAAATCAAGTTAGGAGCCGTCACATAACTCAACGGGTTTAACACTGTCACCCCGATTTCAGTCTTACTCATAAGTACCATAAATCAAAACTCATCAAAATATAACCACGTATAATAAGGTCTAAAGAACTCTCAAATTCCTTCCCAACTCATCTCTATGTTAACCCTCCAAGTGTTCATTACCGAAAATACCCAAAACACGAGTTTAAACCATATTTTCCGAAAATTAACCTTAAACTCAACACTTGTACAATTAATTCGACCAAGCTACTGACTTCCAATTACGAAACTTTCTGAATATTTGAAAAGTATGTTCCGAGTACATAATTTGAAAAGTATGTTCCGAGTACATAATTTTAGGCTTTTGAATCACCCAAAAACCTTTCAAAACGAATAAGTTATGACCAAAACGATTTTTCTCAAAATCTGCCTACTCCGATTTATACCAAAAAAAAACGATTTTTAAACCCTAAAACCCCCCATTAATTACCAAAAATAGAACCTAATTTATTTTAATTCCAGAAAATTAAAACTCTATTAATTACATGATTTTAACATATTTCACTAAATAAGAACAAAATTTTTAACTTAAGAACAATAACTTTAGGTGATCAAAACCAAAATATTTTAAAATAACCGAGTCATGCTTATATGTTAAAGATTTTATATTCCACCTTATTTGAAACATGATCCCGACACTTACTTATTTCATCGACTACCAACAACATTTTTTTCAATTTGCAAGTTCTTTTTTTTTACCATGTATAACTCGAAACAAAAGACATCGTTACCCCAAAAAGAAATCTCCACCATCTCAAAATCCTTCACGCCAAAAGTACCGTACAAACAAACACGTGAAATGAGGACCCGAGAAATGCGCTACTACAGAAGTTGAACATCTCAAAGAGAAACGAGCTAGCAACCATCCCAAGAATACAACCGGTAAGTAGAAAATAATTTTACATACATAGGCATAAGCGTACATACACTCAAATCCATCCAACATATACTATACAAGCATGTATTAACTCTCTTTCATGCAATCATACTTGAAAATCCAGTGGTGTTGTGGCACATATATAATTATGTAGGCCTCCATAATTATACTTGTTCCCTTTCACCACTGTACTCCCTCCTATGATGACACTTATAAGAAATTAATACTACACATAACACATAATCCAACAACTCACAAGCACATAACCACACAAGATAAGATCCAAAACCCCATGTATTAAAATACCATGTATTAAAATAACATAGCCAATGCACGAAACACATAAACTCGTAGTCTAGCTGAACCAGCGTAGACAAAATTCGAAATGTATAAAGAACATGAAAACATAATTAAGCGAAATCCAACAATGACTAGCGTATACGACCATGGTTCCACCCGCACTAATCAAAACTCGTAAAGAAAATAACATGTAGTTAAGTATGAACCATAGTAGTGCATAACCTAACAAATACTGCAAAAATAATATTCTAACACATCAATTACTATAAAATGCACACATACTCCTATGACGCCTATATACAGGGACCCTTAAGCTATAGACTAGGCTACACGACTAGGCAACCTAATTCTCTATAACCATTGTCTCTGATACCATTCCGTCACACCCCACCATGGTGGAATATGGGGCGCGACGTATGGATATCATCACAACGACAGCGTGTCTATAGAGAGAACTAAATGAAATTGAAATATCATAGATGGCGACACAAATGTCGTGACAATATCTCAACAATCCAGGCGTCTAGGTAAGTAGGTAACAGGCCTACCTCTTACCAAAGACATACAAATAAACAAACATCAAACATATAGGTACCACAAAGTTCACTTAATCAAAAACAAAATAAAATCTAAGAGGAAAGGGGATTCCTCCGAATGCAATCCTAGCAGCCTCTATACTCTAGCCCCTTCTAACATCATCTTGCACAACTACCTCACCTGAAAATGACACTAAAATCTGTCAACATAAAGTTGGTGAGAACATAGGTTTAAGTTATCTAGAACATCATAAGAAACCTTGACATCCGATGTAAATAAGTTGAAGAAAAACAATTTATAGTAATGGACCATAATGTGATAATCATGCTACATGCATCCACAACAAAACTCAAGACAAGTACCAACCACATCTACAATTCACAAAGCACATTATAACAATCAAGAAGTATCCCGTCACACGCACAAGAACACACACCACACTATCCGGATCTTTCCCACACCACCTGTGGAAGATGAACTATATCCCCGTCGAGATATCTTGCCTCCGAAGAGACGATGCATAAGTACTCAGGACGGATCGTGCCCCACGCTCCACACACATCACAACTGGTCCCATAGACGCCCATACATCTATGTACCAAAGCCAATCACAATCCAAACAAGATTCACATAGCAGAACACGTACCAAAGCACATATGAGAACACATAAGCACGCAAGTCACACAATAACACATTTATGTCCACACATTTTATAACATAGTACTAAATCATGTTAAAGAACATTTCAAGTGTCATCTCCATCCCATACTGGAAAAAAAAACATTTAAAAACGTAGTAAAATGGGACTATGAACTCACCTGATTGCTTCTCCAAAGTCCTTGCTCTAGCCCCAAGCTAATAATCCAAAAACACATAAATCAATACATGAACCAACCTCTAAAATGGTTCATCAACCTATGATGGACATATAACCCCCTCTCATATAAATACCCCATTTATAACTCTAAACACCCCATTACCCTTCTCTAACAAGTCCTTAACTTGGTTAAGTTTAATAGCTATCCCGTTCACAATTTTACACAAAACAGTCCCAGTTTTAGGTCTCAAAACTTTAAGTCAAACGTCCACTTAAACATACCCATGGTTTCTGTAAAAGGAATATTCATACCCTTACGTATGTTGGCTAACACCTCCCACTTGCCCTAACCTTAACGCTACTGTTAAGGCCCTGATATATATATATATACTTTTGTCATTCCAGTTTTCCTGATTTTAAACGTATGAAAAGTTCATTACCATTAGAGGGTCTTACCCTAAACCACAATATTAGCCCAAGTGCAGATCCTTATTACAATATATAAACCATCTCTCATGTTCGTGAGAAGATCCCAATGCAACCCTAAGTACCCCAAACAACCCAAAACTTAAAAAGAAAACAGGCTGAATTCAAAACTGTTTTGACCTCCGACTGTTGTAACCTGTTTTTGACCCACTTCCCGACCTCCAATTTAGTTCTAGTTTCTTGCATTGGAAAGCCACTTCAAATACCTTTTCGGGGGTATGTGGATCGTAAGATAAAAGTTTGTAGAGCTCCCTATATGATCAAAACAATGACCCAAAATTCTGCCCAGTTTTTAAAAAACGGGTTTAACAAAATCAACCTCATTAATTAACCCTAATCCCTCTAATTACAAGCCCTAATTTATGTGATCATCATATTATGATTAATACAACATTAATTTACTGTTTTTATATTAAACCCTAACCCTAATCCATCAATAGATGATTAAATAAACATAAAAACAATTTAATTAAAAAGGGATTTGAAGGTTTTACCTTTAAATTAATGGAAGAAGAAAAAAAACTATGAAACCCTAAAAACTATCCCAAAAACCGTCGACCATTAATCTCCAGGGATTTAATTATGTTCTTTTGGTAGTAAATAATATAATATATAGGGTGTGGGTGAATCCTTGTCCAACCCAAACCCAACTTTCCTTTTTCCTCTTTTTTTCTTTTTTTTTTCTTTTCTTTTTTTCCAAACCGACTAACACCCCCTTAATTTTCGTTTTTTTTTCTTTTTATTATTAATATATGTATTAATAATATTAACTTAATTTTCCTTAATTTATTTCAGCTCTTAAAGCCTCCAAAACCCCAAAACCGTAAAACTAGTCAGTTTTTACGCGTTTTACCGTAAAAGACGTAAAATATACACTTTTATAAAAAATCTCAAATTTTGAAATAAACTTTATAACTAAGTCCTAAATGACTTAAAACCATCCCGAAAAATATTCATATGGATAATTACCTCACCCGAGACCTCTAAATGCTAAACCGTAAATCCTAAAAAAAATACTACTACTATAATACTTATACGTATACGTAAACACCACAATATCACCATTTTCATTTCATAGTCACCACTTGTGAGCTCATGAACATGAAATAACCGTTCCCCGATTTACTTATGAGTACTCTATACTCATAAACGATAACCACACCAACCTCGTTCACACAAAATAAACACGTAAACACACAATTCAAGTAAGCACACATAAAATAACCTAAAAGTAAGACCAAGTGACAAACCCAAAACCTAGGGTTGTCACAAACAACCACTAGAGACTCTCGAACCACTTCGAACCAAACGAACCAAAAATAATCAACACGAACCAATAAATAGACCTCGAATAGTATTCCTTTTATACTTCCAGTGGGGAAATATCTTTTCACTTTCTTCTTTATTTATTTTTTTTTTATTTAATAAAAATAATAACGAACAGTAGAATAAAAAAAGAAAGCAGATTAGTCATTAAACTTTGACAGAAGATTAAAAAGAGATGGAAATAAATTTAATGAAACTTTTCATTAATTAAAATTAAAAATTACATCAACTGAAAAATAAAGATTACAATATTAAACCTAATCTAATTTTCAGAAAAATAAATCTAATTTTAGTCCTACTTCTAAATTAAAAACAGTAAATTAAAATAAAGAAAAAATGGACTATCTTAAAATTACAAGTTATGAGGGGTTTTATAGGCAACCCCAAATGCCTTGGTGCTCACAGAGTAGAATCTTGGCCGCATAACCCTTTTCTTCTCTCCCTTCTCTTGAATCAACGGTTGAGAATAACTTTGTGAGCCACGGATTGCCAGGCTGTATTGGTGATGTGTTTTATCCAATAGAAACAAAGGATGAGGCCACGTCATATAAAGATGAGGACCACTCCTTGGTGATTTCTTCCGATTTGTGTGGGGATTTAATTTCCTTTGTGTGAATTACCCAATAAGGGTAAAACCCCCAAAAACTAGTGGGTAATTTTTTGGTGATTTAGGGAATTAGGGTTTGGGATAGCTGTGTTTTTGGGAGATGAGGGAGGAAAAACAGTGAAAACGTTTTTGTGTGTTTTATTGTTAATATCAAAAGTGAAAGTGGGGTAATAGTATCGTTTTATTAAAACGAGTGAATGAGGGTAAATGGGATTTTTATAAAACACGTGTGAGGTGAGGTGTTGGGTGAAGGTTTGACTGGTTGTGAAGGGTTGACCGAGTTTTGCTCGTGTATGGGGAGGTACATGTGAGGGTTAAAACAAAATGGGATTTACGTTTGTTGTGGGAAGTTTAACTGTGATATCTTTTGACCAAGCAAAATAAAATTCATCCGTGATTTAAGTTTTCATCAACATGGGCTTTGGGCCCAATTTCTTTATGTCCGCCCCTTTACATTTAATTTTGGCCAAGTTTTCGGCTCTTATGCCCAAAAGTGGATACTTGAAATTCATTAATGGGCTTTTGAGCCCATTAACCCAAATGTGGGACCCACAATGCTCGAATAACTTCAGAAAGATTAATTCCGCTAAAGACGAGCTCGATTTTGGCTTTCTAGAACATTTTCTTCAAACTCGTGTTGGTTTAGTCGGGTTTCGTGATCTTCGGCACACTTTTGGTCTTTTGACTTTGTCTTCGTCTCTTTTGGACTTTTCTTCAACATTTGACCGTGAAATCCCGTGTTTTCTCTTCTTTTGATCATTTGTATCTATTTAAACACAAAAACACAAAACCACGTGTAATTCTGGCTTTTACGATATAAAACACATGATTAGGTCTTGTTTTTCCTTGAGTTTAGTGGTGAAAGGATAAGTGTTTACACACTTATTAAATCCCCTACACTTGACCATTGCAATGACCCCATGCAATGCACTATTTCAAAGCATAAAGTTACATTTTTCTCATAATTAATCCATCTCGTCCTTTATTACTTTTACTACTACTACTACGACAAAAAGATAAAAATTTAAGAAGAAACAAAAGTTATAACGATTTATTAACTTGGAAATTATTTGATGGAAGAAACTTGTAAAGAAATCTAAGACTTTAATTAGGGCTTTGGTGTCATGAATATTAATCACCCTCAAGTTTCACGTTCCCCATACCAAGCTTAAAAACGAGATGATTGTTTACCATAAGTCCTTAGGTTAAAACCACTTATATAAGACAATTGTGTAATACTCTTTCTCCAATTCCTTCTTTGTATCTTTAGATTTTATTGATTGTCATTCACCCGTAGGCTCATTTGACTTATTTGATAATTATTAGTCCAAAAAATGAAGGCCAAACGGTGCAAACCAGATACTCAAAACCTAACCTCGTCCTCAAAAACGTTGTCACTAAAGCAAGCCCACATCAAGGATGATTTAACACGAACTAAATTAAAACTTAACAGTAAAATAAGGATGAGAACCCTTGTCGATTCCGTTGGGAAGAAGATCGGCGCTGAGCCGTCTTTATGAACAAATTAGACCCGAACACCACCTTAATCATCAAACATCATCATCATCTCGATCCCAATCCCAAACGAAAAACACTCGAACCAAATAATATATTCAAACGAACAGTAACAGTAACCCTTTTTTATCTCCCAGTGGGGAAGATTATTTACATCACTTTCCTTTATATTTTTAAAAAAAAAAATTTTTTAATCGAACCAACAGTAATAATGAAAGATGAAGCAGATTATAAAAATTAACAGGAATTAAAATGAGAGGCGAGAATTAATTAAACACTAATTTTTCATTAATAAAAAAAAGATTACATAAACTGAAATTTAAAAATTACATTAACCTTAAACTAATTTGCAGAAAAATTAAATAAAGAAAAGTTCTACTCCTAAATTAAAAACAGTAAATTAAAATAAAGAAAAAATGGACTATCTTAATATTACAAGTTATGAGGGGTTTTATAGGCAACCCCAAATGCCTTGGTGCTCACGGAGTAGAATCTTGGCCGCATAACCCTTTTCTTCTCTCTCTTCTTTTGAGTCAACGGTTGAGAATAACTTTGTGAGCCATGGATTTCCAGCCTGTATTGGTGATGTGTTTAATCCAGTAGAAACAAAGGATGAGGCCACGTCATATAAAGATGAGGACCACTCCTTGGTGATTGCTTCCTATTTGTGTGGGGATTTAATTTCCTTTGTGTGAATTACCCAATAAGGGTAAAACCCCCAAAAACTAGTGGGTAATTTTTTGGTGATTTAGGGAATTAGGGTTTGGGATAGCTGTGTTTTTGGGAGATGAGGGAGGAAAAACAGTGAAAACGTTTTTGTGTGTTTTATTGTTAATATCTAAAGTGAAAGTGGGGTAATAGTATCGTTTTATTAAAACGAGTGAATGAGGGTAAATGGGATTTTTATAAAACACGTGTGAGGTGTTGGGTAAAGGTTTGACTGGTTGTGAAGGGTTGACCGAGTTTTGCTCGTGTGTGGGGAGGTACATGTGAGGGTTAAAACAAAATGGGATTTACGTTTGTTGTGGGAAGTTTGACTGTGATATCTTTTGACCAAGCAAAATAAAATTCATCCGTGATTTAAGTTTTCATCAACATGGGCTTTGGGCCCAATTTCTTTATGTCCGCCCCTTTACATTTAATTTAGGCCAAGTTTTGGGCTCTTGTGCCCAAAAGTGGATACTTGAAATTCATTAATGGGCTTTTGAGCCCATTAACCCAAATGTGGGACCCAAAATGCTCGAATAACTTCAAAAAGATTAATTCCGCTAAAGACGAGCTTGATTTTGGCTTTCTTGAACATTTTCTTCAAACTCGTGTTGGTTTAGCCGGGTTTCGTGATCTTCGGCACACTTTTGGTCTTTTGACTTTGTCTTCGTCTCTTTTTGGACTTTTCTTCAACATTTGACCGTGAAATCCCGTGTTTTCTCTTCTTTTGATCATTTGTATCTATTTAAACACAAAAACACAAAACCATGCGTAATTCCGGCTTTTACGATATAAAACACATGATTAGGTCTTGTTTTTCCTTGAGTTTAGTGGTGAAAGGATAAGTGTTTACACACTTATTAAATCCCCTACACTTGACCATTGCAATGACCCCATGCAATGCATTATTTCAAAGCATAAAGTTACATTTTTCTCATAATTAATCCATCTCGGCCTTTATTACTTTTACTACTACTACTACGACGAAAAGATAAAAATTTAAGAAGAAACAAAAGTTATAACGATTTATTAACTTGGAAATTATTTGATGGAAGAAACTTGTAAAGAAATCTAAGACTTTAACTAGGGCTTTGGTGTCATGAATATTAATCACCCTCAAGTTTCACGTTCCCCATACCAAGCTTAAAAACGAGATCATTGTTTACCATAAGTCCTTAGGTTAAAACCACTTATATAAGACAATTGTGTAATACTCTTTCTCTAATTCCTACTTTGTATCTCTAGATTTTATTGATTGTCATTCACCCGTAGGCTCATTTGACTTATTTGATAATTAGTAGTCCAAAAAATGAAGGCCAAACGGTGTAAACCAGATACTCAAAACCTAACCTCGTCCTCAAAAACGTTGTCACTAAAGCAAGCCCACATCAAGGATGATTTAACACGAACTAAATTAAAACTTAACAGTAAAATAAGGATGAGAACCTTTGTCGATTCCGTTGGGAAGAAGATCGGCGCTGAGCCGTCTTTGTGAACAAATTAGACCCGAACACCACCTTAATCATCAAACATCATCATCATCTCGATCCCAATCCCAAACGAAAAACACTCGAACCAAATAATATATTCAAACGAACAGTAACAGTAACCCTTTTTTATCTCCCAGTGGGGAAGATTATTTACATCACTTTCCTTTATATTTTTTTTAAAAAAAAAATTTTAATCGAACCAACAGTAATAATGAAAGATGAAGCAGATTATAAAAATTAACAGGAATTACAATGAGAGGCGAGAATAATTAAACACTAATTTTTCATTAATAAAAAAAAGATTACATAAACTGAAATTTAAAAATTACATTAACCTAAAACTAATTTGCAGAAAAATTAAATAAAGAAAAATGCTACTCCTAAATTAAAAACAGTAAATTAAAATAAAGAAAAAATGGAATATCTTAAAATTACAAGTTATGAGGGGTTTTATAGGCAACCCTAAATGCCTTGGTGCTCACGGAGTAGAATCTTGGTCGCATAACCCTTTTCTTCTCTCTCTTCTCTTGAATCAACGGTTGAGAATAACTTTGTGAGCCACGGATTGCCAGGCTGTATTGGTGATGTGTTTAATCCAATAGAAACAAAGGATGAGGCCACGTCATATAAAGATGAGGACCACTCCTTGGTGATTGCTTCCAATTTGTGTGGGGATTTAATTTCCTTTGTGTGAATTACCCAATAAGGGTAAAACCCCCAAAAACTAGTGGGTAATTTTTTGGTGATTTAGGGAATTAGGGTTTGGGATAGCTGTGTTTTTGGGAGATGAGGGAGGAAAAACAGTGAAAACGTTTTTGTGTGTTTTATTGTTAATATCGAAAGTGAAAGTGGGGTAATAGTATCGTTTTATTAAAACGAGTGAATGAGGGTAAATGGGATTTTTATAAAACACGTATGAGGTGTTGGGTGAAGGTTTGACTAGTTGTGAAGGGTTGACTGAGTTTTGCTCGTGTGTGGGGAGGTACATGTGAGGGTTAAAACAAAATGGGATTTACGTTTGTTGTGGGAAGTTTGACTGTGATATCTTTTGACCAAGCAAAATAAATTTCATCCGTGATTTAAGTTTTCATCAACATGGGCTTTGGGCCCAATTTCTTTATGTCCGCCCTTTTACATTTAATTTTGGCCAAGTTTTGGGCTCTTGTGCCCAAAAGTGGATACTTGAAATTCATTAATGGGCTTTTGAGCCCATTAACCCAAATGTGGGACCCACAATGCTCGAATAACTTCAAAAAGATTAATTCCGCTAAAGACGAGCTCGATTTTGGCTTTCTTGAACATTTTCTTCAAACTTGTGTTGTTTTAGCTGGGTTTCGTGATCTTCGGCACACTTTTGGTCTTTTGACTTTGTCTTCGTCTCTTTTTGGACTTTTCTTCAACATTTGACCGTGAAATCCCGTGTTTTCTCTTCTTTTGATAATTTGTATCTATTTAAACACAAAAACACAAAACCACGCGTAATTCCGGCTTTTACGATATAAAACACATGATTAGGTCTTGTTTTTCCTTGAGTTTAGTGGTGAAAGGATAAGTGTTTACACACTTATTACTATGTAAATATGATATTTAAGAATGGAAATGCTTTATTATTAAACGAAGTAATTTTTAAGCGTTGTCTATGATGTGAGTAATGTGCTATCCCGTAACACCAACGAGTCTTCCGCTGTATCGAGTTGTATAAATTTGGGGGTGTTACATATCCTGCAAAGATAAAATTCAAAAATCGTTGTTAGAGTTTGTCACCCGAGTCACGCTTCATATACGCCTCGCAACCCTAGACCTTTAAATAAAACAAATATGGCTTCTTGTCATGCCATAGTTCATATGGTGTCTTATCGACCATCTTTGTGGGAACCATATTTAAAATGTGAACAACAGATTCTAAAGCATAATCCCAAAAAGATAAAGGTAAAGTTGTAAGATTAAACATAGATCGCACCATATCTAATAATGTACGATTTCCCCTTTCGGACACACCATTTTGTTGTGGAGTATAGGGAGAAGTAAGATGCTGAGCAATTCCATTCTCACTTAGATAATCTATAAACTCTTGACTTAAATATTCACCACCTCTATCAGAACGAAGATCTTTAATCTTCTTTCCTAGTTGCAGTTCTACTTCTGCTTTAAACACTCTGAATGTTTCAAATGCCTCATGTTTATGCTTAAGTAAATAAACATAACCATAACGGCTATAATCATCCGTAAATGTTAAGAAGTAGCTAGCACCTTTCCTTGATACATGTCTAAGTGGTCCACACACATCAGTATGTATTAATCCAAGTAGATCAGTAGCTCTTTCAATACTACTATTAATAGGTTTCTTGGTCATCTTCCCAGAGATACAAGACTCGCATTTATCGAATGATTCATCATTGATATTTTCCAAAAGACCTTCACGTTGAAGCTTTTATATTCGATTTTTCCCAATATGGGCAAGTCTACAATGCCAAAGGTAAGAAGAGTACTTGTCAAACTTTCTCTTCTTATTCATGCTAAAAACAGAATTATTATTATTCTTGGATTCATTATCATGCATGTCTATTTCAAATACACCATTCACAGATGTTGCATTAAAATAGAAAATACCATCTTTCCGAACAGAAATTCCATTATAATCAATAGTGTGAACGAATCCATTATTCAACAAACAAGAAAAGGAAATAACACCCCTAACAATTGTAGGTGCATAATGACAATCATTTAAAATCAATACTAAACCCGAAGGTAAAACTAAATTAAATGTTCATATAGCTTCAACTACTACTTGTGTGCTATTGCCCACTTGCAGAAATTGTTCCCCAAAGGAAAGCTTCCTTTCTAGATTAAATCCCTGCAGCATATTACAAATGTTAATACCGCATCCCGTATCATATACCCAGGAATTTAATTTGTATGTTAAATTTAATAATTCAATCATAAATAAAGTACTTGGAGCTGCAGCGCTCTGCTCAGACTTCTTCTTTATTTCTCGCAACTCTTCAAGGTAAAGAGGGAAATTCCTCTTCCAGTGACCACTTGCCTTGCAATGGTGACAAGTCTCATCCTTCTAAGATTTATTCTTTTTGATAAAGTAATACAAGGTTTCACTCAGTTAAAAAGTTCGTTGTTGTGGTCTAATCGAATTGATCCTGGTTAACTATGCGACTCAGTTGTTCTTTGGTGAAACAAAAGTTGTGTCGTTGTAGTATATTAAAAGTGCAAAAACAATTAAGGTAAATCTAAAATCTAACTTCAAATAAATGACGGGAATTTAAAGCGAGACTAAAAGTAAATGACACTTAATTAAATCTAAACTAATTAAAAGTAAAGGGTTCAATATTAAAACTTTGAAAAGTAAATTAATTAAATGACTTAAAATAAAGTGTGACGAAACTTAAATTTGACAACGTAATAAAAATATAAACTTTTAAAAATTAATCAAGTAAAAAGGCGGGAAATCAAAATTTAAAATAAAAAAAACAAATAAAAACAGGAAAAAGAAAACACTAACTTGAGTCCGATTCACACTACGATCGCGACCAATGAAGTGGTTGGATCGCACCCTGATTGTACCCACGATCGCAGCCTAGATCGCACTTGGTGATCGTAGCCTCTGATCGCACTTGGTGATCGTAGCCTCTGATCGCACTCAATGCGATGGAAACAAAAGGGTGTGATCGTACTAATCGATCGCAACAACGATCACAGTGATCGATCGCAGTCACAGATCGTAGCCAATGGATTGTGACCAAGTAATCTTACCTTGGATCGCACTCTATGATCGTACCCACGATCGCAACAAGTGATCGTGGTGAGGATTAAAGAGTGTGATCGCAATAGGATCTTAGTCCTTGATCGCAACACTGGATCGCAAGTAGAAACCCTTAGGGGTTTATGCGACGCACTTGTTGGATCGTAACAAACAGAAACCTTAAAGATCGGAACAATGGAAACCAGTAAACCAATAAGCTAAACTAAATAAGCTAACTTCGACAATAAGCACAAATCTAAACTTTACCAAAACAATAATAAGACGAATACAATAAGCAAAAATTTAAAGACTTTTGCAAAACACGAATTAAATAAACAAAGTAAACAAACTTTTGGAAAGAAGAACTTTTTAGAAAACTAAGAGAAACAAATAAGCTAAGTATGAAACAAGCCAATAAGATTGTCAAACTTATAGCTTATCTCATACAAAAACTTAGATGAAAGTAAAAAGGTGAACTTTTTAATCAAATAAGCAAAGAGATTAAGCTATTTCTTGCTTAATCCGAATTTTAGAACAACAAAAAACAAGAGAAAGGTAGAAAGAGAATGATAGAAGTAAACTTGATCAAATGTAAATAAAGATTAAAGCAACAAAATTAAGAACACTTACTTGGAATTAAAATGAATTAAAAGTGCAAGACAAGTATTTAAATGGACATGAAATTAAATGACAAGGTAATTAAAAGATGGAAGACTAATTGTCACACTTAGCCAACAAGAGAAAATGAAATGAAATCCTAATCTATTTATAGGAGAGGATTAGGAGGTGCTTAGGAAGCTTCCTCCCCTTTTTCTTCTTTCCTTAATTGCGTCATTAAGTCCTTGCTCTTCTTAATTCTTTGTTAATCTTTTTAATTCTTTGACTTTAACGACTTTGTCTCGGGATTTCTTTGAACTCGTCTTTTAATTCTTCAATAAATTAGACTTGAGTTCTTTGGCTTTTAGTAAACTGCCGTCTTTTGACTTTTTCTTCGATAAATCTTCAGAATTGGTCTTGGACTTCCGTTCTTTTTGCACTCTTGACTTCTTGACTTTGTCTTTCGTCCTTTTCTTCGATAAAAGCCCGTGAATGCCCGTGTTTTCTCCACTTTTCACCTTTTCGTCCTAAATCACAACAAAAACACAAACCACGCATAATTCCGATATAAATGACATAAAATACACGTTTTGGCTCGGTTATTATTGTAATTAAGTGGTAAAAAGGATGGGTGTTTACACACCTATCAAATCCCCTACACTTGACCATTGCAATGTCCTCATGCAATGCATTAGTTACAAAGCACGATTATACTTTTCATCATAATCAATCCACGTTGGCCTTTATTAAAGAGATAGAAAATTATAAACATTCAAAGTAAAGAAATCAAAAACATACCTTAGGTTTTTGAAAATGTTATGAATGATCATCATCCTCAAGTTTTCACTTTCTCCAAACTAAGCTTAAAAACGAGATCATTGTTATTATAAGTTAGCAAACCAACACGAACTCATGTGGGAAAATTATTCACTTAGACTCCCTTATTCTTAGGTGTATCTCTTATATTTTATTATTGTCTTGAATGATCACGAGGATGCATTTTTGACTTATTTCGATAGTTATTTAGGCTGAAAATAAAGTGGGGCGATTTAATCAAGAGTTAGCTAAAGGACAAAATCTTTTAAAACTGCTTCTCGGGACCTCATAGAGTTCATATCTTGGCATAACTCGCTTCGCGATTTGAGACCTTTCTCAGACCGATATTTGGCAGCGACTTCATACTTCAACTCTTGAGAGACGTTCATGAAATAATGGTCTTCTCTTCATAATATGAATTTCTTCACTTGAAGCTTTGAGAGATTCTTCATATTTGGACCACGACTTCTTCATTTTTCTCCAATCTTTATTTTGGACTTTGATATACAACGATCCGCCCCCTTTTTGGACTTGGATCTATTTATCCTCATACCTTGTTAGGGTCTTTTTGGATAGACTTCTCCATGATCTTTTGGGGAGTATTTGCTTTTTGTCGTGTGTCTCGATCCTTCATATTGATCTTTGATAAATGATTCTTCACATCACTTTGGATCTTTAGCAACAAACTATAACCCTCATGTCTTGTTAGGACCTTTTTAGACTCGCCAATCTTCGCATCCCGCTTCAATAAGTTATGCCTTGGCTATGAACTCTAATCCATACCGAGCAACTTTTAAATGATCTTAGGCTAGAAGCTAAGTAACTTTTCAAATCGTACAACCTTATTTATTGCAGATAAATTTTATTAGCAAGCGATGGGAGAATAGGCTTATAATTAACTCACATAAATTCACGAAAGAATACCAAACTTATAATTGACTCTATCATCTCTCGTCCTCCACAGTTTAAAATCTCAAGTAATGAGACTCGTGGATGCTTAGCCTATTAAATCAAAGTTTTGGGTTTTCGAGTCGCCTATAGGATCTTGCAAACTCTTAGACTTTTTCAATTTTAGAAATCGCATTTTAAAGTTCCCTTGATAAACAACTCTCTAGGATCGATTATAGGAACTTGCGAAAAGTTCTTGTTCTTAACCCATGAGAGTTAAGACTTTCGCGTTTTATAGCTCCCTATATAAAAGCCTAGCAAGACTTGACTTAAGCACGTTAAGGATACTAGCTAGAGTAAACTTAGATAAGTAAACTCGGGTTGAGTCAAAAGATTCACAATGTTTGAAAATTAAAACCACTTTATTAAAAATTTATTCTAGCAAAGAAAGAAAATAACTATACAAAGGTAAAACTAATAGGCCAAAATAGATCAAAAATTTTGAAAAATGTCGAAAAATTAATTTTTCGGTTAAAATGAGGACAAATACAAGGAAAAGACCACTTAACTTCGCTAAAAGTCCCCCTACACTTAATATAAACATTGTCCTTAATGTTTAAGCATGTGGGAGTAAACTCCCCTACACTTAGGACATTGTGCACTTTGTTTAAATCTTGCTAAGGAAAAGACAAATAAAGAGATTCCTATTTTAATATTGGAAAATATAAAATAGTGAATCAAAAAGAGTTTAGGATAGAACCGGGAAGAAGGGAAACACGGAATCACGGTTCGTCAAGAATCATCAAGAGTGGATCATTGAGCGCTCGAATCCCTGATTAGAAGAGAGGAAATAGCAAACACCAACGGGTCTCCCCTACACTTAGGATAAAGAAAGCTAAAAGATAGATACATGGGTTGCCTCCCAAGAAGCGCTTGATTTTTGTTCACCGAGTCGTGAGCCTGACTCGACCTTGATTATCATAGGAAGCAGCATGAAACATATCCACCGGGATCAAAAACATAGTTTTCATCCATCAAATAGCACAAGCTTAAGGCGAACAAGGCAAGCCAAAGAAGAGTAGGCAAGGTTCCCTTAAGCAAAGATGGAGCATGGTGGAAGCAAGGGTGAGGTGGTGCAAGCATATCTTCCAAAGTTCCAAAGATTTTTCCTTTTATTTCATCAAACGGATATTGAGATGGCTGAAGAATATCGATACCGAGATCGAACACCTTTTCCTTTAGGGGAAAATAGCACTCAGGCTCAGCAGAATATGAAGATGATCCGTGAAAAAGATGCACAACCTCGTCCTCAGAAGGTGGACAAAGAGGTGTCAAATCATACGTGCTGCGGATGTTGGTTTCATCCGGTTGCTTCTCCTTTGAAATAATTTTCTTCAAATCCAAAGTAGGATCAAGACGATAATCATCAAAGTCTAAAGGAGGAGCATCACTCTCATGAGGGAAGTAAGTATTGAGAAAAGTAGAGAAGTCTTCCTCAAATGAGTAATCATCCAAAGTAGGATCAAGTGATGGCGGAGGATCTTCATCATGTGAAGAATCACTCGAAAGAGTATCGGCCTCATCAAAATCATCGTAAGTGGGCATATCGGGATACTCGGAAGTAAAGTCATCATAATCATCCGTATCTGAGCTAGAATCATCATCATAAGCATCAAAGATCGGTGGAGAGTCATATATGGGTGAAGGTTCAAAATTGGAGGGAGAATCATCCACATCATCTTGAAAAAGTGGATTATCATTGCAAGACTCGAATAGAGGATTGTTGTAGATGACAAAATCATCGAACACATTAATCATATTCGCTGATTCTCGTCCTCCAAAGGATTTGCTTGTAAGCTTCCCCATTTCAAAAACTTGTGCATCATCCCCGACTCTTAAGATGAGCTCACATTTATCCACATCAATTAAAGCTCTACCAGTTCTTAAAAATGGGCGACCAAGTATTAACGGAATACGAGGATCCATTTCATAATCAACAACGACGAAGTCGACTAGAAAAGTGAATGTGTCAACTTTAAGGAACACATCTTCGGCAATACCAACGGGGTAAGCGAGAGTGCGATTGGAAAGCTCAAGAGTCATTTTGGTGGGTGTAAGGTTGGGCAATGATAACTTTTTCCAAACACTTAAAGGCATCAAATTAATACTTGCCCCGAGATCGGCTAAGGCAGTAAATTTGTCAGTTTGGTTAAAAGTACAAGGTAGCATAAAACGACCGGGATCTCCAAGTTTCTCCGGAAGTTCTTTAAGAAGGACGGCAGAACAATTTTCATTCAATCGAGTATTAACAAACTCGGCCATCTTCTCCTTCTTGTTAAGCAATTCCTTAAACATCTTGACAAATTTTGGCATTTGGGCAAGAGCTTCAACAAGGGTAAAGGTGATTTTCATGCCATCAATCTTTTCCAAAAAGTTAGAGACTTGAATGTCATTCTTAGTCAAAATTCTAGCCTTGTTGAGTCGAGAAGGGTAAGGAATGCTGGGGTTGGGTAGTGAAGGAGTAGGAGGTGAAGGTTGAGATGTTGAAGGGTTCTTCTTCGGTACTTCGTCATGACGAGGCGGAGACGGTAATGGTGTACTAATACTAGGTGTGGGAGTAGTAGGGATAAATGGTGGTGGAGGAGGTGTAGATGATGGGGGCGGAATAGGTGGTCCTACTAAAGTAACTCCACTAGGGGTAGTAATAGCACTCACATTCGCTCGCGGGTTGGTGACGGTGTTTGAAGGTAGAGAACTCGAAGTAGAAGGTGGAGTGGTGGGCAAGAAACTAGCCAGCATATTCTTCAAATCATTCATTTGATTGCTAAAGGAGGATTTAATATTATCTTGAAGCTCGGAGCTAAAGTCATTCCCTTGCTTGGTGATATCCCCTTTCAGATTGATAATTTGGCTCTGCAGATTCTTGATTTGTTCACCTTGGGTTCTCATTATGGCTTCAACATCTTGATTCATGGGTGGGGCTTGTTGAGCGGGTGGGTGATAAGGATTAGAAGCTCTAGGTGGGATTTGGTTGCTTCTAGTGTAATTGTTGTTGGGGTTTTGGCTTTGAGGAGAAAAACCGGGTGAAAGGTAGTTGTTTGACCGGTAACTCAGCAAATTTCGATTCCCTTGAGGTCGGGCTTGGTAATTTTCCGGTGAATAATTATCGTAAGCCGCATACACGTTTTCCGGATTTCCTTGAGTAGAAGGACAATCAGTGTATGGGTGAGGACCGACGCATGTTTCACAAGAAGGTGCTACCGCTTTAACTTGTTGTTGTTGGTTTGAAGCGATGAGCAAGATATTTTTGTTCATTTCGGTCATCATGCGGGTGAATTCGGTCATGTCGGGGTTTGCTGAAGTAGAAGAAACATTGAATCTCGGGTTGTTCCTTGAAGAAGCGGAGGAATCCCAGTTTTTGTGATGAGTAGTCATGTTCTCAATAAGCTCTCTACACTCCTCGGGTCTTCTTTTCATAAATGAGCCACCGGCGGCTGCATTAATTGTATCACGATCTCGAAAAGTCAAACCGTTGTAGAAAGTATCAATTAAGGTCACAGGGAGCATGTTGTGGTTTGGACATCGATCGATCAAAACATTATATCTTTTCCAAGCATCAAAGAGAGATTCATCAGGTTCTTGCATGAAACCGCTGATTTGATTGCGAAGGCTCGTGACCATGGATGGTGGAAAGTAGCGCGACAAAAAGCGTTGAGTCATGTCATCCCAAGTATGAATTGAATTCTTTGGAAGACGATCAAACCATTTCTCGGCGTGGTGTGATAAAGTATGTGGAAAGAGTTGTAGGCGAAGAACATCCATTGTGGCACCGGGCAACTTCATGCTTTGAGTGATTGTAATGAATTTGTCGAGGTGTTTGTTGGCATCATCATCAGGCATTCCTCGAAAAGGATTTGTTTGCACTTGCTGAATCATGTGGTGCTTCAACGAAAACTCCGGAGCCGTGATGTAGATCGGCGCAATCGGTCCTTCCCATCCAAACATGGTAGGTTGACAAAGCTCCTCCATTGTCCGAAGATCGGGCTGTGGAAGAACATTGTTGTTGTTATTATTGAGGTGCGGTGGATTATTGTTGTTGTTAACACCTGCCATAACTAAATCTTCTCGAGTCTCGGGCTCTTGATAATTAGAAGATCTAGTACGCATACACCTACAAAGGCAAAAGAAAACAATACCATACACAAAGAGAATATATATACACAATAAAAATAAAATCTTTTTGGATTTTTGGAATTTTTAATTTTTATGGATTTTTAACAATTTTTAATTTAATTTTTGGATTTTTGAAAAGAATTTTTTTTTTAAACAAGAAAAATAACGCTCACGAATGAACGGATCCCAAAAAGCAACGCGTCTCTCACAGAAAACCGTTAATCTTTACGAAAAGACCCGGCAGCGGCGCCATTTAGTACAAGGTTTCACTCAGTTAAAAAGTTCGTTGTTGTGGTCTAATCGAATTGATCCTGGTTAACTATGCGACTCAGTCGTTCTTTGGTGAAACAAAAGTTGTGTCGTTGTAGTATATTAAAAGTGCAAAAACAATTAAGGTAAATCTAAAATCTAACTTAAAAAAAATGACGGGAATTTAAAGCGAGACTAAAAGTAAATGGCACTTAATTAAATCTAAACTAATTAAAAGTAAAGGGTGCAATATTAAAACTTTGAAAAGTAAATTAATTAAATGACTTAAAATAAAGTGTGACGAAACTTAAATTTGACAACGTAATAAAAATATAAACTTTTAAAAATAAATCAAGTAAAAAGGCGGGAAATCAAAATTTAAAATAAAAACAAAAACAAATAAAAACAGGAAAAACAAAACACTAACTTGAGTCTGATTCACACTACGATCGCAACCAATGAAGTGGTTGGATCGCACCCTGATCGTACCCACGATCGCAGCCTAGATCGCACTTGGTGATCGTAGCCTCCGATCGCACTTGGTGATCGTAGCCTCCGATCGCACTCAATGCGATGGAAACAAAAGGGTGTGATCGTACTAATCGATCGCAACAACGATCGCAGTGATCGATCGCAGTTACAGATCGTAGCCAATGGATCGTGACCAAGTAATCTTACCTTGGATCACACTCTATGATCGTACCCACTATCGCAACAAGTGATCGTGGTGAGGATTAAAGAGTGTGATCGCAGTAGGATCTTAGTCCTTGATCGTAACACTGGATCGCAAGTAGAACCCTTAGGGGTTTATGCGATCGCACTTGTTGGATCGTAACAAACAGAAACCTTAAAGATCGGAACAATGGAAACCAGTAAACCAATAAGCTAAACAAAATAAGCTAACTTCGACAATAAGCACAAATCTAAACTTTACCAAAACAATAATAAGATGAATACAATAAGCAAAAATTTAAAGACTTTTGCAAAACACGAATTAAATAAACAAAGTAAACAAACTTTTGGAAAGAAGAACTTTTTAAAAAACTAAGAGAAACAAATAAGCTATGTATGAAACAAGCCAATAAGATTGTCAAACTTATAGCTTATCTCATACAAAAACTTAGATGAAAGTAAAAAGGTGAACTTTTTAATCAAATAAGCAAAGAGATTAAGCTATTTCTTGCTTAATCCGAATTTTAGAACAACCAAAAACAAGAGAAAGGTAGAAAGAGAATGATAAAAGTAAACTTGATCAAATGTAAATAAAGATTAAAGCAACAAAATTAAGAACACTTACTTGGAATTAAAATGAATTAAAAGTGCAAGACAAGTATTTAAATGGACATGAAATTATATGACAAGGTAATTAAAAGGTGGAAGACTAATTGTCACACTTAGCCAACAAGAGAAAATGAAATGAAATCCTAATCTATTTATAGGAGAGGATTAGGAGGTGCTTAGGAAGCTTCCTCCCCTCTTTCTTCTTTCCTTAATTGCGTCGTTAAGTCCTTGCTCTTCTTAATTCTTTGTTAATCTTCTTAATTCTTTGACTTTAACGACTTTGTCTCGGGATTTCTTTGAACTCGTCTTGTAATTCTTCAATAAATTAGACTTGAGTTCTTTGGCTTTTAGTAAACTTCCGTCTTTTGACTTTTTCTTCGATAAATCTTCAGAATTGGTCTTGGACTTCCGTTCTTTTTGCACTCTTGACTTCTTGACTTTGTCTTTCGTCTTTTTCTTTGATAAAAGCCCGTGAATGCCCCTGTTTTCTCCACTTTTCACCTTTTCGTCCTAAATCACAAAAAAACACAAATCACGCATAATTCCGACATAAATGAAATAAAATACACGTTTTGGCTCGATTATTATTGTAATTAAGTGGTAAAAAGGATGGGTGTTTACACACCTATCAAAAAGTTCTGCTTAGGTTTCGAATAAGTCGCAACTTGTTTGCCCTTATCACCCTTGCCTTTGCCTTTCTTCTTATTCGCTTGCGTTTTTGGCTTACTTACTCTACCCTTTTGTATGGTTAGTACAGGAGGAGTAGAAGTTGATGCCTTGTCCTTTAACCCCTTTTCGTATTCAATGAGCATTGCATGCAAATCATTAATTGTCTTCCCCGTGTAGTGCATATTATAGTTTCGAACAAAATCATTGAAGTCCTTGTTAATATGTTTAATATGTTTATGTTTGGCAGTTTATTGAAAATATTGATTGAGTGTGTGTTTGGTTTGGTTTTTATATTAGAAAAACTTAGTGAAAAATCAATTTTCACTAACTTTCGACATAGATTATCATTAGTTAATATAGTTACTAAGATAAATGCCTTATATGATTACATAGTCCTTTGTAAGTACTTCATAAAAAGCCGTTAATAAGCTTCTTCCAAATAACCCCTAAACTAGATAGCTTTGCACTTATTTTCTGCCAAATAGACCTTAATAGGATTATCCAAGCAACACCTAGACGATACATATTTACACTTGCTTGCTGCTAAAATACGATGCAGTGGCTATAAAACTATGATGCAGTAAGATTATCACTTTGTTAGTTTTTTATTACTTTTTCTATGACATTTCTTGTTGTGTACTCACTAACTTTGGAAATAGATTACATAGTACTTTGTTAGTAATTTATAACAAACCATTAATAAGCTTGTTCCAAACATCCCCTAAACTAGATAGGTTTGCCCTTATTTTCTGCCAAAATAGCCCGTAATAAGCCGTATTAAGTGTATAATTAAGGTGTGTTCAAATAGCCCTCAATAGGATTGTCCAAGAAACACCTAGACAAGATAGATTTGCACTTACTTGCTGCTAAAATTGCTTGTAATAAGCATTTCCAAACAGCCCATAGACTATATATTTGTGCATTGTTATTATGATGCAGTGGTTATAAAACAATGATGCAGTAAGATTATCAGTTTGTTAATTTGTTATTACTTTTTTATGAGATTTCTTGTAGTGTACTTTTTCTATGAGATTTCTTGCAATGGTTGTAAGAGTATGATGTGATAAGAGAATAAGGTTCATGTATGTTATGCGTCGTTTAGTTATTCTCTATCTAATAGTGTTTTGTTAACTTCAGTTCTAATGTGCTTGATATAACATAGTGATGCAGTTGATTTTAAAAGATTGATGCATTAATAATAGGTCATAAGATTTTGTTAGGGTACGTGTAGTATAATAGTAGGTGTATAATGTCTACATGTGGTTGTATACCATCATGGCGTGCTACTCGTGTTGTATTAATTAGGATCACCTGGTTAACAAATACGTCTCATATACGAGAAGCATCATTTTACGTGGGATCAAATTTTGTTGGCTTGTATGCGCTTGTAGGATTCATTTACCCCAAGAAGAATGTGACATGATTGCACAATTTTCTCTTCATAATTATAGTTACATCTTTTGAACAATAAGTTCTAAGATATAGTGATGTAGTTTATTTAAAACCTTGATGTAATCGTTACATCTTTTTATGTGCTTGATCTAATATTGTGATTTATTTAAAACCTTGATGCAACAGTTGTATAAGATTCAATTGTTTATGAGTAGTTTAGTTTTATACATCTCACAATTACTTGTTAAGTTTTATTTTGATGTGCTTGATATAACATGATGATGCATCTTTTTTATTTAAGTAATACCTGATGGAGTATGAAAATAAGGTTTCATTATGTTATGCATACTTTAGTTGTTATGTGTCTCATATTGTTAAGACAGTGATGCAGTTGGTTTAAAACATTGATGCACTAACAATGCATGGTTTAGTCTATTATTATATTTAGGTTATTGTCAGTTAAGATATTCTTGGATTATATTCAAGGTTGTGTGCGGCTAGCACAACTGTGTTTGAATTATACTATAACTTTTTGGACTGCCTTGTGTTGGTCACAGTTGGATTTCTATGTGAATTGGTGAATTAGTTTTCTTGGTTTTCTTGTCACGCTTTCTTTGTGATACTTTGTGAATGAGTGTTTGGACTTGGTTGCTTCATGTTGGTATGATCAGCGAAGTCTTTGTTGGGATCATGTCGTTTTATTAATACTAATTTGAAGAATGGGGAAGCCGTGTAGATGGACGTGTAGCATTTATCTAAGATGCTCAATTCTTGGATCTAATACTATTATTTTACTTATTTTTATGTCATGTATTTTGTAATAAAGGCATATAGATCAATTTCTTTTTTCGTCATGTTTCCAAAACATGTATCGGGCATGTCATTACTTTTGAGCTCAAATGGTTTTACATGTAAGGCTTTGTCTTTTACTCTTTAGTTTTTTAAATATATTTTGTTATGGTATCATTTCTTTTTATAACAATGATGCAACAAATTTATAACAATGATGCAGTTTTTTCTTTATAAATTTGATGCAGTGACTTTGCGTATTTCAAATACAGTACATTTTTTACATTAGATGTAGTGAATTTACATAAATCTGATGCAATTAATTTTAATATTATGATGCGAAAGTTTAACATCATTGTGATCTAGTAACATCCATGCAAAAAATTTACAACAATTATGAAGTATATTTTATTAATTTGATGCAACGACTTTACATAATTCTCACAATTACATTCCTACAATACTTAGATATAGGTTTTTGTAAATAAAATCATTAATTTTATCAAAAGAGAAAAACAAAACACGTCAATACTTTCGCATTCCCTAGAGTGTTCACATATGTTGTACTAAATTTACAATCAAGTATCTCATGCTCGAAGCCACTTTCTCGATATGCATTTTATTCGGGTTGCCAATCCCAGTAGAGGTTCCCTTTTGCGGGGTCTGATATGAAATTATATGCGCTTGAATCTGGTGTGTTTGAGGTTGTGGGAAGTTGTCTAGTCATACTTAGTTGCCATGTTTCTTGGTTACCATAGTCACATATTATTATGTGCACCAAGCTGCATGGAAATAATGTGTAGTTACGTACTCTTTTTGGTCTCTCATAAGCATGAACCTGCAACATTTTCCAGAATACATAGTCAGTCAAACACTACACCCTTAAAATTTTGTTTTCCATTAAAATTTGTTTTTTTAACTAGTCTAACCTCGTAAGCCAAGTAACTGTTGCATCACTTTAATACAAAAACTGCATCACACAAGCATACACACACACTTTTCGATAAATAATACTCGTTGTTTTTTAACTAATCAAGCTTCATAAGCCACAATAAGCAACTACTGCATCATTTCAATACATCAACTACATCACAAAAGCATACACGTCACTTTTCGAAAAAATAAACACATTTCTTTTTTACTAATCTAAACTCATGAGCCACAACCATCTCTTTAATATAGAAACTACATCACACAAGCATACACACACACTTTTATATTCAAAGAAAACACATTGCTTTTTAACTAATCTAAACTAATTAGCCACAACAAGTACCTACTACGTCACTTTAACACAAGCATACACATACACTTTTCGATAAATAAAATACATTGTTTTCATAACTCATCTAACCTCATAAGCCACATCAAGTAACTGCTGCATCACTTTAATACAAAAACTGCATCACACAAGAATACATACACACATTTTTACAAATAATACACATTGCTTTTTAACTAATCTAAATTAATAAGCCACAACAAGTACCTACGACATTGCTTTAATACAGAAACTGCATCACATAAACATACGCACACACTTTTCGATAAATAAAATACATTGTTTTTTAACTAGTCTAACCTTATAAGCCACATCAAGTAATTGTTGCATCACTTTAATACAGAAACTGTGTCACACAAGCATACATACATACTTTTAAATAAATAATACTCATTGTTTTTAACTAATCAAACTTCATAAGACACAATAAGTAACTATTGCGTCACTTTAATACAACAACTACATCACAGAAGCATACACGCACACTTTTCGACAAATAGAACGCATTTCTTTTTTTATTAATCTAACCTCATAAGCCACAACAAGTATTACTGCATCGCTTAATACAGAAACTACACCACACAAGAATACACACATACACTCTTTTACAAATAAAACACATTGCTTTTTAATCAACCAACATTTTAAAGGAAACAAGTTTCAGATCGCCTAAGTCGGCAGAAATAAATTGAAGTCTATGAGGCTCTGAAAACAAGGTTGTATTTGTATTTTACTTGTCGAATAGTTCTTGTGTGTGCATTTATATGACACAAATAACCACCTAGTTGTTGTAATCTATCCAACATTATATGCCACAAATCCAAACTTATTGCATCAATGCTTTAATCCATTGTATCTTCAAGACAAATACATTACTGAAAGTAACTATGACCTAATAGAACCTTAAAGGTTACGGATGAACATATATCGCATCATTGCTTAATGTCAACTGCTTTAAGCATACAAATGCACACAAGAAATTTTTGAACTAAAACACGCTATGTGTGACCTGACTGAACCTTATATGACACAAATAACCAGCTACTGCCTCACTACTTTACACGAGCTGCATCACGCAAACATTTTCTCTCAAAACATAACAAAAAAATAATAGCTTTTCTAGATATATTTTTCATAAACAAACACTTACTACATCAGCATTTTCAAACAGCTGCAGCAAAACCTACAACCCCACATATTAATACACATATAAGCCATTTCCACTAAAAACATGACCAAAGAAACTGAAGATTAACAGTAGACGCACTAGATTTTAAATTAGTGCATCAAAGTTCTAAAATCTCCTATACACATTTTATCAAACACTTTATATGCAACTTTCTTAAACAGTATTTGTATCTATTATTTTCTAGAAAATGATTCCAGAAGAAGATGAAACGCATAATATTACATATACTAACAATCAACAAAATATATCAAGTTAATACAATTAAATATTGGAATTAAAATATTACAATTTGACAAAAGAAAATTAGATCTTACAGTTGTTGTTTGCTATGATGAACTATTCATTAATGATGTAAAGTAATTAATCAATGCTCCTAGTGATTTGTAAGTCAATCATAATCTCATATTAGTTAAAATCATTGAATGATGTGAAGCTACGAATGTAATGGTGGTAGAAAAGGTGACGAATAACGGTAATAACGGTGGTGAGAGCGAGGGTTATCAATCAAAGAAGATGACGAAGGTGAGAGCTAGGGTTATCGATCGGAGAAGATGACAAAGGTGAGAGGCGAGGTCGGTGGTTGGAACAATGAATGAAAAATAAACATAATTGGGAAAAAAATAAAGTTTATATACCCCTGGTGGTGAAATTACAAAGATAACCCTACTGTTATAATTGAGAGGTTCGGTGGAGAGGGACACGTGGCATGCTGACATTGTTTCCTAGCCTTTTTATTTTAAGGGCCTTTCTATTGTATCCCCACCCTATAAATATATATATATATATATATATATATATATATATATATATATATATATATATATATATATATATATATATATATATATATATATATATATATATATATATATATATATATATATATATATATATATATACATATATAGATATATATATACATATATATATATATATATATATATATATATATGTATATATATATATATATATATATATATATATATATATATATATATATATATATATATATATATATATATATATATATATATATATATATATATATATATATATATATATATATATATATATATATATATATATATATATATATATACATATATATATATATATATATATATATATATATATATATATATATATATATATATATATATATATATATATATATATATATATATATATATATATATATATATATATATATATATATATATATATATATATATATATATATATATATATATATATATATATATATATATATATATATATATATACATATATATATATATATATATATATATGTATGTATATATATATATATATACATATATATATATATATATATATATATATATATATATATATATATATATACATATATATGCATATATATAGGTATATATATATATACATATATATGTATATATATATATATATATATATATATATATATATATATATATATACATATATATGCATATATATATATATATATATATATATATATATATATATATATATATATATATATATATATATATATATATATATATATATATATCTATATATATATATATATATGTATATATATATATATATATATATATATATATATATATATATATATATATATATATATATATATATATATATATATATACATATATATATATATACATATATATATATATATATATATGTATATATATACATACATATATATATATATATATATATATATATATATATATATATATATATATATATATAGAGATACATATATATATATATATATATATATATATATATATATATATATATATAGATATATATATATATATATATATATATATATATATATATATATATATATATATATATATATATATATATATATATATATATATATATATATATATATATATATATATATATATATATATATATATATATATATATATTATATAGGTATAATTATGACTTGATACCACAGTTTTTAATCCAGTCATATCCCAGTCACATCTTTCAACCAATAGGATTTGAGTATTTGCTAAAAAAACTCATTACTTGCCTTATATATGGGTTTTTTGGCTGTTTTGGGCGGGCCGCAATTTTATAAACGCGTTTTTTTTAAAATAGCGTTTTCATACCGCGACTATATATATTGGTATTTTATTTTTTTTTCCATTTTTTTCACACACAAACGGGGTGAAAAAAACACACACACCATCTATCTTTTTCTTTTCAACGATCCACTTTTTTTTCCATCGACTTTTAATTGTATTACTTTTAAACCCTAATCCATTTTTAATCCATTTTTCTGTAATTAATCAATTGTATTACTTTTAAACCATATTTTATTTTTTATCAGTTTTTCTGTAATTAATCGTTTTTTTAAGGGGTTGATTCAGTTTGAATCGTATTTTTTTTAAACCCTAAATTTCTGTAATTAATCGTTTTTTTATAAGGGGTTGATTCATTTTGAAGCGTATTTTTTTTAAACCCTAATTCAAAAAAAATCTTTGATCATTGTTGTTTGATTCTGATTAATCCATTTTTACCTAATTAATTAGATTTAAATCAATTTTTTAATATCGATCTGTTGCTGGTACTGCTACAAAGATTTCGGTGGTCCCTGTTTTTTGAGAAAGTGAATGTTATATTATAACAAACACATGTGATTGGTATTCTGCAACATACACGTTGCTTGGACTGATGAAGCTCGGTTTGTCTGCAACATGACAAAAAGAGGTATACGTTTTTCTAATATGTTCTTATCAAATTTCAATGTTTGACTGCTTATTATAATTTTGGTTTTAGTTTCCAAAGGAAGTAATGCTAATTTATTAGCTGCATTGAGTATTACAGGTAGAACACCCGTTTGCAATTGAACCAAATACCCCGATACAACTTGATAGTGATATCAGTGGTTTAGAAACGTATTTGACCCGTTTTAGATTAAACACATCCCAAATAAACTTGTTTACATAATGTATTTAGATGATTATGGTGTCTTGGAATATAATGAATCAGTTCTTTGGAGTTGATTTGTATTTTTATACTTCATAGTTTATTTAAGGTTGTGTAATAGGTGGGGAGATGAGTGTGTTGGGAGGTTTGTGTAGGTGGTGTATGTATATTGAATAAATACAGACTGGGAAAAAGATGAATAATCGTGTCTGAGTATTGCACCAGGCCTAACGTAAATTAGACTAAAACTAATATGGGCATAAAGTGTTATTGTTATAATAAGACTGATAAACGTAAGTTATAATGTTTCTCAAACCTTTTGTGGTGACAGTGACAGAATTGGATGCACAAACGAAAATTGAAACAAAGCTGCAAACGCAAAGTAGGGATTTTAAACTTGAACTCACCGCGTGCTCATTTATTTTTATAATTTTGGAGGGCGGTTAAAGGCTTCTGATATCTTGAAATTGCTTTCGAAGTGAGCTTATATATACATATGTTTGGCTCAACCTGCAGCAATGCAACTGACTCAAGCATGAATGCGGAAATGATAAAATGGGAATTGCTTTGAGAGCTTCAACCACTGATCAAGCCTTCCCATAGTGTGTTTTCGGTCGTTGGGACCTGATTAGATCTGACCCATTTATGGCTACATCTCAGGCTGCCATACTTGTGATTCAGATCAACAATAGGAAAGGTTTTAAGATCAGATGACACCGATATCTAAGTTTGAGGACAAGCTATAAGCAAGTGGAACATGTTCAGGTACAAGTCATCTATCTGTGATTAACTTCAGCCAATAGTGACAAACAATGGCAGGTGTGGTACAAAAAATGCAAGTTGGCCATCAGTTCGTAACCACCTGGAATGTATTTGAACAGGTATTCTGCTATATACATTTTAAGTTGCACATTGTATTTAAGGTAAATTATTGGGTTACTCAATTAATTACGCATTGGTATTACACAAGGTATACCACGCAACAGACGAGGCATGTGCGATAGGTGTTTAAGATATACTGTTTTGATGGTTGTATGTGCAAATGAATTTGGCTAACAAAACCGGTGTAGATCTCATTGATCAATCGTTGGAATACAAATTCCAATAGGTAAAATTACTTACTATAATATCAACATGTAAATATCAACATCAAAGAAGCATTTTCAAGACAACATCAGGTAAGATTAAGAGGTTCGATTGTATAAAGCAGTACTTATGGCAAGCTGCAAGTACTTCAAGTAAAAATGCTCAAAGCCGCATTTAAGATGAAACTGAATTGGTAGCAAGTTGCAAGGGTTCATTATCTCTTCTTTGTACAAATAACAGAATAATATGCAAGGAACAATAGTGTTTGTTAACCAATAAAAGAAGGAAACATAAATACAGAAAAGAAAAGAACTGATATGCAGGTTCTCTTTGGTAATTGTGAGGTGTATCTAACATGGCCAAAAGAACGACTTCTAGCTGCCCGGCCTACATTTTCTGTATCAGCGTTCTTAAGGTGTATCTAACAAGGCCAAAAGAACGACTTCTAGCTGCCCTTCTGTATCAGCTTTCTTAATGTGTAAAATGCAATTTGTTGATTGCAACAAGCAATGCTTCTACAGAGTTGGATCTTAAAGATCTTCAACTTGTGATATATATATGATCTAAAGACCATAGCTGATGCATTTAATTCCGTAATAGACAAGATGTTTGACCTACCCTCTTATTATGACTATGACGGTGAAACTTTTTCCAATACCTTCCAGCTTCAATATGATCGTGACACAGGGCTGTGCACAAGTAAAAAGTGACTTATGGCTCTGATTAGAGCATCTTAAAGTAATTGTTTTCTTACCGTAAGGAAACAACTTTGGTGTAGCCAAAGCCTTACAAGGTGGACACGCACCATGGTGGCATTGAACAACACAACGATGACGACAATGATCACCCTCATCTTCATCATAAGAAGCAGCAGCAGCAAGGTCTTTATCAAGTGCCTTTCCACAAGGTTCGCTGCAAGAATGAGGTGTAAGATATGTATCCGGTGGTGGATCCTGCCTTTTTCCACAGAAACAAACATATCTGATATCTTTAAATGATGTAAGTTGAACCGACTAACACCTTGGGCATCACCAATTAAACCCCAGATTTTTCTCAGCCGACAAGCTATAGAATTAGGTGCTATAGCCCATTTCTTATGCAAATCTAAGATCGAATAACAGCTACCGCAAGTCCATACAGGGGCCGATTGTACTGTTTTCTGCTTTGCTGTTTTGCTCAGAAACAACTTTGGTGGAGCCAAAGCCTTACAAGGTGGATACGCACCATGGTGGCGTTGAACAACACAACGATGACAACAATGATCACCCTCATCTTCATCATAAGAAGCAGCAGCAGCAAGGTCTTTGTCAAGTGCCTTTCCACAAGGTTCGCTGCAAGAATGAGGTGTAAGATATGTATCCGGTGGTGGATCCTGCCTTTTTCCACAGAAACAAACATAACGGATATCTTTAAATGCTGTAAGTTGAACCGACTAACACCCTGGGCATCACCAATTAAACCCCAGATTTTTCTCAGCAGACAAGTCTATAGAATTAGGTGCTATAGCCCATTTCTTATGCAAATCTAAGATCGAATAACAGCTACCGCAAGTCCATACAGGGGCCGATTGTACTGTTTTCTGCTTTGGTGTTTTGCTGATGGCGGTTTAGTACATTTCTCCTTTTTCTATGAATATGTAACCGAATTGTTGCCAACATTACCAGCTGTTCACAACCATCACAGTGGATGAAGCTGCACCAGGGCTCAAGGCAATACTCTGCTTCAAAGTTCTTGATCAAAGCTCTAGCATGGTATGTACTATGTTGTCCTTATTATAAGGTGATTACTAATTCTTTGTTCTGTATTTACATCTTCTTTGCTTAAGATCACTAAAGGGCCGAATTTTGGAGAACTAAGACGGCGTTTATTAGTTGTTGCAGTCACTTACAGGTACATGATACATGGATGGATTTTATGTTTAGAATCAAAGGATCGACTATGTGATGTTCTATGAAAATGTTACTCAAATACTGATCAAGAGAAGCAGCAAGATGTGATCCTGACACCATCAAATAATATGAGCTCTTGGTTCGTATCATTAGAATGAATGTCTACTTTTATCATTCTGGATTAGCTACGTCGAATTCTGCTTCGTTGTTCCCTTACTTGGCAAAAAGGTCAAACGAATATTTAGATAAGCTTTTGATCGAGATTTTACATAAATGTTTTCTTTTTGTTGGTGGGGATGACTGAATTTCTTTTATCTTTACAGGTATATGGTTCCTGAATATTTTTGACATGGGAAGGTATCTGATCAATCCGAAAATGTGGCATGGAATTGGCTTTATGATGTTAATTAGAACATTAAAGACGGTCTACTCAGCAAAAGGGAACCGCACCAAGAAGGCTGATCACATCACAGATCTTCCTGAGTGATTAATGCATACAATTCTTTTTTCTGGAGGTTAATCCTGAAAGGTTCTTGAGAGGACTGCAGATCTGATGGGAAATGTTCTTCAGAATATTTAGGCGACATACCTCTGAACGTGAACATGGAGAATCAAAGTAGTCTGCATCTAAACTCCAAGATGGTATTATTACGTGATTACTAATTCTTTGTTCTGTATTTACATCTACTTTGCTTAAGATCACTAAAGGGCCGGATTTTGGAGAGCTATGACGGCATTTATTAATTTTTGCAGTGACTTACAAGTACATGATACATGGATGGATTTTATGTTTAGAATCAAAGGATCGACTATGTGATGTTTTATGAAAATGTTACTCAAATACTGATCAAGATAAGCAACAAGATGTGATCCTGGCACCATCGAATAATATCAGCTCTTGGTTCGTATCATTAGAACGAATGTCTACTTTTATGATTTTGGATTAGCCACGTCGAATTCTGCTCCGTTGTTCCCTTACTTGGCAAAAAGGTCAAACGAATATTTAGATAAGCTTTTGATCGATATTTTACATAAACGTTTTGTTTTTGTTGGTGCGGTTGACTGAATTTTTTTTTCTTTACAGGTATATGGCTCCTGAATATTTTTGACATGGGAAGGTATCTGATCAATCTGAAAATGTGGCATGGAATTGGTTTTATGATGTTAATTAGAACATTAAAGACGGTTTACTCAGCAAAAGGGAATTGCACCAAGAAGGGTGATCACATCACAGATATTCCTGAGAGATTAATGCATACAATTCTTTTTTATGGAGATTACTTCTGAAAGGTTCTTGAGAGGACTACATATCTCATGGGAAATGTTCTTCACAAAATATATTTCTATTTGTGGTATCATATTTTTATTCAGTTATATATTTTTTTAGTAATTTGACCACACTATGTGTTTGGTTCCATACTGGTGAAATCAAGGGCGTGTTAATAACGTTAACATAAAAATACCATTGCTACGGCTGATCCTGTATTTTGGGAGACACTCATAAAGCAGATGATATTAGTAGTGATTTTCTTTAATATTCTGATATACTTTGAACTTATTTATAAAAGTAGCAGGCTGAGGACTGGTGATTTTTCTATTTGTGTGTGACATTCTAATATTTTTCTATTTGTGTGTGACATTCTAATATTTCTTTGGATCTTAAAAAGATGAGGTCATCAAGATCAACGACTACCAAAAACCCCGTTTTGTAAACCGTTTTGTAGCTTCTATGTTCAACACCGTTGCAAATAAGAAGGTTGCCATCCTTCGGTTTGCCATTAAGAAAGATCCAGTTTTTTTTAAAAGATATACATAATTTGATAATACTTTCATAATTAGTGCTTATCCAAATGAATCAGTTCAGCAAATATATTTGAATAAATCAGCCCACTAATTTATTTTTTTAAAAGATATACATAATTTATTGAACCTTCGTTTGCATGTGGATCTGCCCTGTAATACCTTTCTATTTTACTGAAACTTTATAATACTATTTTTTTAAAAAAGATATACATAATTTCATAACGATATACACAATAATATATGCTATATTTTATATGTGAAAAGATATATAATAAAATTTTAAACAATATTCTTTGTATGTGAAACGATATATACTGAAATTTTAATCAATATGAATATTCTTTGTGTGTGAAACGATATATACTGAAAATTTAAACTATATGTTTACTTATCTCTCATACATAATGTGTATAAATACACTCCCTGGAAAATAAATCTTCATTCATTTTTCATTGTAAGTCGTGTTTTTTATATTGATTGATTATATAACAATGAACAGATATCCTACTTGCAAAAGCAACATGAGATACCAAAAAGAATACATTCCGAAAGATGCTACTCCTTCAACAACGACCGGCTCAAGGAAGAAATCAACAACATCAGGGTCAAAACTTCACGAGGCTGCAACTGTTGATGAAAGTCATGATGAATTTAATGACAAACTACATCATGAATCAACGCCACGTGAATCTACAGCAGGTATTTTAATTATTCTGCAAATTATAAAAAAAGAATTGTTAAAACACTTGAAATCACTTACGGAACCATTGATAAGTTAATAGGAACATATATAATGATGGAATCAGTTGTATTATATGATCACATGGGTCATTGAGATTTTATGATCACATGGGTCATTGAGCTAACTGATGTATGTAATTCTTTGTTTGTTAAATCATTATAAAGGTAAATAAAACAGAATTTCTTGAAGTATGCATCTAAAACAAGATCGCCAAACACACCCAATGGAAGAAATTACTGTTCTTTTGATATTTTTATGATGTTTTTTAGTTTGAAACATATATGAATATATGAATTGTTGTTGCTCATTAAGAATGATGTTATCAGTGATGTAAAAAAGGATTATTTTTTACGATAACTTACCTTAACTGATTGGATCATTTTTATAAATATCTAGGAAAAAAACCTTGATGAATTAGAAGCATACAACAAATAGCCACGACACAGTAATAATGTTGTGGTACTTTTTTTGCAAACAAAATACTTGGAGGCTATATTCCACACAAAAAAGTATGCAAATAACATGTGAAAAAAGAACCTTACTGGGAAACTACATAATCTAAATGGTTCAGATTTGTTCATATATAGTTGTGCCATTTATAGTTGTGCCATATATAGTTGTGCCATTTGTTCATTTATAGTTGTACTCATGGTGATTGGTTCATATATAATTGTGCCATTTATTATCAAAAATCTTTGAATTTTTTTTTGAATTGATATATTGTACGCATATATATGTTTTTCTAATTATTTTATATACAGGAACATCAAATATCATAAAAGGACCAAAATCAAGTGGTGGAAATATTGAAATACTAGAGGATGTTGGAACCATTACTTCTCAAGGTAATGTACTTTGAATATTATTATTTTTTTGATAGCCCGTTTTTTAAAGGAATTTTTTTAATATTTTAGGCTTTGCATCATCTGACTTGAAAAATAGTACTTCATTTGTTGGAACTGGATATTGTAATGTTAATGATAATCGAAAACGTAAGAGTTTTGGAGGTACCGGAACCAAATTAAGTTTCCCAAATGATGACGGTGTGCGATCTATGAATTCTCCTGGGGGTATTGATTTTTTTTCATCCCTCCAACTTTTTAGTTTATTTTTTTAATTATTTTATAATTATTAATTGGTATAACAGGTTTTAATAACAAAAATATCCATGTTAATGGAGGTTCAAGATTTGTTAAACGTACTAAGGGATCAAAGGGCTTCAACGAAGAAAATTTCATAGGCAATTTAGGTATTTTTTAATTTTAAACATTAGTTTAAGTATTCATTATGTGTATAAGTTATTAATGTATTTTTAAAATTGTACTCTTTAATAGGTAATGATAAGGAAAAAGTTATCACACCCATTACCAAAGTTGATCCAATGTTGGATAACGTTTGTATTCAAGGTCGTTGTATATCTATATGGCAATCACACAGATTGAATGCTGAACATGATCCTTATAGTCTGGATCTTGTGTTGCAAGATATACATGTATGTTTTTAACATGGTTACTTAATATTTTTTTGTTTTTTTAACCTAATTTAGAAAGTGTTATATTTTGTTTATTGATTTGCAGAATTCAAGGATTCAAGTTTCTATCAAAAAGGAATTTATGTTTAGTTTTGAGCCTTTGTTTGAAGAAGGTCAATGTTATTTGTTATCTAATTTTGGTATCGCTGAGAATAGTGGAAAGCTACCACTGCTACCCCATAGTTTCAAAATAAGTTTGTATAGGTATTCTACTGTTACCCATATTGAACAAATTAATGATAACCTGAATGGTTTTATTTTTGAACCATTCTCTCAATTGTTGGACACTGATCAATATGAATACCCTGAAAATGATGTTTTTGGTATGTTTTATTTTGTTTTTTTAATTTTAATATTATTTTAATTATTTTATTGAATTGAATATAACATATGCTTTGTTTATGATCAGATGGTATTGGTTCCGTTGTTGGAATTGGTGATGTAATCCCTGTGAAGTCTGCTTCTGGGAAGAAAGTGCGACGAACTATTGTTTTAGAGGATGTTGAGTAAGTTAAAACTTTCATATATCACCCTTAAATAACTTAATTTATGGTATCAAATTTTAATTCTGTATTTTACAGAGGAGAACGCTTGGACTTAATATTCTGGGATTCTTGGGCTAGATTGTGGGATCAATTTGCAACCAAGCGTGAATCAATAAAGCATCTGGTTATCATAGTTCAGCTAGGAAAAGTTAAATATTGGGATGGTATACATATTATTCATTTTTTAATTATTATACATACATTATTTTATTGAATTTTAATATAATTTATATTTAATTACACAGGAGTGCCGGTTATCCATAATGCTTTGTTTGGTACTCAAATATATTCCAATCCAAAGATGCCTGAAATTGTCACTTTTAAGAAGAGGTATTTTAATTTGTTTTTTTTAATAAATATTTTTTTTATTTCATATAATTAATTACAGACTTTTAATTAATTATAGGGTAGAAGAACGTGAAGGATTTGATAGTAACAAAATAAAGATTGAATTGGTTACACCTGAAGCGAAAGTTGTTACTATCGGTGAATTTTTCCATGGTTGTGTTAAGAAAACGATTGGATGTATTCGTGAATGTGAACTGGTTTGTTCCTACCTCTTTATTATTATTACATTCAATTTTTTTTTTGTTTTTTTATAACTTTTTGAAACAAGACACCCATCGTATTGTTTATGGATCAATCCATAAAATACACAAGGAACATGGCTGGGCTTATACGGCTTGCAAAGTATGTAATAAGCGTGTTGATATCGTTCATCGGCAATACAGGGCTCCTATTTATGTTTGTGAAGATCATGGAAATGTTCAAGGCATATCTAGGTAAGTTTTTAAACAATAAAATATTTTTTATTTTATTTTTTATAGTGTTATTTATTTGTTATGCTTAAATACAGGTTTAAAGTTATTCTAAGAGTGGTTGACGAATCTAGATCTGCCCCTTTGTTGTTTTTCAACAACAATTTTGTTAAGCTTTCTGGGCATACGTCTTGGGAATTAATGGAGGAACATGGAATTGACACAAATGACTATTGTCCACAAGAGTTAGATGAAATTGTTGGAAAAAAATGTATGTTTAAGATATTTTTTCTGAATACAATGCTATAAAGAATAACCACACACATCGTTGTGACTCCTTTTCAGAAGATGATGAACTAATAAACCACTTCAAAAAAACATTCTTACAAGAAGAATCTGACAATGAGATGAATCATTATTCTATTATTTTCCATACATTATTTTATTTTAAAATTAAATACTTAATTTGATAATTACAAACAGGGAGAAGATGATATGGTGTTTGTTGGAAGTATGGAGGAACCAAATGAAGAGTACACTACACAAGGAAATGAAAGTGAAGTGCAAAATAAGAGTACATTGACTCCATCAAACATTGAAAAAGAAGATGACACAACAAGTGAGAAGCAACAGTCAAATGCAAAGAATGCCAATACAAATGAGTAATTTGTTTTGGGTTATTGAAAACTTTTTTAGTTTTTATTGTTTTGAATAATCAACACTCTTTCGGGTGTTTGTTTTTAGGATACTTTATGAGATCATTTTCAATAACTAACACTATTTGTGGTGTGTTAGGATTCATTATTAAGTTTTATTTTGTTTTCTTTATAAACCCTGGTATACATTATTTGTTCTTTATATTTTTTTTGAATTTGTTTATATTATTTTGGTAAGCACTGTTTACTGAGGATGCATATCTTTTTCCCAGGAATACATACGTGGGAAAGGTTGTCCATGTCTGATAAGTAAGTCCCGTCAATACTTAACCTTCTAACGGAACATACATTTGGAGAGTTGAAACATGGAATTGTATTGTGTTTGTTGAAATACCTTAAGTTTATATTTATTTGATAAATTAAATTGTATTATTTAAATAAGAACAGAAATTGGACAAAGAGATATAACAAACCCAATCCAACCCATATTACTGAAAGTTAGCAATTCTGACCCAAACCCAATAGTCAACTATTTGGACAACTAAAAAAAAGCATAGTTCTTTGAGTTATGGGACCTATCTTAATAATATTCTACGGTTGATAATCATGTTAATTATGGAACATAAATCTTATGGGTGTCATACAGGAAGCCACAACAACATGCAGCGCTCCAAATGTTTCTGGTGCATATACCAAATACCGCTCAAGCTGGTGGTCTCTATAAGTGCTCCAGCAAAGGTTTGGTAATTGGTACTATGAAACTAAGAAATAAGCTATAAAAATAGCATACATTTATGAATCTTTAAACTAATTACCTATTTTTAAAAATGTAGATGCCGCCAAAGTATCAGTGAAGTCAGGAGCGGTCCTCAGGCGCTATACCATATACATATGTCAGACCTGATAGCTTCCCGTCATAAATTTACATATCCGAGATTCCTCCCCTACAGAAATGTACATATAGTTAAATTTTAAAACACAACGAAACACTAAAAGTCCATGATCCTAAAACTCCATCTATTTTCCTAGGGAGCATAACCTATGCATTTACACAAGGTCAGCTATGCTATATCTTTTGTTATACATGTAGTTTTGAAATACATTTGCCAGTCAGTCCAATGCTTCTTTCTGTCCTCAGCACTAAGCAATGCCTACTATGAACCTGAATATTGTAGCTTTTGCTTTGCGAGTGTCATTTGATGGTCATAACCTGAGTTTTTAATTAAGTTAGAATATGAAATGTAGTAAAAGTTACTAACTTTTGGTATTTATTCACAGTTATGGGACAATGTAATATCGTATGTGCAAATAATAGGCTTCTGAATGAAAGAGTGACATATATAGCTATGTAGTTGTTCCCTTAAAAGCAACCATAGGACAAAATCCTGTAAATTATAGCCATCCATCTGTTGTGGAAGCACATAGTTATACATTCTTTTTTGATAACATATCAGGTACAAATTTTCATAATTTTATAGGAAAATTTGTGACTATCTTCAGTATCATGAATAAGATTGAAGTATTGCAAAGAGCGTGATTGATCTCTTATTTTTTCAATATTTATCGATGTTGTAGGAATCATTAAGGGAGTTATGGAAGGCATATTTTCCTGAAGAGGAAATGTGCAGGTAAGGGAAACACCCTTCAACTGATTTTTGGTATAACGCACTTCTTTTTGTTGCTTATATACAACTCTTCTAGAGATCTGCTCCAAATCATCGCAAACGGGGTGCACCGTACAACCCATTGAGTTCCCAGACAACTCAGCAGTTTACTCAAAGGAGTGTGCACAGACGTCGTGCGTTACAGCAACCAGTTTCCAATACGTGTGGGAACCCCGTACTAAATCAGTTTGTCGGTACCAACGACAAGGGACCTAGCTCAGTTCAGACTGAAGGTAAATAGTACTTTGTTGATTATATTGTAGTACATTAGGTATTTAAATAAAATATCTTATTAGGTCATACTAATTTATTCACCAGTTATTACATCAGGTATTACATCAAGTAGTAAAACTAAATCCAAAATTGTAGCAACCTTTATCTCTTGATGTGTTACCACTATTTATTAAGCTGTTATGCATATTTGTGAAATATCTAACTTTAAGATACTTAAGTAATATCTGTATGCAGTAGATAAAAAAACATTTGAAACAAATGTGTAACACCCCCACATTTGGTATGCGCAGCGGAACTACAACATTGGGTGCTACACAGTATTCATTGCACACAAGATATATCAAACGACGCTAAAAAGACGTCGACTTAAAACTTGAAATTTAAAATTTTTAGATAATACATGTCCACAGTTTTTCCAACCCCAAATAGTGCACAGAGTTTAGCGTTTTCGGTCCCCATGAATCTCAACCCAAAAACTTCAGTTTACAACCACATGCCATTAAACATAAAAAGTGTTTAAGTAGAAAAGGAGGGAAAAACAAGCGGACACCAAGCCGTACACACAACATCCATCCCATGCATGCTCCATCCTACTGCTCAGCGGTTACCTGAAACACATGCCAAAAATTTGGTCAACGAAAACGTTGAGTGGAATTCATAGGTTTTTCAATCCATTTGAACGTATATATAATAAAAACCATTCGTGATCATTTATAGTCTTGTCGATCAAACAAACTATAATCAGGATACTGACAATTGTGTTTAAGCTCATGACACTAATCCGTTAACTCAATCACCCGCGTAAATATACCGGCATGATTCAGATGAAACCAGTGCCCCTTCTAAAGGCATCAGTTGCAATTATACCTTATTTCTCATACAAAATAATCTACCGCAGAACTTACTATAAGTACAGCTTCTCGGCTAGCATTGGGTCGTTAACCCCGTAGTACTACAAATTGCATAAGCGGCTATTTCCCCCTACTCGAGGGAAAGACAATAGTTAATAGTTCATGAATTTAGGGACTTTTGCAACTTTGGTACTCAACACAATTTCTAAGGCAACTTTCGGGTCTAACAATCATTCATGATATACGTTCCTTTTTAAAAACTAGCATGCATTTCCCTCGCGGGTAAAACAATTTGAAATAATATAAGCGAGGCTATAAATTCACACCTTATATCTTAAGTAGTCGGTAGTTCGAGGGATGATCACTGACGATGTTACGGATGCCCGGGTAAATCAACACCTATCACAAATAACGCGTAATGAGTAATCTCATTTAAATACTTACGGTACTGTATAAAATACATATATACTAGTCACTTAGGACAAGTATAACTCACGCCAAAAACAAAAACAACAAGTATCACTCATTTTATTCCATTCGTTCTCATTACCTACGTTGTCCATTTTTACTCATTCTCGCCGGTACTTGACTAAAGTACGGGCTGTTTTACCTTATTTAACCACACTTATAAAATTTGACAAAATTTCCAAAAATCCTATATGACCTGTAGATAACATGTTTTTAAGCCCAATAAAAGTTTTTACTTTTACGACCCGTTACGCAACTCTTTTCCACGACTACATTTTACGGGCTGAAATTGCGCTTCGACCAATTTTGACCTCTTTGACCTATATGAAAAATACCTTTGACTTCTTTGACACCTAAGTCAACATATAGACTCATTCACACAGGTTAGGGACCAAATTTTGACCCTTGACCATTTACCAATTTATACTTGTGACCCTCGGGATTTGACTAAAACTTTGCACAAATCCGGATTGTGAAAGTCCTCGTCTCCCGGTACCCGATCTTTAAAATGTCATAACTTTTAGCTCGTTTTGAGTCACGGGCTCTACCTTATACCAAATTAAAGCTAGAAAAACCCTCTATCACTACATTTAGTTTTCAAGACCTGGAACAAAAATCATTTTTATAAAATAGACCAAATGTTTCTGCCTAAAAATGACTATACCAAAAACATGCTTAGACTCGATTCCAAGACTTCTAACCAACACTAAACATCATCCTAAGCCTTCCCAAACATATCCTAACATCAAACTTCCATCCTACCCCTATTGATCAACCAATCTCAATATCAAGAATCAAAGAAAATGAACATGCAAGTAATAAGACCTACATGAATCATCCTAAAACAATAAACCAAACACAAATATAACATGCAAAATCAACAACCACCATGGCTCCCCAAACACCCCCTTTGCCGTGGGGTTTGGGTGACCCAATCACCACAACCAAATTAATTTTGGTGGGTTTTCATGGTGTTTATACTTCCATAACACTAAATTATCAACATGCACTAGCTCTTTAAGCCTCAAAAACGAATTTGGATCATATGGAAAAATCTTGAAAAATTTTATCAATGCATGTTGGATTTGAGCACATGAATATGTGGGGAATGACCAAACTAAGTGTGGTCTAACCTTAGATTTTTGAAAAATCAAGTGGAAAAGATTTTTGGTGGATTTTTGATGGGTTTGGGGTTGCCGTGAGTTTGAGAGAGAAGAGAGGGAGTGGGTGTTTGATTTTTGTGAAATGTTTTGTATGTGTTTGTGTGTTTGTCCAATTTGGCCCTTTTGATGGGTTAGGAGGGACCTAAATGCAATTTTTGGCTTCTTTTGTCCTTAAATAGAAAACGACCTCAAAACTTTGCGGGTTTGACTCATTTGTCAATTTTGAAAATTTTACGGGAGTCGGAAATCTTCCCGAATGCTCCAAATTATTTTTGGGATACTTTAAATGTACTTGGAAGGCTATAAAACTCACCCGAATCAACTTAACACGAACCGTAAATAAAATTCTCGAAAAATTACATTATCGATAAATCGTCAAAAATTATATGAAATTGGGCATCCCTCGGGATCGTAATCGTCATCGTCCTTCTTAAAACGTCAAACGTAAAAATTATAACCTCGAACATCGGCTCTAACCAAAATACTTATAATTATAGAAATTATAATTTATCAAAAATTTCAAAAATTAGCGTAATTTAGGGTATCGTTAATAACCTCGATTCTAGGGTGTCACATCCACCCCTCCTTAAAGAGAGCGACGTCCCGGCGCTCGCCTCTTCTTGTACTCACATTTCGTCTTACTGGAACAGATGAGGATACCTTTCCTTGAAAAAGTCCTCACGTTCCCAGGTGTATTCCGGTCCACGCTTAGAATTCCATCGGACCTTCACAATGGGAATCCTACTACGCTTCAACCGCTTGACCTCCCGGTCCATAATTTCCACAGGTTCTTCCACGAAGTGCATTTTGTCGTCTAGTCGAATCTCGTCCAAAGGAATCACCAATTCCTTGTCCGCCAAACTCTTCTTCAGGTTCGATACGTGGAACGTGTCATGAATAGCACTAAGCTCGGTCGGCAATTCTAACTTGTACGCTACTGGTCCAATTCGTTCAACGATCTTAAACGGTCCAATATACCTCGGACTCAACTTTCCTTTCTTTCCAAAACGAATTACACCCTTCCATGGCGATACCTTGAGCATAACCATATCTCCAACTTCAAACTCCAACGGTTTCCTTCGGTTATCGGCATAACTTTTCTGTCGGCTTCTCGCAGCAAGTAGTCGGTTCTTGATCTGCACGATCTTCTCTGTCGTTTCTAACACCATTTCGGGTCCAGTCAATTGACTTTCCCCTACTTCACTCCAACACACGGGCGATCTACACTTCCTTCCATACAATGCTTCGAACGGTGCCGCTTTGATACTCGCGTGATAACTATTATTGTACGAAAATTCCACTAGAGGCAAGTGGCGTTCCCAACTTCCTCCAAAATCAATCACGCATGCTCGGAGCATGTCCTCCATCGTTTGAATCGTTCGTTCACTCTGGCCGTCAGTTTCCGGGTGATAAGCCGTGCTTAAACTCAGTTCAGTGCCCATCGCACGTTGAAGCGATTTCCAAAATTCCGACGTAAATCTACTGTCGCGATCCGAAATGATCGATAACGGCACTCCATGTCTACAGACGATCTCTTTCACGTACACGCTGGCGAGTCTTTCCATGCTGTCCGTCTTCTTCATAGGTAAGAAATGAGCAGATTTCGTCAACCTGTCCACAATTACCCATATCATATCGCATCCACTAGGAGTCCTAGGTAAACCTGTCACAAAATCCATTGCGATTTTCTCCCATTTCCATTCTGGGATTTCCGGTTGTACCAACAATCCAGATGGTTTCTTATGTTCTGCCTGAACCTTTGCGCAAGTCAAACACTTACTGACGTAACGAGCAATATCTGCCTTCATATTCGGCCACCAATAAACTTTCTTCAGGTCGTGGTACATCTTATCCGATCCAGGATGTATCGAATACTTCGACTTATGCGACTCATTCATAACCAATTCTCGAACTCCAGGCTTTCCTTCCTCAGATGGACACAATGGTAACCAAATCCGATTCTCAAAATATCTTAGTCCGTCAGACCTAATCACGAAAAGAGGTTTCAACATTCGTCCCAAATTCTCGGCTTCAACATTCCCTTTCATCAATCCTCTCTCCTGAGCCTTCAGTATGGTTTCGGTTAAGTCAACGCTCTCACTCATCACTAAAGCTCTAACCCTCAAAGGTTTCTCCCGTTCCTTCCTACTCAATGCATCCGCTACAACATTCGCCTTCCCAGGGTGATAGCGAATTTCACAATCATAATCACTCAATAGTTCAACCCATCGTATTTGTCGCATATTCAACTCCTTTTGATCTAAAATGTGTTGCAAACTCTTGTGATCAGTGAATACAACACACTTTGTCCCATACAGATAGTGTCTCCACAGCTTCAACGCAAAAACTACCGCTCCTAATTCCAAATCGTGCGTCGTGTAGTTCTCCTCGTTCTTCCTTAATTGCCTCGACGCGTAAGCTATCACCTTTTCACGTTGCATTAATACCGCTCCATAACCTTTACGAGACGCATCACAATACACTACGAAATCTTCGGTTCCCTCAGGCAATGATAAAATCGGCGCGGAACATAACTTATCCTTGAGCGTTTCGAAAGCAAGCTCTTCCTCAATTCCCCATTCATACACCCTATTCTTCTCGGTAAGCCGCGTCAATGGTTTCGCAATCAACGAAAATCCTTCAATAAACCTTCTATAATACCCAGCTAAACCCAAAAATTGTCGAACTTCAGTCGGCGTCGTCGGTGCTGACCATTCCCTGATCGCTACGATCTTAGCAGGATCTACACGAACTCCTTCACTATCAATCACATGACCTAGAAACTGCACTGATTCCAACCAAAACTCACACTTAGAGAATTTTGCATACAGCTTCTCCTTCCTTAACAACTCCAAAATCTTTCTCAGGTGCTTCTCGTGCTCCTCCTTACTTTTAGAGTAAATAAGTATGTCGTCGATGAAAACAATAACAAACTTATCTAGATACGGCTTGCACACGCGATTCATAAGGTCCATGAATACAGCAGGCGCGTTCGTCAACCCAAACGGCATCACTCGAAATTCAAAGTGTCCATACCGCGTACGAAAGGCGGTTACAGGAATATCCTCCTCTCTTACACGCAGTTGATGATACCCTGATCTTAGATCGATCTTAGAGTATACACTGGAACCTTGTAATTGATCGAACAAATCATCAATCCTCGGTAATGGGTACCGATTCTTAACCGTCAGCTTATTGAGTTCTCTATAGTCGATACACATCCTAAACGAACCATCCTTCTTCTTTACGAACAACACTGGCGCTCCCCAAGGTGATGAGCTCGGCCTAATAAATCCTTTGTCCATCAACTCCTTCAATTGATCCGCTAACTCCTTTAACTCAGATGGTGCTAAACGATAAGGTGCACGTGCAACCGGCGCAGCTCCTGGCACTAAATCAATTCGGAACTCGACCTCACGGGTAGGCGGTAAACCTGGCAACTCGTCTGGAAAAACGTCCGGATACTCGCAAATAACTGGTACCTCTTCGATCCTCGCCTCTACATCACCATTGCTCGAAACTTGTGCCAAAAACACATCGCATCCGCTCTCCACGTACTTCATCATTTTCAAACACGAAATCACCTTCAAACGAGAAGTGCATTCGTCTCCCTTAACCGTCAAAACCCTATTCCTCAACGGAATCTGCACCAATCTCTCACCACAGACGATCGTAGCACTATGCGCCATTAGCCAATCCATTCCCACAATCACGTCAAACGATCCTAGCTCTATAGGCATCAAGTCGATTTTAAAAGCGTAGTTTCCTAACTTCAAGGTACACCCTTTCAGTATAGTATTCGTACTAACAATTTTTCCATCGGCTAATTCAACATTATAACTAGTCGTTAACAACACCGGTTCTCTATCGATATGACGACTAAATCTAACGTCTACAAAACTCTTGTCGGAGCCAGAATCAAATAAAATACTAGCATAACAAGCGTCTAGCAAAAACGTACCGGTAACCACATTGGGACCTTGTGGTTTATCAGCAGTTCCCACTTGATACACAGCTGCCGCATTATTTCCTCCCCGTCTGTTCCCTGCCTTCGGGCAATTTGCTTGCACATGCCCTCTTTCTCCACAGCTATAACATCCCCTCATCCTGATAGCATTAGCCCCAGTGGCTACTCCTCCCGTTCGACAACTAGCAGTCCTATGGCCTGCCTTTCCACACTTGCCGCATGCCGGCGGGCAATTTCCAACATGATACAAGTTGCACTTGCCACAATGGGGGTTCACTTTCACACCTCTAGGGTTCGTCACGGCCCTCATCCCTTCGTTCCTTCTCTGATTAAACTGCTGATTACGGTTCGGCCCTTGGTTGTTTCGATTTCCTCCTCGGTTCTGGCCTTGGGATTGATTGCCTTGTGCTGCCTCCCATTTTCTTTTGTTGCCCTCAGCAATGTAGTTCTGCTTGTCCTGAAGCTTAACGTCCATCAAAGCGTGTGCCATTTGAACCGCTTCATCAAACGTTCCAGGTTTCGACGAAGTTGTTTCACCTTTGATGTTGCTAGATAAACCCTTAATATACTGCTTCATTTTCTTGGCATCATTGGCAAATATGTCCGGACACAAAAGACTTAACTCATTGAATCTCCTGGTGTAAGCAGCTATATCGTTGTTCTATAAGGTCAAATGCCTCAATTCGTCCTCCAATTGCCCCAATTCCTCCTCTGGGCAAAACTTCTTTGTCAACAAAGCTTTGGTCGCATTCCACGTCCTTGCATTCGCCACAGCCAATCCAACCGTAGCTACCTGGGTATTCCACCAACTTAACGCATCATCCAGAAATGTAGCTGCTGCAAACTTTACTTTATCCGCCTCTGCACAACCACTGATTTCAAACGTACTCTCAACTTTTTCCAACCATCGCCTAAGTTCTAGGGCTCCACCCGATCCACGGAACTGCGTGGGACCGCACTTCATAAAGCTAGAATAGGTACACACTCTCGGGGCTGGTTGTCTCCCCGCGTTCCTTCCTGGATCCTGATTTCTCCCAGCTCGGTCCGCTTGCAACGCATTAGCTATTGCTTCCTGAATCATGTTGTTAACACGATCGGCAGTCAACTTTGGAGGCATTGTTTTATCGAATATCTCTTTCTGCAAGACAAGAAAAATAGAAAAACAATGTAAGTATTCATATCAAGTTTCCCAGACATAAAATACATACAACGACACATCACTACGGAGTTACTAATATTCATCAATTCACACCACAAAAGATCAAATTTAAGACATATCACAGATCATGAAAGGTAACATAGATTGTATTGATAGTTAACCAAAATCGTGACAAGTAATGCCACTACAATCATTCACCACAAAACATCAAGTACTTGAGTTTCTCGTCATAATACCATCATACAAAGGTCCAAAATAGTTCTATTACAATGATTAAAGAAAAATACAAAACAAGTAACTAGGCATGTGGTGATCCACACGGCCTCTTGGATGGCGGCTCGTCGTCGTCTTCCTCGGTTTCCTCATCACTCACTTCCTCATCCACATCATCCACTTTTCCCTTTCCTTTCTCATCTGGCCCACATTCTGTTTCCTTTCTCGTCCCTGATGTGGATCCATACTCAATCGCTACTTGATTTCCCACCGAAATACAAGCACCTCCAGTAGGCGGCTGAACCATGAAGTCATTCGCCTCCATCTCCACATCGTCCACGAATCTCCAATCCGGGGGCAATGAATTCCTCACACGATGCTCCCAACTCTGCATCCTCGACAACCTCATCTGATCTTCCCTCACACGGTCAAGACTAGCACTTAAATTCGCAACCATTGATTTTAAACTGTTGATGGCACTTGTGTTCATCATCCCATCATACGCAATCCTTGAAGTCCTTTCCAACAGTCTTTGATGTTCCCTTTCAGTCTTATCAAACTTCTTAATCACCCTAGTCTCAACTACAAACCGCTCATACATTAACCTTTCCATCCTCCCCAAACGACCTGCGGGATCCCAGTAGTGACTCGGTCTCGGAAAATAGACCCTTGCAATATTCTCATGAATCGATGGCGACTTGGATGACTCTCCACTGTTCCCATTACTATTGTCCATCGGGCGATCAAAAGGTTGCTGCTCATAACGACCGGTCGGTGGTACCTCATAACCCTTCGGCGAACTCGGGGATTGAAACAAATCGGGTTCGGTCTGGCCTACGGCATCCTCGGGAATGCCATCATCCAATAGCTCCTCGGGCTCTTCTTCGGAATCCTCATTGTCGTCACTACTCATGCTGAAATTATCCACCTCACTTTCGCCATTGTCGTTTTCCGGCCCTATTTCGTCTTCTGGAGCGATCCATCCATTATTATTGTCCGGCGGGTTCGGAGGAAACGGTCCCCCTTCGTGACCTACGACGTAATCGTTTCCGTTATCGTTGGGCGGTACCTCGGCCATTCCTGCAATAACAGCGAATTTCGGAGGGTACATAAGTAATTATACAATAATTATAAATATATGCATGCAAATGCAATGCAAAGGTGGTACATATGCCCGAAATGTAATAATATGATGCTCATGCATGATTAATATGAAAATTACGATGTCGGATATTTCACGTAAAATTTAGCGTCTACATATAGTAAATCCCATACTTATATAATAATTACCCACATATATACTTTACTCAAAAGTATACGTCAAATGCCATAAATACAACAATAAATCTTACCGGAGCCATGCAGGATAGTTGTGTGTGCTTGGACCCTTTCTTACGACACCAAAAGTTATAGTTTAGGATTTTCAAAAACGACCTAGTTCTCTATAACTCGTGGCTCTGATTACCAATCTGTAACACCCCCACATTTGGTATGCGCAGCGGAACTACAACATTGGGTGCTACACAGTATTCATTGCACACAAGATATATCAAACGACGCTAAAAAGACGTCGACTTAAAACTTGAAATTTAAAATTTTTAGATAATACATGTCCACAGTTTTTCCAACCCCAAATAGTGCACAGAGTTTAGCGTTTTCGGTCCCCATGAATCTCAACCCAAAAACTTCAGTTTACAACCACATGCCATTAAACATAAAAAGTGTTTAAGTAGAAAAGGAGGGAAAAACAAGCGGACACCAAGCCGTACACACAACATCCATCCCATGCATGCTCCATCCTACTGCTCAGCGGTTACCTGAAACACATGCCAAAAATTTGGTCAACGAAAACGTTGAGTGGAATTCATAGGTTTTTCAATCCATTTGAACGTATATATAATAAAAACCATTCGTGATCATTTATAGTCTTGTCGATCAAACAAACTATAATCAGGATACTGACAATTGTGTTTAAGCTCATGACACTAATCCGTTAACTCAATCACCCGCGTAAATATACCGGCATGATTCAGATGAAACCAGTGCCCCTTCTAAAGGCATCAGTTGCAATTATACCTTATTTCTCATACAAAATAATCTACCGCAGAACTTACTATAAGTACAGCTTCTCGGCTAGCATTGGGTCGTTAACCCCGTAGTACTACAAATTGCATAAGCGGCTATTTCCCCCTACTCGAGGGCAAGACAATAGTTAATAGTTCATGAATTTAGGGACTTTTGCAACTTTGGTACTCAACACAATTTCTAAGGCAACTTTCGGGTCTAACAATCATTCATGATATACGTTCCTTTTTAAAAACTAGCATGCATTTCCCTCGCGGGTAAAACAATTTGAAATAATATAAGCGAGGCTATAAATTCACACCTTATATCTTAAGTAGTCGGTAGTTCGAGGGATGATCACTGACGATGTTACGGATGCCCGGGTAAATCAACACCTATCACAAATAACGCGTAATGAGTAATCTCATTTAAATACTTACGGTACTGTATAAAATACATATATACTAGTCACTTAGGACAAGTATAACTCACGCCAAAAACAAAAACAACAAGTATCACTCATTTTATTCCATTCGTTCTCATTACCTACGTTGTCCATTTTTACTCATTCTCGCCGGTACTTGACTAAAGTACGGGCTGTTTTACCTTATTTAACCACACTTATAAAATTTGACAAAATTTCCAAAAATCCTATATGACCTGTAGATAACATGTTTTTAAGCCCAATAAAAGTTTTTACTTTTGCGACCCGTTACGCAACTCTTTTCCACGACTACATTTTACGGGCTGAAATTGCGCTTCGACCAATTTTGACCTCTTTGACCTATATGAAAAATACCTTTGACTTATTTGACACCTAAGTCAACATATAGACTCATTCACACAGGTTAGGGACCAAATTTTGACCCTTGACCATTTACCAATTTATACTTGTGACCCTCGGGATTTGACTAAAACTTTGCACAAATCCGGATTGTGAAAGTCCTCGTCTCCCGGTACCCGATCTTTAAAATGTCGTAACTTTTAGCTCGTTTTGAGTCACGGGCTCTACCTTATACCAAATTAAAGCTAGAAAAACCCTCTATCACTACATTTAGTTTTCAAGACCTGGAACAAAAATCATTTTTATAAAATAGACCAAATGTTTCTGCCTAAAAATGACTATACCAAAAACATGCTTAGACTCGATTCCAAGACTTCTAACCAACACTAAACATCATCCTAAGCCTTCCCAAACATATCCTAACATCAAACTTCCATCCTACCCCTATTGATCAACCAATCTCAATATCAAGAATCAAAGAAAATGAACATGCAAGTAATAAGACCTACATGAATCATCCTAAAACAACAAACCAAACACAAATATAACATGCAAAATCAACAACCACCATGGCTCCCCAAACACCCCCTTTGCCGTGGGGTTTGGGTGACCCAATCACCACAACCAAATTAATTTTGGTGGGTTTTCATGGTGTTTATACTTCCATAACACTAAATTATCAACATGCACTAGCTCTTTAAGCCTCAAAAACGAATTTGGATCATATGGAAAAATCTTGAAAAATTTTATCAATGCATGTTGGATTTGAGCACATGAATATGTGGGGAATGACCAAACTAAGTGTGGTCTAACCTTAGATTTTTGAAAAATCAAGTGGAAAAGATTTTTGGTGGATTTTTGATGGGTTTGGGGTTGCCGTGAGTTTGAGAGAGAAGAGAGGGAGTGGGTGTTTGATTTTTGTGAAATGTTTTGTATGTGTTTGTGTGTTTGTCCAATTTGGCCCTTTTGATGGGTTAGGAGGGACCTAAATGCAATTTTTGGCTTCTTTTGTCCTTAAATAGAAAACGACCTCAAAACTTTGCGGGTTTGACTCATTTGTCAATTTTGAAAATTTTACGGGAGTCGGAAATCTTCCCGAATGCTCCAAATTATTTTTGGGATACTTTAAATGTACTTGGAAGGCTATAAAACTCACCCGACTCAACTTAACACGAACCGTAAATAAAATTCTCGAAAAATTACATTATCGATAAATCGTCAAAAATTATATGAAATTGGGCATCCCTCGGGATCGTAATCGTCATCGTCCTTCTTAAAACGTCAAACGTAAAAATTATAACCTCGAACATCGGCTCTAACCAAAATACTTATAATTATAGAAATTATAATTTATCAAAAATTTCAAAAATTAGCGTAATTTAGGGTATCGTTAATAACCTCGATTCTAGGGTGTCACAAAATGCCACTGTATGCCCATTATAAGTGTCAATGTATCATGCACAAGATTTGGTACTTAAGTTAGACACCTAAACGAAGAATTAGTCTGAATGTATTTATTGTCTCATATAGTGATTTCAAATGGGAGTGTAGCTCATATGGTAGAGCACTCGCTTTGCATGCGAGAGGCACGGGTTTCGATTCCCCGCTCTTGCATATTTTGAAGCTTATAAACATGTCAAAATAAATCTAATTAAACCGGCATCACCTAATCTCAGAATTTACCATGAAAACGATAGTTTGAAACCTTAAAAACTACGAAATGATTAGTCATAGCAGTAACAAAGCTGACATTCGTAACCAAGCTATATACATAAAAAGCCTTAGGAAACCGGATGATCCCTTCTTGAAAGGATGGTAATTATTTATCTATTGTTGCATTTTAATGAATATATGTAGTACTGTATTTATATATCTTTAAGCATAATGTGCTTAAGTGTTGAATCACTAAGCCACCACAAATGTTATGCTTATGCTTTTGTTAAAATTACTTTTTTATTATTTTACAGAAAATATATTAAAATTATATTTGTTTGTATAAGTACAAAATCTTAGGAATACAAAAATAAAATTATAAAAATAAAATATAGGAAAATATTTTGTTTTTAAACATAATATTATGTTATTAAACATATAATATATATCCCAAATAAATAGTATTTTATGATATACATATAAATTTTAAACAACAATATATATCCCTAAATTAGCTAAACAAACACTAAAACATGTATATATATATTCATATATACGTTTATTAAAAAACCAAAATCAAAATCTTGGTAATTTGTTGAATATACTAAACATGAACATCAACTCTATTAAGTCTTCAATGAAGGATGGTGTAATCATACTTGAGTCTTCATCAGATGATGATCTGGTAATTTGAGAATAGCTTATTTAATGTAGATTGTTGATCCTTTTCTTATGTTGTTGCATTATAATTTTATAGGTTATTCAACCAAAGAAAACAAGGTCTCTCATTAGGAGTAATTCTCCCATCACAATTGATTCATCATCAGATGATCTTCTGGACCAGGTATTTAAAAATGAATATGATCTTAATAAAAAAAATTGTATATTATCAGGTATTGTAAATACCAAAATCAAGTTATTTTTTAAAATATTAACTTTTATAACGTATTCATGTATTTTTTTATAATATATAGACATCAAACAGAAACAACAAAAGGCGTCAAATCATCAACAATTCTGCCTCCAACAATAATATTAAGGTAAAATAAAATCTTAAAAATTCATATAATATGTTTACATTGATTAACATTTTTTCAGTTATATTAATTTTTAATATATAATACATAGGTAAGAAAAACACAAAACAGAGCAGGACGACTTTTCAAGAATGGAAGTCATGTAAACAAAAGAAAAACAAGAAGTTCAACTACAATCTGCAAAGAATTGAAGCTTAAGGACGAAATATCAGATGATGAAGAATTTGAAAATCGTTTCACAGACTTTCAAAAGTTCAAATCTTATAAAAATTATTCTAATGTTAAAATTGAAAATTTTTCTGATGATGAGATACCATTATGTAAAAGTCGTGATGGAAAAAGTCCAAGAACCTCAAGACCTACATCTAGGAAGTTCAATTTTTTGATGAAGAATCAGATGATGAATTTGTTGAACCAAATAAGGTATTTGAAAATAAAAAACAACCAATGGAGCTCAAGGTTTTTAATGAAGAATCAGATGATAAGTTTCTTGAACCAAAGAAGGTATTTGAAAATAAAACACAACTATAAATATAAATATAAATTATATATTTGTTTTTTGTTTTAATTTTTGTTTTTAATTTTTGTTCATTTTGCAGGAATCAAATTATTTTGCAGCCATGAAATTTAATGATAATTCAAAAAGGATCACATCTTCAGGATATAATGAAAAACATAAGGTATATATTATTATTAAATTTTTTACTTTTCTATTTAATTTTAAGAATATTAATAATTTGAAGTTTTTTTTAATGACAGTCTCGAAAGTCCGAATCTGGAATTAGAATTAAGAATGACTCAAACAGTTTTAAATCTGTTGAAAAAAAGGATAAATTTAAATATTTCAACGATGAAGCTAACGAAGATAAACAATCACATCTACGAAGTAAAAAACAATTTGAAGGTTCAAGTGAATCTGAAGAGAATTGGGGTCATGAATATGATTCAGACATGTACAGTGTTAGATCCGTATCTGATGGAGATTCAAGTTTTATCAATGATGATACTCCTGAATATGTCACAAACACCACTGATGAAGATGAATGAGTAAAGAAGACTCAGATTATTTATTATTATCATATATTTGAAATAAGTATCATTGTATATGATACAAAATTGTTTTATTTTTTTTATTTGATTTATTTAATAATAAAGTGTTCTTATCTCATAAATTAAATGTTGTATCATTTTATTCATATAATATAGCAAGTGACATTGATTAAACATTTTTGTTAATAAAAAAAATAATACAGAAATTTAATCTAACTGGCATGATTGATAAAACATTCAACCAATTTAGCAGGAACAAAACTCTCAAAAATAACAACATCCAAAAAATTATAGTTAAAAACAAAACATAATACTTATATCAGATTATCTAATGTATTTAAATCATCTTAAATAATAAAATAATAAACAAGATAACCACAATAAAATTATACCATATCACTTTGCAAAAATAGTTAACAAACATAAAAATTAAAGAACAAAATACATGATAAAATATATTAAATCCAGATTTGTATTATATTTTTTAAATATTTGATATGATTAAAATAATATTAAGGAAGAAAATACAGGATAAATAACATAATACATATGATATTATCTATTAATAAATCTATTACAGCACAATACTTTTTAAAAATAGTGCACTTTGATATTTGGAAATAATAGTTATCAAAAGAATACAAGATAACTAAAAAATACATATATTATCTATTATAAAAAATGTTTTCATGAAAACATTCTTAAGACTTACATTACTGTTTGTTGAATTAAAAAACAACAACTTCAACATACATGGCAAAAATAAATCATAACAATACGACAAAAACAATAGCATCAGAAGATATAAGATTAAGGAAACGCGTAAACCCTCCACCCCGTCAAGTATTAACAGAAGGTATGTGTGTAATTAAGTTAATCACATATATACAATTTTGTCTTTAGTAGCATACAATTATTTTAAATCGTATTATGTTTTGGAATTTTTAAAACAAATCTTACTAAAATATAATCTACAACCCAAAAACAATATATTCAAGTTAGAAAACGCGGGAAACCACCTACAAAAAAACAGCCATTTGAAGATATTGAAAAGAGGAAACGTGGAAGGCAGACTACAAGTATACAATCTACAGAAGGTTAGATTAACTATCCATGTGTTCAAATTTTTTCATTTTTGTATATGTATATGAAACTATAACCCCAAAAGTAGATATTGAAGTTACAAAAAGTAGAAAACAACCTAGAACCGAACAATCATTCAAAGATATTCAGGAGAGGAAACGTACAAGGCACTCTACAAGTATACAAATCAGCCAAGGTTTGATTTCAAATTACTTTTAATCCAAAAAACATCCATGTGTACAACTATTGTTCAAATGTTTAATGTATGATATGCTCAAGCCAAATTACAAACAGACAAAAATCCCAGTGGAACAGAACCTACTATAAAAGATCAAATTCAACTAGGGAACTCAAAGAGAAAGAAGACAAACGCAAAGACACAAGAAAAAACAAACAAATTCAGAGAAGCAAAAAACGTATGCCAAGGAATCTCAAAAGGTATTACAGTATAAAAATATATTAATATTCTATAAAAATGTCATAATTAATCATTTTTAAAAATATATATATATTTTGGTTACATAATAAACAGATTATCTTGATCATGGAGACCCAATACACCCTTGTGATCGTGTAGCGCACTATTATGGCATGCAGAAACTTTACGAAGAGCAACAGATGCCTCGGACGAGGCATATTCAATTTGTTGCAGCAGAGGGAAAGTAAAACTAGGCAATGAAGTGCTTGAACTACCTGAATTATTAAATATGACTAACAAACATGATAAAAGTGCGCATTGTGTTGAAAATATAAGGTGTTATAATTTAATGTTTGCCTTCACTTCAATGGGTGGAAAAGTATATCATTCTGTAAACAACGGTCGTGGACCATTTTGTTATAGAATTTCGGGAGACAATTACCACAATGCAGGAACTTTGCTACCAAAACAAGGGAAAAAACCACAGTTTGCGCAGCTATATATTTACGATAAATAAAATGAAATTACAAACAGAATGAACTCCGTTAGGTATGGCAAAATACATCGCCCATATTTCATTTCATATTTTATGTATATTTAATACATTCTAATACTTTGCCTCTTAAAAATATCAAAACAGCAAGGAATCGTATGTATCAACAAATAACAGTGAATTAGATCGTAATCTCACTACCGATATCCGTGACATGCTTGATTCGATTAATCCTTTGGTGGAAGATTTCAGAATGGCTGGTGAACGTATAAACAAAAAAAAAGGATAAATCTGAGCATTAAACTGATGGAACAAGAATGCGAGATGGACGAGATCACAACAAGCCTACTGCGTCAGAAGTGGATGCTTTGATAGTAGGTGATTTTGAAACAAACAAACATAAGAGGGATATCATACTCCAACAACAAGATGGGGGTCTTAAGAGGATAAGAGAATTGCATCCATCTTATCTAGCCATGCAATATCCTTTGCTTTTCCCATATGCTGAGGATGGATATCGAACAAACATATTTCATTTTGGGGTCACCGACTATAAAGAAAAAAACAAAGGCACCCGAGTCAGTATGAAACAGTGGTTTGCATACCGTGTACAAGAAAGGGAAAACCAATTTTCAATGATGCTAAACGGAAGAAGACTTTTCCAACAATTTTTGGTAGATGGGTACACTATGATAGAGGCCGAAAGAATGAAATTTCAAAAAAACAACAAAAAGATCTTAGATGTGATACGTATTCAAAATTAGCAGAAAAGGCAGAAGATCCAAATTCGGGAATAACATTTCATGGAAAAAAGGTTGTTTTGGGATCAACATTCACGGGAAGTCCAAGATATATGATGCAGAACTATTTAGATGCAATGACAATATGCAAGTTTGTTGGAAACTCACTTTATGTGACGACATTTAAGAATTCCCATTAGTTATCATAGTCACACACGCTTAGACTAGACTAGGTTTAATGTATAGTTTAAGGTGCGTGTGTGACTATATATACCCCTCCTTAGCTTCCAAGGAGGGGTGTTGCTTGTGTTTACTTTCTAGTTTAATACACTTTTCTTCATTTTCACACATTCAACCTTTCTCTCTCAACTTCATCCATGGCTTCCACCATCTATCACCCTACTAGACCACCGGATTAGCTTTTAGCAAATCTACATTTGGCATCAGAGCCTTGGTTCATTCCTTGGATCATGTTTTTGTTTTGATTTGGTGGTCTAAACACTTTTTAGTGTCTCGTTATATAATATTTTTTTTGGTCCGTATGTCACGTTTTTGTCACAATGGTTGTTATGGTTTCATTTTTTTATGGAAACATTGCATTTACTGTTTGTCACATTCATTGTCCCAATACCCAATGTTTTTGTCTCACAGTCCATTTCTACTTTCCTCCAAATCACACCTTTTTCACAACTGGTTCTTTTTTGTCCCTGGTTTCACCCACAATTTCATTTCTATGTCCCTAGATTTACGGTTTCAAATTGGGAGAAATCTTTACTGTTTCTGAATTTATTCGTTATATAATATCATTTTTTTCAGGGTTTGTTATTGTTCAGTATGAAGATGTAGCTACCCAGAAAAGTGGACAGATTCAAATTTCTGGTTTTTCAGGAAAAAGGACATTTTTTTTGATAAGATTTTTGAGATGGTAACATTCAGATCGGAATATTGCGATCGCAAAAACCTTTGGTTTCTACATTTCGATCGAATATTCCGATGGTACACAGTCTGTGCATTCCGATGGAACGCATTCCGATGGAACGCATTCCGATGGAACGCATTCTGATGGAACGCATTCCGATGGAACGCATTCCGATGGAACGCATTCCAACGGGGTGTAGAAGAGAAGACATTCCGATGGCCTTTCTATGAAAACATTGCGATGGAATTGTTGTTGTTAAACAAAACATTACGATGGGTTTTATAAAACATTCCGATGGACTTCTTTTTGAAAACATTACGATGGAATCAGACTATGACCAAGTGTTAACCAAAACCAAAACCAACACAACCGAGTCAACTCGGTAATTACCGAGTTGACTTAGTTAACTCACTGAGTCGACTCAACATCCAACCGTATAACTCCAATCAAATCTAACACCAAATCTAACCTAATCCCATCGTCTCTTAAACCCATCTAGACTCGAATGCAAAACAAATCACTCATAGATCTCTGTTTATCTCTTAGTTTCGTGTTAAAACATATAATCTTAGATTTAATTCATTTTAGACATGCATGCCTAGATCTATTTAGATCTCACGAATTCTAATCATCACAGATCAGTGCAATGGTTTAAACCACCTTTAATATACGAAATCAATCAAGGATTTATAACAACAATATGTTATAATCCATATCTTGGTTTCGAATTAACCAGAACAACAACATGCAATCACGAAATACCTACCCGAGATCCTCTAAGATCTTGCAGACATGTTCTTGGTAGATTCGTGCATTCGCCTTAAGTCAAAATGGTTTTTGGTTCGATTTTGAATGGACTCATCTGCTTATCTATGATGGATATTATATGGGTTGCATACGATTTAGGATGATGTTTGGAGATTCTTAGGTTATTCTGATTGTATGAGATGGAAGAGTTTGAAAGGGGCGATGGAAATAAGGAAGTAGGGTTTGAGATGTGCAGATGAGATGTATTGTTTGGGAGAGATTGAAGATTATGGGGGACGGAGATTTCAATGGTGGAAGAGAAAATAGGGGGCGGATTTTAGTATGATGTGAGATTAGGTCTAGGGTTAAATTAACATTGAGTGAAATTAGGTAGTTGTGACAGAGTGTTTTATTCCCAGTTGTTGGACCGGGTCTTGGAAGACTTTGATGGGCTGGGCTTAACACTTGATGGACACACGAGTTTTTAAACATTTCTATGGGCCGTGTATCTTTACTTATATACACACAATTTTTTAATAAAAAATTTTAAAATAAATTTTGTGTGTATTAAGTTATAGTTCGGTCGTCATCGGGTCGAGACAAAAAGTGACGTGACAAAGTAACGTGACGAGACAAATGTGACGAGAATTTATATAAGACGAGACCAAGAAAAAATGGGCGATTTTTTAGTGACTACAGATTTTTATGGATCGGGTATTAATTACGTGACATTGAAGACGGATTTTTCGAAGGCGTGTATTTATTTTATCTTTCAAAGATAACTTGCTCGTGCTTCATATTAGAATGACGACTTGGTTATCTAGTTTCCGGGTTCGGGGTGGTTGGTTGATGACTCGGATAACTATCATTTAAAGGAGTTACATTGTTGTACTCAGTGACACGCGCTTAGTCGACGTGGATAATTTCAAGAGGTGTTGTGCTTATAGACTTCTTCAGTGATGCATTAAGTACTTAGAGATTTCTCCACCGTTCTTCATTCAACAATAGTGCAAGCTTAAGTCACAAGATCGAAGGATTCTTATTCAGTTTCACGTTTGATGTATCTGGTTCATTCAATCAATGGTCACTTAAAATTGCTCTCACGTGGGTTGGTAAAGGTGGACATGGAGATTTTATGAGAAGAGATTTTCGATCAACAGCTGATTCTCACAAAATATATAATTCAGCTTATTTATTATTCTCACGAGATTTCAGGTTCATGTGCATACGATTTGTTGATGGTTCCGAATTTCGAAACCATCAAGGGGGAAGAAGAAGACACATTGAACGCACAACGAGTACATGTGATGAACTTCATACCTTCTTTTGATTTGAAGACATTCCGGGATGACATTTGTCATAGCCGCAGAGAAAATCAGTATTTTAACTCGTGGCGTTATCGATCTCTAAACGGTACACTACTGATTCGAGGTTTAATTGTTTGATTGTCGCAATTAAACATCATCATTATCCTATATGCATTCCCGGGACTTAATTGACTTTGGTGCATCTCCGGAAGAAGATATGTGCATTTCCGGGACTTAATTGACTTTGGTGTTACGATGTCAACTTCATGAATGGGATAAAGTGTCCACTTCAGTATTTGAGCTTCATAATTAGGATTGATTTACCTTCTTCAACTATGTGGGGGAAGAAGTGTCTTGATTCGTTCTGGTATGCTTAACTTGAACTCTCAGGGGGAAGAAAAATTCAGAAGAATTATTCAAGCGTGAGAAGAAAAGTTGTTGATCTACTTGGTGTGCCCCTTACTTTCAATCCCTCTTAGCAACGTTATCATGTTATATGATGGGATTTGCTTGTTAGATTCCGTTTTGCGCTTAATCATTCTAAGCTTTATTGAAAGCTTTGAAGTTGCTTTCGAGGATTGTCGGATTAGGGGGAAGCTATTTAAAAGCTTCTACATCAAGTTTATGTGGCATGAATTAGGAGGAAGCTAATTCAGAAGCTTCTCCTTAACCAGAAGTGTATGGGTTACTTAGCTCGTGCCGTTACAGTATTTCTACTACAAGTTACTTAAAGATGAGTCGTTTTGAAGTCAAAGGCCTCAGAAGACATCATCAGCATTGGACGCTTCATGAAGCTCTTGTTCTTAATCATTTTGTACTTGTTAGGTAGAATATTGTAAGGAATTCTACACGTCGTCCCATGGGGGAAGATTGTTGGAAACTCACTTTATGTGACGACATTTCAGAATTCCCATTAGTTATCATAGTCACACACGCTTAGACTAGACTAGGTTCAATGTATAGTTTAAGGTGCGTGTGTGACTATATATACCCCTCCTTAGCTTCCAAGGAGGGGTGTTGCTTGTGTTTACTTTCTAGTTTAATACACTTTTCTTCATTTTCACACATTCAACCTTTCTCTCTCAACTTCATTCATGGCTTCCACCATCTATCACCCTACTAGACCACCGGATTAGCTTTTAGCAAATCTACATTAAGTTTCTTCTTTTACAATTTTTTTCTTTCGTAGAATTTTTTCTTTAAGTTTAAGTTATTAAGAATAAAATGGTTTTTATATTCTAAATTTTTTTTCCTAAAAGTTCTCAAATTTATTTCTTTACGTTATCAGTATTGTCAAACTTTTGTTCTTAAAATTTCTCAAATATATTTTTAAGTAATCAGTATTGTCAAACGTTTGCTCCACTTTTTTCCTCTATCTTTTGTCTCTAGCAAAAGTATCAATGTTGTCTCCTCGCAAGTAGCACTGTATCTTGTTCATCAGTTTTATCAGGTATCAATTTTGTCTCAAAAAGGTTTGTAATTTATGAATCTACACATAAGGTAAGGTCACCAGGTTTGTAATCTCATCGCAATGCTATAAGGGTTTTGTGGGATTCCGATCAGTATTCCGATCGTAAGGTCACCAGGTTTGTACATCGATCGCAATAACCCTAGGGTTCTACTTTGCGATCACTTATTCTGTACCCTTATTCCGACGTGGATTGCGATAGCACTTTGCGATCGTGATTGCGACAGGATTAAGGAACATTGCGACGAAACTTTGTCCGCATTCCGATCGTGACATTCCGATGGTTTTGAATATTGCGATGGAGTAAGTATAGATATTGCGATGGAGTAAGTATAGAGATTGCGATGGAGTTTGTGAATATTGCGATGGAAAATTCGATATTGCGATGGTGAGTATGATTGATGTTGCGATGGTGTATATTGTTATTGCGATGGGAGTATTTTAAACCTCGACTCTAAACTTGGACTCAAACATTTTGACCAAACCAAAAGGACTCGAACCGAGAATCAAACCACAAACACCTCTCGTCTAAACAAAAAACACAATAACCTCGACTCACAAACCCACACTCAGCATACTCTCACTCATCTCTCGACCAACCACATTCTAGTCACAAACACACCCTCGTCACACAAGACTCATTCACAAACACACTACTCACGACTCAAACTTCGACAAATCCAACTCAAACAAATCCAACAGACTATCAACTCAACCTACACAAAACTTTCAAGACTCATACAAACAAACAGACTCGAAACCAAGTCTTGACCCTCACCTTACGACTCGATTCAAAATCAAACCCACACACTCCACAAGAAACTCGACTCACGACTCGATCCCATAAAAACAATATCTCAGTCACACCAAACCTTCATCGATCTAAAACACCAAAAATTAAAACAGAACAATAAATACCTACCCGAGACCAATTGTTTGATCTTGAAGCCACATCTTTCTTGGTTCATCATTGTTTGATGATATAAAAACAAAGCATCCGGGTTATTTCTTTAAATGAAATTTATGAATCTGGGTTTTGAGTATAGTGGAAGAGAGGGAATGATTCTTGCTGGCTGTATTATTTTACACGGTGGGACAAAAAAAACAGATATTTTCGTATGTGATTGGGATTAACTGTGTAGATGGAGGTTGCAATATAGCTTGTTTATTTTGGTAATATAAAAATAGGATGGTGATGATAACAAAGTAATGAACAATGGCTGCCACAAATGTGATTAGGTTTTAGTTGTGAAGGATATTAGATTTTTATACAATACATAGTGGGATAGGATTTCTAAACAAGTCATCTGCCACGTTTTTTTTTGTTCTTATAACTGTAAGTAGGCCACGTGGGTGTGACTTGGTCAAAGTGAGTTTCCTATCAAAGTATTACAAGTATTTTGGGGGGCGGAGAAAACTGAGTGAGATTAGGAGTTATTTACCTATTTGGCTTTTTAAAAGAAGTATTTTTGTGAAAGGAAGGAGTTATTTACTTCTTGTAAAAGGAAGTATTTTTTTGTAGGGGGCCGATTACGAATTTTAATATATATTCATTTTTGGGTCGTGTTAAGTTATTTTGTTGGGCTTAGTCTTGTACCTATTTGGTTCTTTAGTAACTTGTCGGGCCGATCACTTTATTAACCGTAGCTTGGATTCTTTTAGTTTATGGGCTTTCTTTTTGGAGTGACCCGCGGTTGAATTGGACTCTAGGTTGTTTTATTAACGTTTGAGCCGACAAGAAATTCTTCACCCAAGAAAAGAAACTTATATCATCACTCGAGGATTTTTAAGAGGTGTTTACGGATCTTTGTTGGTGTTGTCATATCCCGAGAATTTCTGTTTCTAAATTTCTTCACGATCTGCAAAATCACGAAACAACCTCAAAATTCAATGGAGTCTTTGAATTCAACTTTTCGAGAGGGAGACTTGCAAAAATTACATCTTTTGCAAGACAAAGTTAGAGAAAGTGGCATCACTTCATTTCAAATGCTTCAGTCTCATCTTGTCACTCTTTCGAGGATTCAAGGAGGGAGCGAATTTGTGACCGTCTTTGGACAAGATCGTCATATATTCATCAACTCAATATTCACCACTTTGACACAAATCGCCGAGCAACTCAACAATGAAAACTTTAATCACTCTGCATCGGCACTTGCATATAAGAATCTTGTGACCCAACTCACGCCTTTCCTCCAGTTCAATATCATCAAGTCTGAAAGCTCAGTGATTTGCCAATCATTTCTTCGAGATACACATACCGAGCTTTGAGTTTTCCGTGATACAATATTGAAACTCATGACATCGGTCTCGTCTTCGATTTATGAAAGATCTCGACTTCAGCAAATGTATGATAATGGAGTGAAAGAATCTATGATGCAGATGCAAGAGGAGAATGGTCACACGGTTGACAACTTGGAGCCTAACGATGGCAAGAGCACGAAATCAGAAGGACAATATGATACCAGTGGCACGTCAGGGAATGTTCACGAGATCCTTCCTGATGACACCTTACCCGTTTATGACGAAGAGCCTGCAAACATGGTACAATGTAATGTTGTTTATGATGTATATGTTGATGACATGCCGCATATTGAGCATTCTGAACCTAATTATGACAAACATGGGATGGAAACGAGTGATAGCAATACCACTTCTGATTCATCCGATGTAAGTCATCATGGGGGAGAGATTGTTCAGAATGCTATAGTACATCATGATAATTATATTATAACTGCTTCATTGACTGCTTCTGATTCCAAGATTAGAGAGCTCGAAACGATTGTAGCTCAACAATCAAAAGATCTTGAGGATGCCAAAATTGAATTTTCAAAGAAAACGAACAAATTTGAAACATATTTTGAAAAACTTGAAAAATCAAATGTTGTTCTTGAAAGAAAATTGGATCAAAAAGTTTTAGATTCTAAAGCTAAAAAGGATAATCATTTGAAACAAATTCAACTGCTTGAATCTAAGTTGGCATCCCATGATAACTTGCTCAAAGAGAATGAGACTTTAAAGGCCCAAGTACAGGAAAAGGTTTTTGCTATAGCTGCGTTGAAAAACGAGTTAAGGAAAACTAGAGGACCTAGTGTAGACACTAAGCTTGAAAAACCATCAATCGGGAAACCGGCTACAAATCAGTTCGTCAGACAACCGACTGTCAGACAACCTACGTCATTTAGATCCTAGCGACCACAATCCTCGAGACCGCGGTTTGCCTCCCAAGTTGATTTGGTTCACTTTTCTAGACCAGTCACTCCACCATCTAGGCCCAATGTGACTAAAACAGCTTTTGCAAGACCTAATCACATGTTTGCCTCTAATTTCCCTAGACATAGTCCAAAGAATACGTCTCGAACTAGTTCAAATGACGTTCGCCATACATTTGGTCTAAGGGAAGCTAAGCAAAAGACACAAGTAAGAGATAGGAATTTTAAACCTAGTCAGATGCCTTCTAGGTTACCCAACACTGCTAACCGTAGCATGTCACATCCTAGGAGCATCAATCAATCATCTAGGAATTCTAGATCTTACTCGGACATTAAATATGCTACTTGTAAAACATGTAGAAAATGTGTCTTTACGGCAAATCATGATTCTTGTATCAAGAAACTACTTAATGAGGTGAACTCCCGTGCTAGACTTAAATCCCAGTGGGTTGCTAAAATCAAACCCGTTGGCAAAATGTGGCGCCCCACTGGTAGAACTTTCACTCTTGTAGGAAACGAGTGCCCTTTAACTAGGATAGTCTATGATTCTATGTAGACTACTAGGGAGGAAATTGCAAAGGATGATACATCACTTAAGCCTGAACTTAAGGTTTTCTATAAAAGGAAATGTTTGCCAACTAAGACAAGTGAATCATCCCCTCAGGCCACCTCTGACACAAGAAAAGAAAACTGTGAACCCCCACATGCTTTTAAGATAGATATCGCTAACCCAGGTCAAAGTATACAAACTACTAATGAGAATGCAGGTACCAAAGTTGATGTTCCAAAAGAACGAAGCGGTTCAATCATTGTATATCGTTCAACAAAGGATACTCTCAGAGTTTGATTGCTGAAGAAGCATATATCAGAGAAACAAGTGTCTCAAAGGATTCATGGTTAAGCTTAATACTAAGGACTTATAGTCACATCACATAATATAACTCAATCTTCAAAGAAAGGAAAGTTTATCGCCGATGGTAAACTTATCCTTACAACGAGAAATTAAGTTTTCTCGGGCATGAGCTAATATTAAAAACATTCGAAGTTTTTAAGCTCATGCACAATGGCTCACATTCAAATCACAGTATGTGACCCAAACTTCAGACAAAGGGAAGTTTATCTCGTCAACGATAACTTACCCTCAAAACGAGAAATTAAATTTTCTCAGACACGAGCTTACATTTAAACTATTCAAAGGTTTTAAGCTTGTGTAAATGGCTCGTCGTTAAATGACAGACGATGACCCGGACTTTAGAGACAGGGAAGTTTATCTACGCAACGATAACTTACCCTCTTAACAAGAAATTAAGTTTTCTTGGACACGAGCTTATCCTAAAACCATTCAAAAGTTTTAAGCTCGTGTATAAGGCTCATCATTAAATATCAGATGATGACCCGTTCTTCAAAGGCAGGAAAGTTTATCGCCGATGATAAACTTATCCTTACAACGAGAAATTAATATTTCTCGGGCATGAGCTTATATTAAAAACATTCTAAGTTTTTTAAGCTCATGCACAATGGTTTATTGTTAAATGTCAGACAATGTCCCGAACTTCAAATAAAGGAAAGATTATCTTTTATGATAACTTATCCTCATAACGAGAAACTAACCTTTCTCGGTCATGAGCTTGTGTTAAAACATTCGAAGTTTTAAGCTCAGAAAGGAAAGTGTATCTTTTAAATAAGAGAACTTTTCCTCATAACAAGAAATTAACCTTTCTCGGTCATGAGCTTTCCGTTAAAACAGTCAAAGTTTTCAAGCTCATGAAAACGACTTCTAAGTAAATGTCAGCTTAGGACTCGTTCTTTAGATAAAAGGAAAGGTTATCGCCGATGGTAACTTATCCTTACAACGAGAAGTTTACAACTTCTCGGACTTGAGCTTTCCTAAAATATTCCAAATCTTAAGCTCAAGTAATTGGTTTTCAAAACTTTGAACACAATTTTTTCAAGAATTTCTCAAAAGGTTTTTCTAAATCTTTCAAAATTGTGTGTTCAAAAACGTTTTGATAAAAAAAGCATGTCTTCTGGAATCGATAATATTTACGAACCTAGAAATGTCATTCAATAATGACACGGGGTTGTAAATAAAGTTCGAGCAGAAGTTTAAGAGATTTAAAACATGCTCCATATGGTTTGCTATTATTTCTGATAGTAACCCGCTTTTGACATTGAAGTCAAGCATTTCACCGGAAAGCTTTGACTTCAGAATCCGAAGTTATCAACTCCACAATACGAAGTTTGGTGCAATTGATATCTACATACTAGATGATGCGACTACTCAAACGACGACTACAGCTCTTTAAGTAGAACACGGGTCAACAATTGAGGGGGAGCAATTGTCAAGCGTTCAGATTATTCGATGCCAAAAGAGCCAATGTTCTTAAGTTGGTGTCAAGACAACGATATCAAATTGTCCATGTGGTGTAAAGGAGAAGATAATTTCAGAAGTTACGAGGAAGACCAACATTCGTGAACAAGAACCATGTGCTTCTTTCATATGATGTTCTCCATCATTCAGGTCCAACCTCGTAAATTGCTAATCTTGTGAATACATTATCATATATGATCTTTGCACGTGATAAATACCTTACACTTGTGTTTAAAAGGTATTTAATTTACGTTTTAAGTGCACCCTCATTAATTTGAGGGGGAGCTTGTGTAATTTATGAAGATAATTGGATTTGCATTTTTCTTCCCAAATTTTTCTTAAAATGCTATTAAATCAATTGATATTAAAAACATCGATTGGGTTAATATTTTTAATATGGGGGAGAAAATGTGATTTAATATGGGAAATGATTAATCGCAAATGGTTTGACTTAACATGCTAGCTCATCCCGACATGTGCGAAATGTTTTCGAATATCGTGGCATATGTTAAGGGGGAGCAAAATGGATTTGCACTTCAAAATGGATTTCATGGTGACATACACTTACCCAAAACATCTCTATTCACGACGGTGAATATTATGGTGACATAAGGATGGTAGGATAGGTTAAAGTCCAATGATTCCTCTAGAACCGGAGAAATCTTCCCAAGGACATTCCATAGCTAGAAATAGTAGTCCTTAGGAAAGATGGAGAAAGATTGTGAACGTAGCTGAATGCCGACCAAGTACTTACGTTAGCACTGGAACAATCACAACAAGGTGCTAGTGATGACGTATTGGTAAGCATTGAAGGGGTTGAAGAATGAAAAAGAATTGTAAAGATAAAGGGTGTAAAGAAAGAAGCCCTCCTTACAACTTAGGCAGAAACCGGGTCAATACATATGCTATTGAGATCATTTTTAATGATTCTTGATATTGAAGATAGACATCATAGACCCAGTGATGCAATGCACAACCCATCCCAGCTAACTCAGATATCTCTCAAAAGATATTTGTTTTAATCACACGGAGACAACGCATTATCTATTGATTTATTCACTCCGAATAAATTGGTATTGAAATGGTGGCACTCCTCTCCAGCCTCCGATCACTAAAATCCAAAATGCACGATCGAGTCTAGAGCCATTTGAGATCATCAAATATCTCATTAGGAAACACTTTCATATTTCCTTGCTTCTTCACACACTGTGAAAAAGTAAGAAAGATCTTAAGAGTCCTACGCAAAATCTTTATGATCTTGCCTGAACATGCGAGTAATACGAAAGTATTTACAATGAAGATGGAAATCTTTCTTGAGCGAATATCTAAAAGCTCATGGTAGGTGACTTGTGCGATTCTTTATTAATCAAACTTGTGATAACTGGAAAGCAACAGTGGTTTAAATTCGTAAATGAATTTAAACACGTTCCAGGCCTCTACGCAATATCTTAGTTATCTTGCCAGAACACTCAGAGTGATACCTTAGTGTTCACAGTGATGAGTGGAAATCCTTCTAGTGTTAACCTCAAACAGCACTTGGTAGGTAACTTGCAAGATTCTATACGAATCAAGCTCGTGACAACTGGAAAGCAACGATGGTGCGGTTCTTAATTGAATTTCACTTGTTCCAGGAACATGAATTAACGGCTTCAAATCATGTGGATATTATTATCCCAATGATTCACTCTTTACGTTCGCAGTCAGCTTTGGACGGTTGAGTAAAGACAACGGGTTTACCCGCAAAATCTTGTCAAGGAGGTTCTTTATTGAAACTACCTGCCACAAGTACGATATTTAATATCGTCCAACGGTCTTCATCGACCGGAGGTAAAATGCTACCGAATTAGAATGAAATGTTCAAGGCCATTTCATCCGTGTATATGGTTTGTTGCTAACTGTCTTATGCAGCGTAACAAGAAGGTGGCATTGCGGTGTACAATCCAGAAGAAGTCGTCACCACATGCTTATACTGCATACACTCACTACTTCAACGAATTCAAGAAAGTCTGAAAGTCAAGTCTTCCGCTGTATCAAACTCTGAAGCTTTCAAGAATTACGAAGGTATAAGTATGTGGAACATGAAGTCACAAGGAGGCAAATATCACAAGTGATGAATGCACAAGGTCAAGGCAAGAGAACATGCTCAAGACTAAAGTCAAAGATCTCATCAGCATATTCACAAGAACAAGATCAAAGACTCAAGCATAGTATGCTAGGTTTAAGATTTTGTAAAATGGTGTGACCTCCCTTTGGGGGAGATTGTTGGAAATACGTTTTTCCAAGGAAAGTCTCTGTCACATCATTATTAGCATAGATCACGAGCTATAGACTATTTAGGACATTGTAACTTGGAGTGACCTCCCTTTAGGGGAGATTGTTGGAAATACGTTTATACGTATTTAGAAAGGATCGGTCACTCCAAATATATATACAAGTATTGGGCTCGTGATCTAATGTATTAAGGTATAGCCCATATAGCCCACATGTAGGGTGGACTATATAAACCCCCCTCCTAGCATGTTAGGAGGGGTTGTTGAACATTCAACATTTCACATAATCCATCTTTCTTTCAACTCTCTTCTTTCTCTCTCTTATTTCTCTCTCTAAGTTTCTCCATTTCCCATCCATATCAATAGGTTAATCCATAACTTGCTAAATCCTTAGAAAAACACGATCCTTCAAAGTTCTATGGCTACCCGGACTTATTTGTTACATTCACATGTAATGCTAACTGGCTAGAAATCTCCCGTTTTATGAAGAAAAAAACATCTAAAATCAGAAGACAGGCCCGATGTAATATCAAGAGTATTTAAAATAAAGCTAGACAGCCTGATCAAGGATTTCAAGGACGGACATACATTTGGACCAGTGAAATCAGGTAATTCAAATATTTTTTAATTATTTTTATGATCATAAAATAAAATTAATTACCAAAACATATATATATATTTGTGATACTTATTTCCCACATTTTATCTCAAATTGACAGTGGTATACACCATAGAATTTCAAAAGAGAGGACTTCCGCATTGTCATATACTTTTGTGGCTTGAAGATAACCGTAAATTAAAAACAACCAAAAGAATTGATAAAGTAATTTCCGCAGAAATACCGGATAAAAATGAGGACCCAGAGTTGTACGAAATAGTATCAGAACACATGATGCATGGACCATGTGGACATGATAACCCCAGTTGCCCATTCACGGTTTATTTCAAGTGTACAAAGAATTTCCCAAAAGAGTTCAATAACGCAACAGTTATCGATGACAATGGGTATGCAATATACAAAAGGAGAAACGATGGAAATACAATCATGAAAAACGGAGTACCTCTTCATAATGGGTATGTGGTTCCATACAATACAGGTTTACTAAAGAAATACCAGGCACAAATAAATGTTGAATATTGCAACCAGGTTGGTTCAATAAAATATTTATTCAAATACATAAACAAGGGACCTGACAGGATTTCTGCTGCTGTTGATGGGGAAGAGGTAGATGAGATTAAAGACTTTTATGATTGCAGATATGTTTCTACATGTGAAGCTGCTTGGAGGATATTTGGGTTTCAAATTCATTATAGGACTCCACCGGTAGAGCGATTACCATTTCATTTGGAGAATGAACAATCTGTAATATTCGACGCTATAGAAAGCATCGATTATACACTAGAGAAACCCTCCGTAAAAGAAACAAAATTCACCTAATGGATGGAACTTAATAATAAAGATGATTTTGCAGCCACATTGTTATACGCAGAAATACCTAATCACTACGTATGGAATTCTCAAAACAGAGTCTGGGACAAAAGACAACGAGGGTTCAATTTAGGTCGTATTCATCATGTACCACCATCTTGGGGAGAGATGTTCTACTTGCGGGTATTGCTTAACAAGGTCAAAGGTCCAAAAAAATGGTCACATCTTAAAAAGTTCGAACGCAAAAAATATCCAACATATAGAGACGCATGTATTGCTAGAGGTCTCTTGCAAGACGACAAGGAATACATAGACGGACTAATGGAAGCAAGCGAATGGGGAATGGGTAATTACTTGAGAGCTTATTTTGTAACGTTTTTAATGACAGACAGTTTATCAAGGCCATAACTGTTTTGGGAAAAAACATGGCATAAAATGGCTGAAGATGTGGAGCGCTATGAGCAAATATTGCATGGAAACAAAGGTATGTTGTAACATTCAATAATACATGATAAATATAAACTTTATAATTCTATTAAAACATTAATAAATTACATTGAATATACAAGTAAATTTACTTAAATGCAGACTTTAAGCTATCGGAGGAACAAAAAAAACACATGCCTAAAATACATCGAACACATGTTGCTGAGTAACAACAAGAGTTTAAGAACTATTTTAGGCATGCCATATCCAGAAGAAGAATTCACAATTGAAGGATACAACAGGCTAATACACGATGAAAAATCTTAGGACCCGAAAAAGATTAAAAAATATCACGACACATGGTATCCTTCTCTCACAGGTGAGCAAAAACAAATTTACTCAACAGTCATGGATGATATTAACACCAACAATGGAGGAATGGTTTTTGTATACGGATATGGTGGAACAGGAAAAACGTACTTGTATAAAACAATCACAGCAGCAATTCGTTCAAAAGGAGAAATAGTATTAAATGTTGCCTCAAGTGGTATTGCAGCACTTTTATTGGAAGGAGGAAGAACGGCACATTCTCGGTTTGCAATCCCATTAAACATACTTAACGACTTTGTTTGTCACATATCTGGCGAAAGACATCTTGCAGAGTTGATAAGACAGTCAAAATTGATTATATGGGACGAGGCACCAATGATTCAATCCTATTGTTACAAAGCATTTGAAAGAACACTAAGAGACATTTGCGGACAAGATCCTAAGGAGGCATCACAACTTCCTTTTGGAGGAATAGTTGTTTTACTCGGAGGTGACTTTCGCCAAATTCTACCCGTCATACCAAATGCAACAAGAAATGAGGTAGTACATGCAACAATAAACTCAAGTCCTTTGTGGCAAGACTGTACGGTTTTAGAGTTAACAGTCAACATGCGTTTAAATAAAGGAGCAACAGAATCAGAGAAAAAACAAATACAAGATTTGGCTGATTGGATTTTAGATATCGGGAACTGCGTCAACGATCCTAAAAACGAGGGCCAATCAACTGTTGTGTTCCCCGATGAAATGCTGATACCAGAAACAGATGATTACGTCAAATCAATCATTTACGAAATATATCCCAATTTGACAAAAAAACTACACTCAAGAAATTACTTTCAAGAAAGGGCAATTCTAGCACCAACACATGAAATGGTAGACTTGATGAACGAAAATATGATGGCATTACTTCCGGGTGAGGAGAAGATATATGAATCATCCGATTCAGTATCATTGGTTGAGGAAGATACAAACTTTGATCACTCAATATACACTCAAGAATTTCTAAACGAAATTAAAATGTCCGGACTTCCTAAACATGCCATCAAGCTTAAGGAACACCCGTAATGTTAATGCGCAACATCGATCAAAAAGCAGGACTATGCAATGGAACAAGGCTTCAAGTATTAAGAACGGGAAAAAATGTAATCAAAGGTGGAATCATTTCAGGTGCGAATGTGGGAAAGCGTTGCGCAATTCCACGAATGATAATTACACCAACAGACAGAAAAATGTCGTTCAAATTAAACAGAAGGCAGTTTCTAATTCAAGTGTGTTTTGCAATGACAATTAACAAAAGCCAAGGCCAAACATTATCAAAAGTTGGGTTGTTTTTTCCAAAACCAGTTTTCACACATGGGCAGTTATATGTAGCGGTATCAAGAGTGAATGACAAGAAAGGATTGAAAGTTTTGTGCTTAGACAAAGAAGGAAATCATACAAATACAACAACCAATGTTGTTTACAAAGAAGTACTATATCGTCTACAGTAAAAGGTATGTACATCTGTTTAAAAAAATTCAATATTCATGTATGTATGTTAATTATTTTTATGGATTAAACATTCATTAGTAGTTAATATTTATGGTTTAAACATTCATAAGTTATTCAATACGTAAATATAAATAATAATATAATAATATATAAAAATACATAATTATAAAATCTTACATATAATACCATAAAAACAATAAATACAAAAAAAAACCAAATAAAATAATATATAAAAATAATTAAATGGAATATGATAAATTATAATACATAATATTAAAAAATATTTCAACATATAAAATACATTTATTAAAAACAAATTTAATATTTGTTGGATTTTTAGACACAATACTCAATAAGCCATTGCCCTAATTGAGTATGTATTTGCCCTAATTGAGTATGTCTTGTTGGCTAAAAAATAATTCAAACAAAAACACAAAATAACTCAAACAAAAACACAATTAAAACATAATCAACACAACTAAAACTAACTACATTACTCTACAATAAGAGTCACAAAAACACACTAATTTAGCAAAAACAGACTAACTATTATCCCTAAACTACTTAATATCTCTATAATTAAAAGGTAACACCTAAAATTCATAAATCTATTCAGTCTAATGCATTTGACAACACTTAGAATAAAATTTTGTAAACCACCTTACTCAATTTAACTATATAGGTACACCCAAAGAACAAAAACTTATCAAAAATACCTAAGCATAATCATAACAGACAACATAAAATGCATAAAAAAACTAATCACTTATCTTATGATTATTAATCAGATAGAAAATTGCAAACAAAACTTTTGTGATTTTCACACTTAAAAGTTGGAATAAAAAATTGATTCAAAAATCTCTAATGTGACTATCAAACTAAAATTTAATATGAACTTCGGAAAAAAAACAAAAATCAAAACAGGAGAAAAAAAAACATTCAAAATAAAAAACAAACACTAAAATAATGCAAAAAAATGTAATACAAACACACAATAAGAACTTAGCAAATAAGCGTATAACAATTCAGTTAAATAAGATTAGAGGAACTAAAACCTTACAGTCAGTTGACCTACATCCAGACCAACTAGCAATGTAGGTGCTGCAACCACACCATAGAGCTTACACCCACTTTACGTCCATACCTGTTCGTAAATTAAATTACAAATGACTATACAGTAGCCAAATAAAAACTATACAAAACACACAGAAAAATTCAATACTAGACACAAATTTTAAAAAAATACCTTAATATTTTATCCATGTCAGAATTACTAACATAAAATATTACTTTAAACAAATCATCCTTTAAAAATGTCACCCAATCATTCATTAATATCTTCAGCAAACAATTATATACTGCAATACACAAAAATAAAATATAAGTTACAAACTAATTGAAAACAAGAAAATAAAAATAAGGTTTTCAAATGAAAGAGGCTACTTAGATTTCAACTTCACACACACTCTTTAAACTAGCTTTCTCAACACATGTATAATTAAAACACTAAAATTACAACAAATACTTGGCCAAAATATTTTAAAAAAAACACATTTATGAAAAAAAACACTTCATCAGCAAAACTGTATAAATATTAATTCAAAATATGGCCATGTTTCAAATGATGGTATTTTGACTATGTAGAGTTTAATGAAGAAAAATAATCTGCTCATACATGTAGATGCCAGGTGGACTTTTACTCTTACTGCTGCATAAACATCTACATCTGCTGTGGCGTGCACTTCTGCTTTACTGCATCTTTTGCTACTGCAACTGCTTATGCTGCACCCCCAACTTTTTTTGAGACTACTACTTGAACTTTTCAAATGGCTAATTTCATATTTCATTACCTGCAAGGATCATTCAGTTATAATTAGTACAAATAATTTATCACTTCTTTAAGCATGTCTTTTTTTATTTGTTTTCTGATTATGGCACACCCTTTGTTTCCTGTATATAAATATCGTATATGAGTCAGTGTAGAGGTGGCGGTCTAAATCAGATATATATCCTTGGTTTAGCTTTGTTTTATCTATGAGGAGTCATGTGAGATGCTGATGTTTACACCTACATTTTTAAACTATTATAATTTTAGGGATTTGATTATTTTAAACATTTACTAGATATTATAATGAGAAAATTATCAAAAGAATATGGAGTTTTAACTTTTTAATTAATACTCACTGTCTGTTATCTTTCTTTTGTTCACCCTGTTTGTTCCATCACCATCCATCAGAACAGACTGCATATAAAAATTGAAAAAATTATTTAATTTGATAAATTAAACCACTTAACTTACGAGAGTTTTAGTAAAAAACACTTGAGATACTATATAATTTCAGCATTACAGTCAACAGAATGTGCAGTATTACGAAGCGTTAAAAAACTCTCATTTATCATTCTTGATAATCATATAGTATAGGTTACAATCGAGTAAAATTAATATAAATCCAAAAAACTATGTATGTTCACAGAAGAAAAGTGATGACAGCTACGATTTTGAAAACTATCGGGAGACATAATATTGTTACCAACGCTATGTTTTACGCATCCTAAGTTGTGATGACACTAAATTGCTAATTTAAGGTAACACTAAAATATTGGTAGCTGCTGAGTTACAGCCTATCTATCTACGATACCAACCCTTTCAAAATTTGTTGCTGGCCTTTGCCTAATTGTTACGTGGTAATACATACTCTTAGATTACCAAAGACAAGAACGGTGGGGGACGTTATCTCTAGTTGTTAATTCACATCTCATTTTGTATATTAAAGTGTCCATTCTGTTTAAAATTACGCACCATTAATCTGTTTACTTTGCTTATGTATGATAGAGCATGCTATTATAGCCACCTTACCTTTTGCATTTTGCACCATGTCGTTCACAAACAGCATCAAGTCAACCTAAAACTATACTTAATTGCAACAATCAAAATCCCTAAGCTAACCTAACATCTTCACAAATTGGTATTCTTTAGAATATTGTTGAAGTGCACGGCTGGTTCATCATGGAGTCTTATTTTTGGTAAGTAACTTTTTACACAGCAGCTAAGATGTAAAAAAACAATCAAAAACTGAATGTGTTGCTGCTAAACAAGGATAAAAATACAAATGTAAAATTCCTACTTTTGATCACCCTGATATCATAATGAGCCAAAGAACTGTTGGAATTGTGCGCCAAGTTGAAGGTCCAATTCATGACATATACTTTATAACTATAAACCGAAAACTTACAATCACTATAATTCATTACTCTATAGCCATACACATTAAACAAAAACTATTATAGTTTAGCATATTGCAAGGATTGTAAAAGCTGGCAACATCGTGAATTACATGGTGCAAACATCAGCCATGACAAACGCAAAATCTGGTTTATGAAAGCAATCCCAAACACCCCTTTATGATCTATTAGACACTTTCAAAAGACCTACATGTCACTCCTATAGCTTCCTTCACAGATAATTGTTTTCTGAAACCTAAAGCAGTTTGGGTTATCTTTTTACTTACTTACTTTGTTTACCCCAGACGGGGTGTCTTTTTCTTTGGCTGGACAAAAACATAAGCAATAAAAACGCTTTCAGAAACACGACTAAGAGTCAAATACTAAGTTCTTTAAACTTTTTAGGATAGGTGATTAACATACATTGTGCAAATTCTTTCATTTAGTTAAATCTAAATTAAATAAAAAAAACCATGCACGCACTAACCAGATCAGCTGCAGTAACCAACAAGGCAGGCTTCTTACCCTTTTTTCCGCTCAGGAAGCTTCACTTCAGGTCCTTGTATCAGGGACGTTTACTTATCTTTTTCATGACTATCAGTCTCAACACCTACAGATTCCTTTATAATACACCCTGAATTTTTTGGACAAATCAATAGCATCCGTGTTCATGTTAAGTTTCATTTTGATTAAAGATGTAGCCACCAGTTCTGTTACAGCTGCTTTATGTCATGTTGAAGTTTTTGTACCTTTCTGATGGCTCAAGGCAGAAGTTTCAGGCTCACATTCAGAAATTCCTGAATGTAAAGTCTTCGCACCTATCGCAGCAGGTAATAATTATCATTATATAGGATTTAGCTTTATTGTACATTATTAGGCTGCGTATGCTCATTACATCATTACAATAGCGATACAAGTCAAGTTAGTTTATTGCTCTATATTGTTGGGTTAACGTATATAGGGGTGTCCATTAACCATTACTTACTGATATATTTATGTTTCCATTTTTAACCTCTTTACACAATCAAATTACAGAAACGGGGGCTTCCACATTGTCATACTTTAGTTTGGATCGATTAAGAGAATTTAGTCTCCTGGAGATATTGACCGGTTAGTATGCCGATCAAATACTTATTTAAGTACATCTCAAAGGGCATTGATCGAGTTCGTGCACGTATTACAAAACCAATAGGCGACCCATCAAAACAACCATTGACACCGTACAAATTGATGAAATCCATAATTTCATTGATGCGCAATATATATTTCACCATGAGGTAATTAATTCAGATATACACAATATAGAATCACATGTTCAAATACTAACAGTGTATCTTAAAAATATGTGGCAAATAAGTTTTCGTGACTAATTCACAGTTTTGGTAACTAATGTTTATCCCTCATATATATATATATATGGTTTTGAATGCCTACTTTGCTGTAGGAGTATCTTATTTGTATATCAACGGAAAAAGTTGATACAGTGACCAAAATAAGCTAACTTTTAGTTTTCTCATGTGACTTGGTTGCGTTATATAGATGTAGTTATTTTTTGTGCGTAATATGATTGGTGTCAGTTGTGTGTGATCTGATTCCTTAGTATTTAGTTTTTTGACCCGTTAATCATTCCCTGAGAAAAAAGGAGCAAACCAAGTCTTGAATTAGGTATTAATTTAGATGAAAAAATTGTTCAGATTGCTAAACTTGCAGGATGAATTCCTACCAGCAGGAGTGAATACCCTAAAACAAGTCGCGTTGGGTTCAGTCCTGTTACTTTTGAGGTTGGGAGTAGCTACTGAAATATTTATATCCAAACCATCTAACCATCTGAACTCATACTCAGGGGCTGTTTCTAATAATATTACTACTATAAAGTTTAAGATACTCGAGTCTTATCTATACAAAGTTGGTTACATGGTTTTAATGCTGTTTTTTAAGTATATGATACAGATAGAATAGAAGGTTGTACTCTCCTAAGCAAGGTCTCAAGTTCGAGTTTTGTCTCGGCTGTTTGGATTCAGCTTACTTTCTATTTTTGACAATTGCATACCTTTTAGTTCTTTGAGACCACATATATGAGGGATTATTTGGTTTCCTTTCGAGTTCAACAACAATAATAACCTTATTTTTCTTGATAATACGAGTAAGTGATTATTGTTTTCAGTCATTGTATAAGGCAGTGAAAAAGGCGTAGAAGTACCTTTACATATCTAATAGACACTGACTGCTCTCATTCAGTACTTATGTGTTTTCATTTTTGTCAAAAGTTATATGGTTAATTGTTTTGTTTTCCCGCTACTAATATGTGTTTTACTTTGCTTCAACACGTTTACAAATACATATAGCATAAAACTAAAAATAAATCTTTACATATATAAAGTAGTAGGATTTTGAAACAAATTACCCACATGCATCACCTGAGCAGAACTAATAGTCACAGAATAAGTCAAACTAATTGTATAATGTCTACCTCACATATGCTGATGTGTACTTGCAGAACTAATAGACATTGGCCAGAAACGATATGGGCTATAAATTATTCATAATGATAGTCATATGCTAGGCTAGTTTTTAGCAACATAAAATTTGACATGATACCTGATATCTTTAACTCAAAGAAACCTTTCTTAAATATGAACTGATGGAAAAAAACAAATTTAACAAACACCCATCAAAACCCCCAAATAAGAAATCTCCATCACCTAAATTTAGTAAAGAATGGCGATATTTTGACTTTTTATACCAATATTTTGACTTCCTATAACAATAGTTTTACTTTTTATACCAGTATTCCTTTCTAACCTTTTAGGAGGAATGTTGAAAACCCAATTTAGTTTATGAATCTACATACGAAGTTGCTGAAATACTAACCCAGAGCACATAAACTTCCACCACGATTCTTCTACTGAAACATCATTCAAATATTGCGATCAACAGTAAGAAGATTGAAAATGAGATTAAAGAAAAACATGCGATTTTCAACCTACCAATTTGACTTATGAATCAGGTGAAGAAAAACACAATAATATTAGGGATATCAATCACAAAAACTACAAACATATAAAACTAATAAAATAATATGGGCAAGAACTTCACTCACCTTTGTTTATAAGTCACTGGTACTAATCACCGGTCATTTTATTGGTTTTATATCTATAACTTCCTTCGATGCCGCCTATCTAATTGTTGCTACTATCCATGGTGAGATCTTAGTGATATCCGCCGTTAACCACCACCTCCTCATCATCACCACGGACCACCGCCAGCACAGATGCATCACCATGGACCTCAACCACCATCGGTTCATCATCATCAACCTCCACCACCACCGCCAGTGGTTCATCATCGTCACCCTCCACCGCCACCAGTGGTTCATTATCATCACCCTCCACCGCCACCACCAGTTTATCACCACCCTCGTCCTCCACCACCTTATGACTATGATCGACAAGGATGTTGTACTATTTTGTAACTTCGTTTCATAGCTTTGCTATGTATATTTTATTCTTGTTATATCTTTAAAGATGAACGCAAGTGGGTGGTTTTAGGTAGTTTTATTAGGTTAAGTAGTGACACACATTAGAAAGTTGCTCCTTTTATATATCCCTAAACCAATTTGGATCGGGTATCTATCTTGGATATCTCTTACCATATTCGGACAAAAAAAATATATATTAATGCTTTATGGTAATATGTAGATTAATTCAATATTAATAAATAATACATAAAACCTAATAAAATTAAAAAACAATTTACTATTTAAAAAACAAAAAAAACAATATATACAATAATTAAGCTATTATTCTTTGAAACATAAAAAAAATAAACACGTGTTTTTATTAACACATAAAATACTTAAAATAAGATTATATAAACATGTTCTTAAAAGAATTACTATAAAAAAAACTACTAATAAATAACAACAAAAAAATAATAATTTCTATTCCTAAAAAATATAATTAAAAAAAATATAAACTATTATAAACCATAAAAAATGTTCACAAATTAAGTTTAAAAAAAATAC